>CM041644.1:43933753-43966259 GCA_023333625.1 Bothriochloa decipiens | reverse complement strand
CTGGACACTCAGATATAGAAGCCTAAGATTTGGCTGATGGGCTTCACTATTTTCTCCTATACTCATTAAACTGGGCCAGACTCGCGCGCAGGGCAGCACCAGTAAGTGCCCTAAACTGATTTGAAAAAAAAAAGCAGTGCTCTAAAATGCGACTGTTCGACGCCGGCATATATGTGCACGCTTGTCAGAAACCTGGAAAAACCTGGACATCCATGACTTGTGTGATCGAGACCCTGAATCTTGTGCTCTGCTCTTGCTCTTTCACACAAAGGCAAGGCAAGCCAAATTTGGTGGGACTGACCGGCATCCTGGCATTACTGATGAACATCAATTAATTAATGATCGTAGTCTCTTAACACAGACAATCGGCGCCGGGCGTCTGTGATTGGTGGCAGGTAGCACCTGATCGAAAAGCTTGCTGTGCCGGGGAAGCGCCCCCATTAGGCAACAGGAAGGGATCTGATACCACCTAGCTGTTTAATTTCACTCGTGTGTGTTGGCATGTGTGCTACAAAGAGCGAAAAACACAGTTAGGCATACTATGCTAATGTACTAGTATAAGCCGTGTTATCCATAGAAATGATCCAGTGACATGAACAGCAAAAGAAATACTCATCATCGTTTTCATATATATAGGAATAGCAGTGAAAAAACAATAGTTATAGTTATTTGTGAATCAAATCTCACATGCATGTACAGACACGCACAAGCGCAAAGCACGCTACAAGGCGCGCGCACAGCACCAGCAACGACGAGACTGCATGAGGACCTGGATCGGAGCAGAGCTGTTCATATCCGCCGCTGCTTGATGATCCATCCCATCCGCTCAAGCTGCTGACGCTGATGACTGACGCCACTCACCTTGTTCATTCGATCATCCTCTCACAGTCACAGGCACAGCAAGCTCATTAAATAAAACCAAATTACAAGATCCAACAGCAATGCGATGCAATGGATCAGATGCCGAGCACACACAAGCTAGCACCTTTGATTATTGTCACACGAAATCAAGCAAACCGCGGTGACACTGCCAGACCAGCTGCCTGCGCCTCCACCACACACACAAACACAAACACACAAGCAAATGAAGACAGCTCAAGACTCAATGGAAGCAGAGCAGTACATGCAAATGCAAGCATCACGATCTTCTCCTGTTGGCTGTGGCGATCGAACCATGGAAACGACAGCAGCTTCCTCTACCTGCAGTAGGTAATTAGGAAACAAGGAAGGAATACGGGCGTGATATATCCATCAGTGAAAAATATTACATACACACATCTGTAGCCAGCTATAGGGTCTCACAACAATGCCGATCGATAAATAAATAAGCTAGCACTAGCAGTAGCATTATTATTGGCGGGTCAGGTCAAGCAATTCAAAGCAATTAAGCAAGCAATACAAGAATTGAAGCAGGGGCCTAATCATCGATCAGTTAGTTACCTGAGTACGGAGGTCCTGAGCTGGGTCTTGTTCCAGTACGCTGAATGTGTGAGCTTGTAGTGGGAGCGGTGGTGCCCGGTGCTTCCCCATCCCACTCAAGGCCCTCCCACCAGTCCTTCTCGCAGTCCACTATCGGTGGTGGCCTTCTTATGTGCAACCGGCGAGCACGCCGGAGACAGATATCTCGTCGCTGTGACAGCGGATCATACTGAACAGCTGGAAGGCGCTTGAGGCTCCAACATCCCATGATCTTCACAGTCTCGAGATTGGGTGCGATCATCCTGCGCCCACAGATGTGCTGCAGCTTAGGTTGCTCATAAAGGTGGATGCGCTTCAGGCTTGGGAATTCTCTGGGTTCTTGCTGCAACTGCTGCGACTCTGAATGTTCACCCGATGGGAAGACCACCCTGAGGTTACCACAGCAGACGATCTCAAGGGTTTCCAGGCTACGGCATCCATAAGAATTTGATGGGTACAAAGGGAGTACATGAACCAGCCTGGGGCAGTAATCCAGGTGTAAGAATACAAGATGCTCAAAGGAATCGCTTCCCGGGTGAAAGATAATGGGTTGTCTCCAGTCCCAGATGTAACGCGCCTTCATGAGTTGGGATGCCCAGAATGTCTCCAGATGTTGGAAAATGTTGTGTCCGTCCTCCTTTGAGTAAGGCGGAGCAAAAACAGTGCCTTCCAAGTTGGGGCATCTCTCGAGTCGGCACCATTCTAGTTCAGACCAGCCCAATTTTACTATAGCTGCACGTGAAGGTCCTGGGAGACATGTGATGGAGAAGCTGTCATGCAAGTGCAGGGTCTTAGCTCCCTTATGCACGAAAGGTGGAAGATCTGTAGCTGTATAAGTTTCTTGTTTGCTCGTCATCTAAGTACTGGCATGTAGTAGTTTGGTTTGTGTCTCATGCTGTTGTATGCTAATGTAGCAGTGGACCCAATCATAATCCTCAGGAATAGGTGGGCAATTCCACATCCACAAGGCGGTTGTTGAGGCCTCAAACAGATCTCTCTTGGCACCATCACCAGCTTGCGATTTGCTACTATTAAACGTGGAAATGATGTCATCGATGTACAAGTTTCTAGCATATTGGTTCTGTAGGTTTACAGATTGTTGCACTTGTTTGTCGCCACCATAACCACTGCTATTGATTCCTTCACTAGTAGTAGCAGATGATATCTCGACGTGTAACCCCTTGGCATGCCTGATGGGCACAAGTGAACGAAAGAGTCTTGGACCCCTTAGGGAAATATACGAATCAACAGCTCGGGCGTTGCCACAAACTGCCACTGATAATGATGATCCAATACTCGTTGTTGTATCATCACTAGCAGTAGCGTCTTGCTTGTTAGACTTGCCTTCTCCTCTGTGCCATGCTGCTGCATGGGTAGTGGTCGTGTCGATGCACAACACCTCCATCCGTATCTTCTTCTCTGGCCATAGTATTGCACGAAGCTCCTCACATCCTAACAGAAAGAGTCTCCTGAGGCCTTTGGCTTGTGTTGCACTAAGGTCAAGGGTTTCAATTGCTGTACCAGACATATCTAGCTCCACGAGGTTATCAAACAACGCCCTCAATAGAACACTCTTCAGCTTGGGGCACCCTCGGAAGGAGATGCTCTTTATCTTACTAGTGACGTTGCTGATCAAGCTAAATTAATGACTTTAGTGACAGGGGTAGGGCATTGCAGTCGATCAGCTCTAGATCACCACAACCATCAAGGGCGACTGTCTTGAGGATGTGCCAACTTGATAGGTCTGGGAATGATGATGCTACCACTGCTGGAGATACTTGTTGATTTCTACCACTACCAGAACCATCGCCGCCATCCTTATTATTTGACTCAGCTACCACTTGAAGGATGCAAATGTTGCTTGTAACACCGCTACAACGATGTAGATGGTTCATGCTCCGATTGCCAACTCCTTTCACATTCAACTCCCTGAGGTTAATCATCAGATCCAACATGTCCTTTGATAACAACCAATTCCAGTCAGTATAACTCAGCTCCAGCACCCATAGGTTCCGAAAGCATGTTGTATCAGCATCTTGTCTACTGTGGCTATGATCTTGAGTGTCCTTGTCTTTGCAGTGGTCAAGCAGGAGGAATCTTAGGTTACTGCAACTTAGGAAGGGAGGAGATGAAAAACTGAAGGTGCAGTGGGAGAGATGCATCACACGCAGACTACTGCACCTATTGTCTGAATGCTCAAACATGCTAGCTTCTAGGACCCGGCCTGTTGTGTTGTGGTCACTTGATGATGGTCCAGCCGTTGTCCAGAAGAAGGATGTTGCATGAGATGGAACATGGACTCTCCTAGAGTTTTGAGTGGTAGTTAAAACGCAGTTGTTGCTACGCCTCTGCAGGTGTTCATCACTCATGAGCACTCCATGGATTAGTTCAGCACACTCAACACAAATATCCAGGCCCACGTTCCTCTTCAAAGCTTCGCTGATCCCCATGCCAAGCTACCACCATCCGTAGTATCTTGTATGATCCCATCACACACCCAATAGTTGGAAGCATGGGACTCCCAGCTGATGAAGTGGTCATTGCCTCTCATCCCCATATATAAGATGCATTCCATGACAACTTTAGGGCTCATGTCGGGTTCAGGGATTCCTGTGCACTTAGCAATCTCATTAGCCTCTGCATGCAGAATGGGCCTCATGGCATGGCGTATAGCATCTTCTTCTAGCTCATTAATAATTCCTGACGGTACAGCAACTATAGCTACATCGCTCAAATTAGCATTAGGTAAAGTGTTCCCCATATCCTCTAACTCCTCTTTGTGCCTTGCTGTGGCATGATTCCAGAACCTGCCCTGGGATGTCCAGAGCACCATCTTGCTCAATTCCCGAATTACAGGAACACCGACCTCCCATAGATCGATGAAGCTGCCACTCCTGTTGGGAAAAAGCACAAGGAATCTGTGGGCACTAAGTTCATTCATGATCGCTAACTTGACCTTGGGAATCACACCTCTAGCACTCTGCTCCACCCCATCAAAATCATCCTCCTCATCACGCTTGTCAAAGATGGCCATCACCTGCGGTGGTAGGTCCATATCTTCTGCAATTGCCTTCTGCAGGCTTCTCTTGCTTTGCCCCCTTGAGAAATCGATGTGGATGATCTTTTCAAAGGCCCTTGTTGTCGCAGTGTCATTGTCAGTCCATCCTGCAGATGATGACCTTAATCGTTTGAGAACTGCTTTGAGTACAACAGATGCTCCCCATCCAAACCAGCCATAGAAGTATATGACATCCCCATCCTTTTCCGCTCTCTCCAAAAACTTAGTAATTATTTGTTCTGCTGCGTCATCTATGTTGTCTGCGTTGATTCCAAAAAGCTGCAATAGTTACTTACTAATTAATTTGACAAGGCCAGCATATGCAATTCTTAATATTTTAAATGGATAGAGGACAATGCACATATATTCTATAATAGTACAGCAGGAAGCAAAACCTTTTTCCAAACTTTGCGCTGCAGTCAAATCTTCCCTTTTCTTTTTTTTTTGAAAAACTGTTGATATTTGCGAAACAAAAACCAAAATCAATAAATTTTATTCATGGACATCCATAACAGTACAAAAAAGAATTGCTTTGAAACAAATGGAGAAAACACGAATCCATGCAGAACATATCTACCAATATATGTGGAGAGGAGTCAGTGATTGATTTACCTTCGGTGTCATGATGAACTGGTGTCTGTCGCTGGCCTCTTGAGTTAGCTAGCTGTACAAGTCAAGGCGGCCAGCAGCTCCATCTGAATCAGCAGAGCAGCTCTTGTAGATTTTGAGGTCAGAGGGGAATGTATGCCCTTTGTCACACTCCACTTTTAAGGATAAAAGTAGAATACATAAATAGCCTTTTATGCGCCCTAGGAATAGTCGTACATATAGGATGACAAATTACAAAGAGTATCATCACCATGTTTATTACATAGCGAACCAATATTTATTACACAGTATTGCGCATAAACAATAAATAACTAAGATATCTTTATTGCGGAAGCTCCACACAGGGATACGTCAACTGGTGAACACCAAGCCTAGTACTTATCACGATAGCTCTCATTCCAACCTTCATCTGTTACCCATCCGGGATTTTCTAAAATTAAAAGTAAAGCAAGCGAAAGTACACAACTGTACTCAACAAGCATAACATGGGTTAATGAGGCTCAAATAAGCTGACACTGTTTGACTGCATTTAGCTTTTATATATTAATCATATTGAAGCATAGCATCAAGGTAGTGATAATTTCTAAATCCTCATGATTAAAATAACATTAACCAGTGTGTAGCAAAAATGACATAAAGATGCACACATTAATAATTTGAGAACCATTATCTTTTATAAATGTGTCAAGGCCACCCTAACCGAAGGGCACGGACAATATATTGATTTAAACTCTGATCAGAGGTGTACACTTTCACTGTGAGTCATGTTTTACAACTGAGTGGACTTATAACTTCCAAACCACCACAAGACATATAAAGCCTCCTATAGGTTCTCCTAACCAATCAGAGATACGAAAATACGTTGTGTGTAGAAACCCCCTTCCAATATGGCATAATCCTTCCCGGCTATACTCATAAGGACAGAGGCAGTCCTATACCCCAACTTTTAGGCCACGAACCAGCTAAAAAAGGGCCTACAAGTGACTAGAGCCAGAGCCATATAGCCCTCACAGCTGTACGGATTCTCCATGATAAATCACTTACAGACAAGAGTCCATGTTTGTTAAAAGTCATTGTTTTCGTTAATAGCATAACACACATCAAGTTATAAGATCATGACCATTAGAGCACTAGCATCATAACTACCCAATGCAACCCAAAAGGTTCAAGGAATCAGGATATCAATGCTAGTTATAATCTCTAGGTCATCAAAGACACATGCATATGAATTATTATTTATAGTGAATAGGTAACAAGGATGATCCATGCTATATTTGACTTGATTCATAAAGTCCTGCTGATCCTGCTGATCCTCAAAGTAGCCTTGCTCAACAAAAATCTCACCGTCTGAATTCGACATTAACAATCAACACCAGACAATCCAATCGAGCATACATACACGAAGCAAACAAAGAGTTATTAGAGGAACAGTACATCAATCTCATCAAAATAGAATAAAATATTTATAAAACTATTCTACTTGCTTCTACGATCACACCGACATCAAGATCATCGAAAACGGAGTTATAACGGCGAAGTTATGAATTTTCAAAGATTTCCTGTAGATAAATAAATACTTTAAATATCAACTAAAAATATAAAGTGTTCAAAATACTTCAAAAGTAGCACCACTGCGTAGATTATGAAATTATGAATCAACAAAATTTGAACGGACCAAATCGGAGTTAAAATGTGAAAGATATAAGCCTTTGAACATAGTGGCAAAACTGTAAGTAGATAAAAGCGTATTCTGAAACTGAAAGAGGAAATACGTTTTTCAGAGAAGAAAACGTATTCTGTAAGCTGTTACAAGGAAAATACGCTTTCCAGTGGACAAAGCGTATTATGGATCTGTTAAACAGAAAATACGCTTCCCAGTGGGAAAGACGTATCCAGATGAAAACGCCAAGGCCTCTTAACTGATTACACAGAACTCCGAGGGGTTTTCCGCAAAACCGCCACGCGAAGGGTTACGGGCCGCTTCTGGCCGTCCGATCCAAAACCGACGGCGCAGATCGGTCGAGGCGAGCGGCCTCGCCGGAGACGACGGCCGACACGGCGGCGGACATCGCCGCCGACGAGAAACCTCGCCGGCGTAGATGGAACTCGAGCTACAGACCTTGGTTCGACACGAAACTTGGACCAAATGACTCAGGAGCTTCGTGCGATCTTATCTAACCTAAAGATGGGGACCCGAGGAGGATAACGACGGTCGGTGGCCGATATCGGTGGAGACGAGCTCGCCGGCGTTCATACGCCGAGCACTACGGCCTACCAAACTACTCGAAAGCGATGCTAATCGACTCAGGAGATCAAGGCGAGCATACCAGAGGGGAAGATGAAGCTTGAGATGGCCGGTGGTGAGCTAATGGCGGGCGACGGCGGACGGTGGCTTCCTGCGCACGAAATTCAGCACGAGATGAGCATCAAAGATCAAAATTCGAAGCTCAGGCGTGCTCACGAGGCCAAGAGGAAGCTTGCCCTTCTGCTTATGACGACGGAGCAACAACGGCGACGGCGAATTGCAAGCTCCGGCAGCGGCGGAAATGGTGGCTAGGGTTCCGGTGTCGCGGCGGCTCGAGCGAAGCGAGGCGGCACTGGCTAGGGTACGGAGGGAAAGATTGCGGCGCGGATTTAAGGCTTATATAGCCTGGAGGGTAAGGGTGTGACCCGGCGTGGTGTGGCGGCGCGGGTTGGTCTCGGCGTCCGGGTCGGGGCTGAGTCGGAGATGGACGACGACGATACGGGCTCCACCTGTCGGCGACAGCGAGAGGGGAGGCGGACGCACGGAGCGACGGCTGGCTTGCTGGGCTTGGCCTGGCGGCCCACGAAGGAAGGAGCGGAGCGGGCCACGCGGGGAGGAGAAGCAGGCCGCTTGGGCCATTCGGGCCCAAAAGCCAGGAAGAGAAAAGAGAGGGAAAAGAAATGATTTTTCTTTTATTTGAAACCTTTCCAAATGCAAATTCAAATATATTTTGAATTTCACTTCAAATTCAAACACCGCACAAGTAAATATGCACCAGCATGAATGCTCAAACATGTTTCTACCATGATTCAACTTCATTTTCATAAAAACATTTATTTTGCCTAATTATTTAATCATCATAAATTCATTTTGCCATTTTTTTGAAAACTTGAAAATCTAGGGTGTTACATATAGCAGCATTGAAGCACCAGATTTCCTCCTCCAGGACTTCAGCAAATCGATATCTCCTGCACATTCAGTGCAAACAAAGTACCAGCTAAAAGCTGGAGAAAAACATATATACAGTCCTATCCCTCACGTTGAAAAACGTAATAAAAACTTGTAACCATGCATATTTATACTTAACCAATGGATCTATAGATGACTTGCATAGGAGAAGAAGATGGAATTAGTATATTACCTAGATCACGACGACGACGTATTAAAAAGATAACAGGCTTGGATGGAGTATATATGCCGAGCTGGAATTCTGGAGTTAGTTCTGTTTCTGTCATCCTTTCACCCACTGCACTGTAATCTTTGCAGATCAGGCAACAAACATGCCTAGGCGGCTGTATAGTGGAAGAGAAGGGCCATTAGAGAATGAGTGCAGGTGCAGCGTTTGCATTTCACAGTGAATACTTTCGGTCTTCCCTTGCTTCCTGTTTTTGCTTTAGTTGCTTTTTCTGCAAAGCAAAAATCGTCACCTCATCAGATTCTTTTCTTGCAGCATCACTTGCCTTGCTCGCGGAGCTTTCGTGATGAGCACCACCACCCCCCCCCCCGGCACCTGGGGAACCGAAACTCCCAGGCTCGGCTATCTCCGTGCTCGCGCGGGAAGGAGGAAGGAAATCTCCACGCGTTCTCCCTCCCTCCCCAGTGTGGCAGTGTGGAGCGCCTCCTTGGCCAGGGTGGGTGGCCCATGATCTTCAGGAGCCGAGAGCTCCAGCTTCATGCCCCGAACACACATCAGCAACTTGGCAAAGGTCGGTTCACCAGGACCGGAGGAGGAGCGGTCACTCAGCGACACTCGACACTGCCAGGACGAACGGGCCGGCAGGGGCGGGGGTCCGGCAGGAAACAGATGCCAGGGGTGGGAGGAGGCGGCAGGCGCTGGCCGCGCGCGGCGGGACCAGAGCGGCGGCAGCAAGCGAACGCCTCCCCCATGTTGTTGCTGGAGTGCGCTATCTCTACTCCAAAGGCTGCGTCTAGGGAAAGTGGGGTTGGGCCTGCGGGCGGTGCGGCGGAGAGAGCTACGCTGGGGCCTGCAGGCCGCTGGCGCCGGCGGGGTGCATGCCGGCCGGGAGCAGGGGATCACCGGCTAGAGGCCCTGGTGGAGCGGGCTTATTATCGGCTTGGGTCCATTCTTCTTGTTTTGATTTTCCAAAAAAAAGGGAGGATAGATAACAAATCTGCTAAATCATACTCACGGCTGCCATCCCAATTGACACGATAACAAATCTGTGGATTCGCTTGGCTCACTTTACTGTTTCTCGCCCGACAAGAAAGACCTCAGAGGTCCGGGAATCACTGGCTTAAACACAACTCACGGCTGCCATGGAGCTTGACCTCTAGACATGCTGGTTAAATGGCCATGGTTGCAAAGAAAAAAGTAGCGACAATGATATGGTGCTTGGGCAGAGCTCATGTTTCAGACTGAATCTCAAGTTCATTCATTCAGGCAGCCGTATACAAGTTAGGAACATGCAGAGTTTGGCCGACGGTGAGCAAGCGACAGCATCCGCAGTTGCATAATACTAGTCTACCTTGCTCTACAAGACTGGCACCCATGGCCGGCCATGCCTGCTTGTGCCATCAAATCAAGAGCCTGAATCTTATGATCATTGACTGTCGCCAAATTTGTCCTGGCATTTATTTAGTGGTGATCTCTAACACACACAAGTGACAAGCGAGCGTCTGTGATTTGATTGGTGGAATGGAAGCGACACAGAGTTGCACTAGTAATATATTGTGTCCGGCAGCCAACACGTAGCAGGCATATAATAACACTGCCACGACCAATAAAACTGAACAAAGTACTACATATATGATTCACCCTGGTGCCTCCAAACACATACGAAATACTAGTATCAGTTGCTAAATGCTACTATAAGCCATATCCATAAATTTGCTCCGATGGCACGAATGAATGGTAAAAGCAGTTCTCATCATTTAGTAACAACAACAATTATTTGTCAATACAATGGCGTAGCTGGCAAATCTCACACAGGCACACACAGACACAGGAGGAAATCACCTGCAACGAGAGACTTGATGAGAAGAGGATCTCAAGCAAGCAAGCAGAGGTGTAGTGTAGTACATACAGTACGCCCACCCAGACCCACTAGTTAATGATCCGCTACCTTAGCTCATGCTGCTGCTGAAGCTGATGACTGATGATCTCCTCTCCTTGTTTATTTATTCTTCCCTTCACGCACACAGTCACAACAAGCTCGCTCACGAAATTAAAACCAAACTGGATCCATGCAATGCAATGGATCGGAAGCAGCGCAGATGCCAATGAGCACACACAGCCAGCATCATCTCTGGCACACGAAATCAAGCAAAAGCAGCCGACGAGTGCCTAACATCGATCACGCGAGTCGTCATTGCCTGGCAAACCAAGCGAGACACACCAGTGTCTCCTCCACACACACACACACACACAAGCTAATAAAACAGAGTCGCTGAAGACTCGATGAAAGCAGAGCAATCCAAGCATAGCATATCTCGATCTCCACCTGTTGCTACCTCTATGAAAGCAGAGTCGCTGAACACACACACACACACACACATGTTTTTGATGAACTCATTGCATTCGATTCCATGGAAAGGGTTGCTACCTACAATACATACATGAAGGATGTGATCCATGAGTAAAAGGCTGAAAGCAGATCCATACCAGGTACACACATGACATCTCTAGGATTTGATATCACAGGGAAACAAAAACATGTGTCTGACTCTTGGTGCAGACTATTTCAAGATTCCGTAGAATCTGAAATGTATCCCCTTTTGCAAAAAATATTAAAATCCCTCCCTATCTATGTAAAACGATCCTTATCATTTGGGCTTTAAGCCAATAATACAAAATTCAGATGGGGAACTTGTCCCCCGGTGAACATTCAACAATGTTGCTGCATAACTAAATGGCAAAGCTAGCAGTGGTCGGGTTCAAGCAAATTAAGCAATTCGAACGAATTCAGCAAGCAAGAGATCGACGCGCATGAATAAGAGGTTGACTAATGTACTGTATGTATGATGGATGGATGAGTTAGTTACCTGAGCACGGAAGCTCGGAGCTGCTTCTTCTTGTAGTAGGCTGAATAGGTGGGCTTGTAGTGGGAAGGGTGGTGGCCAGCATCCCTGTCCCACTCAAGGCCATCCCACCAGTCCTTCTCACAGTCCACCACCGGCGGCGTGCTTCTTCGACCTCCCACGGCTGGTAGGCGCTTGAGGTTCCAGCATCCCCTGACCTTGACAGTCTCGAGCCTAGGCGCCAACATCCTGTAGTGCCCACAGATGCGCTGCAGCTTGGATAGCTCATACAGGTGGATGTGCTTCAGGCTAGGAAATTTTCTTGGTTCTTGCTGCTGCTGTGACTTTGAATCAGATGGGAAGACCTCCCTCAGGTTCCCGCAGCACACGATCTCAAGGGTTTCCAAGCTATAGCATCCCTTGGTATTTGATGTGTACAGAGGGAGTACATGTACTAGCCTAGGGCAATAATCTATGTGTAAGAACACAAGATTCTCAAAGGAATCTTGTCCAGGCCGAAACACTGATACGCTCCTCCAGTCCCAGATGTAGCGTGCCTTTAGGAGTTGGGATGCCCAGAATGTCTCTAGATATTCGAAAATATCGTCTCCAATCTCCTTTGGTGAAGGCGTACTGAAAACTGTGCCTTCTAAGTTCGGACAATTCTCGAGTCGGCACCATTCTAGTCCACCCCAGTCCAAATCTCCAACAGGTGCAGGCCCAGGGAGACTGGTGATAGGCAAGCTACCATGCAAGTGTAGGGTCTTAGCGTTCCAATTCACAAAACCTGGCAGAGTTGTAGCCCTTGGTAACTGTCTGGTAGTAGTACCCTGCAGTAGCTCAACATGATGTTTCTCATCATCTTGTATGCTAATGTAGCAGTAGGCAAAATCATCATTCCTAGGAATAGATGGGCAAGGCCAGATCCACATGTTCCTCATCACTGAGGCCTCAAAGACATCTCCGCTGCTGGAACCACCACCAGATTGTGAGTTGGTACCAAAGGTGGAAATGATGTCATCAACATAGTGCAAGTTACAGGCAGCTCGCACTTGCTGTCTGTCACTGCCACCATTATCACTGTTGGCTCCTTGCTTGGTACCTTTGTGACCACTAGCAGATGAAATCTCGACGTGCAATTCTTTGACATTTCTAAGGTTCAAAAGTGAACGAAAAATCCTTGGGTCCGTCAGGGATATATACCAATCCAAGCTAGTGAGTGCTCGGTTGTTGCCACATAGCACTGTCTCTGCTGATAACCCTACTACAGTACTTGTGTTGTCACTACTAATAGCCTCCTCTTGCTTGTGGGATTTATCTTCCCTGTCCCATGCTGCAATGGTGCTGGTGGTGTCAATGCGCAGAACTTCCAGTTGAAATTCGTCTTCTTCCCCTAGAGGCCATAGTATTGCATTGAGCTCCCCACATCCCAACAAAAAGAGTCGCTTGAGGCGGTTGGCTTTTGTTGCACTAAGGTCAAGGGTTTTAATTGCTGTACCAGACATGTCTAGCTCCTCAAGGCTGTGAAACCATCCTCTCAACAGCAGGCTCTTCAGCTGGGTGCATCCCCGGAAGGAGATTCTCTTTATCTTAGTGGTTTTATTGCCGATGAGGCTGAATAACTCTAGTGATCGGGGCAAGGCATCTGAGCTAATTATCTCAATATCACCACAACCATCAAGGATGATCGTCTTGAGGATGTGCCAACTTGATAGGTCTGGGAATGATGCTACCATTGGAGACACTTGTTGAATTCTATCACCGCCAGCACTGCCGTGCCCATCGTCCTCATATGATTCAGCCACCACTCGAAGCTTGAGCAGATTATTACGGTTGTTGCTTCCGTCACCACTGCAACGATGTAGGTGGCTTATGCTCCGATTGCCGACTCCTTTCACGTTCAGCTCCCTGAGGTTTACCATAAGATCCAACATGTCCTTAGATAGTAGCCAGTACCAATCTGTATAACTTAGCTCCAGCACCCATAAACTCTGAAACCATGCTCCACTGTCTTCTTGGCTACGTTGCCCATGATGGGAGCTATTATTTTTTTCACCACCATCCTGTGCATCGTCCTTGTCTTTGCAGTGGTCAAGTAGGAGGAATCTTAGGTTGCTGCAACTCAGGAAGGGAGGAGATGAAAAACTGAAGACGCAGTGGGAGAGATGTATCACACGTAGACTGATGGCCTTATTAGAATGTTCAAACAAGAGAGCTTCTAGTCCATCTCCTGTCCAGAAGACGGATGTTGCCTTAGATGACAGTTGGACTTTCCATTTCGGATTGGTAACTGAAACCCAACGGTTGATAATCCTCTTTTGTTCATTACTCCACACATCACAGATTATTTCAGTACACTTAAAACAGAAATCTAGGCTCATGTTCCTCTGCAAAGCGTCACTAATCTCCCATGCTGACCTACCAACGTTAGTGCCATCCTTAATAATCCCATCACATACCCAATAGCTGGACGCATGGGACTTCCAGTTGATGTTGTGGTCATTGTCACTCAGTAACATATACAACATGCATTCAATGACAATCTTGGGGCTCATGTCAGGTTCAGGTACACCTGTGTGCTTAGCAACCTCCTCGGCCTCTGCATATAGAACGTCTCTAAGGACTCGAATGGAAGCAAAATCATCTCCCTCAAAAGCTGGTGATGGAAAAACATTTATAGCTGCATCTCCCCATTTAGCTGACTCCACATTATCCAACTCCAAACCCAATCCATGCCCATCTTCGGCATGATGCCAGAACCTGCCTCGGGATGTCCACAACACCCTCTTGCTCATTTGTCCCATTACAGGGACACCGACCTCCCACAGATCGATGTAGCTGCCACTCCCATTGTGCAAAACCACAAGAAATCTGCGGGCTATAAGTTCATTCGTGATAGCAACCTTGACATAAGGAATCACACCTCTAGCACTCTGCTCCACCCCGTCAAAATCATCCTCCTCATCACGCTGGTCAAAGAGTGCCATCACCTGCGCTGGCAGCTCAAGCTCCTCAGCAATCGCCTTCTGTAGGGCTCTCTTGCTTTGCCACTGTGAGGCATCGATGTGGATGATCTTTCCCAAGTCCCTTGCTTTCCCAGTGTCAGCCAACCCAGATGATGATCTTAGTTTTTTTACGACAGCTTTGAGTACGGCAGACGCTCCAAACCCAAACCAGCCATGGAAGTATATTACTTCTCTTTGATTGTAGGCGCCCTCCAAGAGATGAAGTATCTGCTCTGCTGCGTCATCTATGGTATCCGCCGTGAGTGCGACCCTCTGCAATAATTACCACTAGTTAATTAATTTCACAAAGGCTGGCGTATACTATATAAGGGGCCGGATGTACTATTTTGAATCAAAACTAAAGAAAAGTTACGTCCTATAATCTAAGATGGATAGTGGACTATGTTTGTTTAATTTTCCAGACCTTTGGTGCTGCAGTTAAGTTCTTTCCAGAAACAATATATGTAACACCCTAGGTTTTTTGATATTTCAAAAATAAGTCAAAATGAATTTTTGGTGAATAAATAATTTGGCCAAATAAATGTTTAAATGAAAATGAAGTTGAAACATGGTAGAAACAAACTTGAGTATTCATGCTGGTGCATATTTTCTTGTGTGATGGTTGAATTTGAATTTGGAATTCAAAATTTATTTGAAATTGCTGTTGAAAAGGGTTTAAATAAAAGAAAACCTATTTCTTTCCCTCCTCCCCTCCATTCCTGCTTTTGGTCTGCAACTGGCCGACGGCCTGCTCCGCTTTCCTGCCTCTGGCTCGCTCTTCCAGTCTCCGCGCGGCCTGCTCCTCTCTTCTCCCTCTTGGGCCGAAGGCCGAAGGCCGTCAGCAGCCGCGCGCGCCGTCGCCTTCATCATGGGCCGTTCGGCCGGCCCAGCAAGCAAGTCGCCAGCGCCGCCCGGGTCCGTCTTCCGCCCGGTGTCACTAACGTGTGGGGACCCCACCACCGTCGTCCTCCTCTGACCAGGAGCTGAGTCGGGAGACCGACCCGACTCCGCGCGACCGCGTCACCCCGCACCGATGCCCGCTCGGTCGCACCGCCTCGCCCTCGGGGCTATATGAGGGTATAATTCGCGCGTCCGCGACTCTATCGAAACCCTAACGCCAGCGCCGCAATCGACTCGTTGACTTGAGCCGCGACATCGAAACCCTAGGCCGTTCATGTTCCACCGGAGCTCAAAATTCGTCGCCACCGACGGCTCATCCTCGTCATTGACCAGCTGGCAAGCTTCCTCTTGGTCTCCTGACCACGTGTGTGCCTTCAATTTGGTTTAATTCGGCCTAACCCGAGCCGCCACCGCTTGCAGTGCACCGCCGTCCGCCGCGTCGAGCTCCTCGCCGAGACCGTCGCCTCTCGGACTCCATCCTCTTGCTAGGTGAGCGCGGCGTGAGCTCCTCTCACGATTGATACCAGTTTTGATGTAAATGGTGGCCGGAGTCATGAGTTTGGTCAACTCCGGTGAGTTTGCTCGTCGCCGGCCATGTCCGCCGCCGCATCGGCCGTCATCCCCGGTGAGGCCGATGGGCCCGTTCATTCTGGGCCGTTCATCGTGAAACTGACGACCAGAATCAACCCGTAACCTTTTGTTTGGTAGGATTGCAGATAACGCCCTATCTTCCTGCGTAATCTGTTAAGAACCCTTGGCGATTTCGGTGGAATACGTTTTCTCCACTGGAAAGTATAATTTCTGTTTAACAGATCCATAATACGCTTTGTCCTCTGGAAAGCGTATTTTCCTTGTAACAGCTTCCAGAATACGTTTTATCCTTCAGAAAATGTATTCTTCCTTTTTAGTTTTAGAATACATTTTTATTTATCTATAGTTTTGTCATTATCTTCAAAAGCTTATATCTTTTATGTTTTTTAACTCCGATTTGGTCCGTTCAAATTCCGTTAGATTCATAATTTCGTAATCTACCCAGTGGTGCTACTGTTGAAGTATTTTGGAAACTTTATATTTTTAGTCTATATATAATGTATTTATTATATATAGGAAATCTTCGAAAATTCATAACTTCGTCGTTATAACTCCGTTTTTGGTGAACTTGACGTCTGTGTGATCGTAGCAATGAGTAGAATAGTTTTATAAATATTTTATTCTATTTTGATGACATTGGTGTACTATTCTTCTAATAACTCTTTGTTTACTTCGTGTATGTATGCTCAATTGGATTGTCTGGTGTTGATTGTTAATGTCGAGTTCAGACGGAGAGGGTTTTGTTGAGCAAGGATATTTTAAGGATCAGCAGGACCAGCAGAACTTTATGAATCAAGGCAAGTATAGCATGGATCTTCCTTATTACCCATACACTAAATAAACACTATATTTGCATGAGTCCACTTGATGACCCTAGAAATTATAACTAGATATTGTTATCTTGATTCCTTGATACCTTTGGGTTGCATTGGGTAGCGATGATGCTAGTGCTTAATGAACATCATGATCTTGTGCCTTGATGAGTAATTGTGTCATGAACAGTAATATTGACTTTTAACAAACTGAGGGCTAATCTATAACTGAACCTCCGGGATTGACAGTACAGCTGTGGGGGCTATATGGCTCTGGCTTTAGCTTAGTATGAGGATCTTTTCAAGCTTGTTAGCGGTTCCCTTAATGGCGCAAGGAGGGTGTGTTTTGGGTTGGGTCTAGTTGGACCCCTGTCTGTATGTGTATAGGCTGCAGTTGTGTGCCATCAGAAGGGGGATACTACATTCGTAGGGCACAGAAACCTCAGCGATCCTAACATGTTAGACGAACCTTTGAAAGGCTTCACAGTGAACCCTGCCGGCCTTCCTTAGTAGTGGGCTAAGAGGTTGGCCGCCTCGGGCGAAAAGGCAAATCATGACTCACAGTGAAAGTGTACATCTCTACGCAAAGTTTAATAAACTGGTATACTAGCCTTGCTCAAGGACACGAGCTTCCTTGGAATTGTTACACTAATGATGATCTGTCCTGTCATGTTAAATTGTTCATTCATTTGCTGTTATATTTACTATTCATTTATGTTACATTGATCATGATGGTTTTAGGAAACACTTAATACCTTGATGCTACTTAATTGCTTAACTTGTTTAACTTATAAAAGCCAAATGCAGTCAAACCATGCCAGCTTATTTGAGCCTCATTAACCCATGTTATGTTTGTTGAGTACAGTTGTGTACTTACGCTTGCTTTAATTTTAATTTTGGAAAATCCCGGATGGGTAACAGATGAATGTTGGAATGAGAGCTATCGCAATGAGTACTAGGCTTGGTGTTCTCCAGTTGACGTGTCCCTGTGTGCAGCTTCTACGATAAAGATATCTTAGTTATTTATTGTTTACGCGTAATACTCTGTAATAAATATTGGTTCGCTATGTAATAAACAGGGTGATGATACTCTTTGTAATTTATCATTCTATATGTGCGACTGTTCCTGGGGCGTATATAAGGCTATTTATGCATTCTACTTTTGTCTTTAAAAGTGGAGTGTGATAAATTAGTATCAGAGCTGTGTTGACTGTAGGACGCGAGCCTAGGTGGAAGTTGGCCGTAATAAAGTTTTAAAAATTGCTAGAACAACCTTGTTTTATATACCTTGGTATTTTCTTCTATATTATATCTCTATCCTTGATATTGCCTCCTCCTTTATGTTTATTTTAAAGTCTTTGTTCTCATCTACTCCTTGCTTTGATATGCTTTTAAAACTCTCCCTTATCTTCTGCTTGCATAATCTTGAGATAAGCTTTAGGATCTTTGCCCTTAATACGAGGAAAACGATAGTATTGCAAGTTGAGTCAATGTTTGCTTTGTGCTCCTTTAATGCCTTGTTGTGTTGTCATTATTCCTATGTTTATTTTGCATCTTTGTAATGAGTGCAATGATCTTGTGTCTTTAGGCACAATTTCATTTAGATCATAGGCTTAAGGTTAAAATCTGAATAAATTAAGTTTGGGTTGGTTTATCCTGTCTCCATCCTTACTGTTTTTCTGCGCAACCTATGATATTTTGGTTATATCTTGAAATTGGTTTATCCAATGGGTATGAGATTTTTCTGAGAACAACTATACTTCTTTATCTAACAATTCCCACAAGAATCATATTGATATCTATTCTGAGTTGGAAGTTATGTCTGTCGCAATTGGATATTCAATGCTGTCTAGAATTTCTGAATAATTTCTATTGTTTGATTAATTCGATGGCTTAGATGATAGAATCTGGTAATATGGTCTAAACAAAAGTTGTAGAGAATTTCTTAAACTTTCCAACCATATATAGAATGTCTCCTTTTGATACTTGGATCTCGAGATATGATTATTTTTCTGTACAGCTAAAATTAAAGCTCGCCCAAAAATTTTCAGTTTTGCAAACCTTATCATTATATAAGTGATTTGTATCCTGAATATCTATAAGCTTTGATTTTATTGGAATACAGATGACTGCTTGGGGTGGAAGAGGTAATCATGCTAGAGGCTGTGGTGCTGGACATATCACTAATGAGGAATTGATGGAGGCACAGATGCAGATGATGCAAACTATGACCCAGTTGGTGCAGACCATGCAAGCTGTAGGGCTACCACATGCTCAACCACCAAGGGATAAACGCAGAGACTTTATGCAGGGTCATCCTCCTATGTTTACTCACACTACCAATCCCTTGGATGCTAACGACTGGCTGCGTGCTGTGGAGAAGCAGTGGAACCTTGCACAATGCAATGATGCTGAGAAGGTGTTGTATGCTTCGGGGAAACTCCAGGGAGCTTCTCAGAACTGTTGGGAGTCATACCAAGCTGCACATCCCAACAATGCTCCTGCTATTACCTGGAAGAGGTTTAAAGAGGATTTCTTGGCTCGCCATATTCTAGAAGGCCTAAAAGAACAGAAGGCAGAGGAGTTCAAGAATCTCAAGATGGGCTCTATGACTATGAGTGAGTATCATGCTAAGTTTGAGGAGTTGGCTCGCTACGCTGCCTATGAAGTTATAAGGGACATTGATAAGCGGCATCATTTCCTCAATGGCATTTACTATGAACTCAGGTTGCAACTGAAGGGCAACAAGTATGACACTTTTGAGGAGTTAGTGAACAGTGCTATTATGCTAGATAATGAACGTCTGGCACAGGATAAGAAGAGGAAGATGAGTGGACAGGGCTCTGGAAGTAGCTCACAGTTCTGTTCTAATTTCCACCAAGGTTTTAGGTAGAAGTTCCAAGGGTCAGTCAATCAGTGGATTCATGATCAGAACCAGCGGAACTGAAATAGGAATCAATGCTCACACTATCAGCAGCGTCCCAATAACAACCAGGCCCCATGCCTCACTGCTCCTAATAACACTTCTCTGAAGAATGGTGGTCCCAATACGCCCACAAGGTGTTTTGTGTGTGGAAAGGAAGGGCACATGTCATTCAACTGTCCCGATAATAAGATGAATCAGCAGACCCCTCAATGACAGAATAGCAACCAAAGGCCTCCGCAATATGGAAAAGTTCACCATGTGTCCACTGAGACGGCTCAAGAAGCATCAGAGGTTATGCTAGGTACGTTCAACATCAACTCTATCTCTGCTACTGTACTTTTTGATTCTGGAGCTTCGCATTCCTTTGTCTCACAAGCATTTGTTAAAAAGCATAGCATACCAGTTGTAGCCATGAAGAACCAAATGGTAGTAAATTCACCGGGGGGGTGCTATACCAGCTTCTTACTACTGCCCCTTATCTAGCCTTAACTTAAGGAGGGTAGACTTTTTAGCAAATCCTGTAGTGTTGAATGCATCTGGTATTGATTTAATTCTGGGGTTGGATTGGATGGAAGCTCATCAAGCTGTGATAAAGTGTAAAGAGAGGGTTATGGACCTAACTACACCAAAAGGAGATAGAATCAGTGTTGATGTCAGAGTGCAAGCGCCACCTACAGCTACACTAAATCAGCTTGATGACAATGTAGATCCTCAAAATCATGTGGTGGAGGAATTCCCGGATGTGTTCCCCGTTGAATTGCCAGGTATGCCACCTGACCGTGACATCAAATTTATTATTGAGTTATTACCTGGCACTGCACCCATAGCTAAACGTCCATATAGAATGGGGGTTAATGAATTAGAAGAACTTAAGAAATAGTTAAAGGAATTAGAAGAGAAAGGTTTCATTCATCGTAGTGCATCACCTTGGGGTTCTCCTATGATTTTTGTTGATAAGAAGGATGGAACCCAATGGATGTGCGTTGACTATCATTCTCTCAATGAGGTTATCATCAAGAATAAGTACCCATTACCCAGGATTGATGATTTGTTTGATCAATTGAGAGGTGCCTGTATGTTCTCCAAGATTGATTTGCGTTCTTGTTATCATCAATTGAAGATTTGGAATTTAGATATACCGAAGACGGCATTCACTACCAGGTACGGGTTATATGAGTATACAATTATCTCCTTTGGATTGACCAATGCACTGCCTACTTCATGTACATGATGAACAAGGTGTTTATGGAATACCTGGATAAGTTCGTGGTGGTTTTTATTGATGATATCTTGGTATTCTCAAAGAACAAGAATATGCAAAACACTTGAGGTTAGTCTTGCAGAAGCTTAGAGAACACAAACTTTATGCTAAGAACAGCAAGTGTGAATTCTGGTTGGAGGAAGTCTCTTTCCTTGGCCATGTTGTTTCTAATGGTGGGATAGCAGTTGATCCAAGCAAGGTAAAAGATGTATTGGATTGGAAGCCATCTACAGATGTTAGCGAGATTCGCAGTTTTCTTGGGTTGGCTGGTTATTATAGGAGATTCATTGAAGGATTCTCGAAGATTGCTAAGCCATTGATAGCATTACTAGAGAAGAATGCCAAGTTTGTGTGGACTGACAAGTGTCAAGCTAGTTTTAAAGAATTCAAGAAGAGGTTGACAACTGCTCCAGTGTTGGTCTTGCCAGACCTAAGAAAGAAATTCTCTATCTATTGTGATGCATCTCGTTTGGGTTTGGGGTGTGTTCTTATGCAAGAAGGTAGAGTTGTGGCATATGCTTCAAGGCAGTTGAGGAAACATGAGCTTAATTACCCTACTCATGATCTAGAACTAGCAGCTATGGTTCATGCTCTGAAGATTTGGTGCAACTATCTGATTGGGCATAAGACGGATATCTTCACTGACCACAAGAGCTTAAAGTACATTTTCACTTAGTCTGACTTGAACATGAGACAATGTCGTTGATTGGAATTGTTAAACGATTATGATTTTGATATGTATTACCATCCTAGGAAGGCAAATGTCATGGCCGATGCACTTAGTAGAAAGAAGCATACTAATGAGCTTCGGGCAACACTGAAATCTGATCAGTTGTGTGCAGAGTTTGCTCATTTGAATCTCACTCTTGTCACTAATGCTATGGAGATAGAAGTGACACCTACCTTGGAGGAAGAAATTCACAAGGGTCAGCTGGAAGATGAGGATCTAAAGTATATAGTGAAGAAGTTAGCAGAAGGGAAAGCACCTGGTTTCCGCATTTATGAAGAGGGAACCTTATGGTATGGCAACCGGATATGCGTTCCAGAGGTAAAAGCTCTTCGTCAGGCAATTCTGTGAGAGGCACATGAGTCAGCTTACTCTATCCATCCCGAAAGTACTATGATGTACATGGATCTCAAGGAAAAGTATTGGTGGATCGGTCTGAAGAAGGAGGTGGCAGAGTACGTTGCTATATGTGACACTTGTCAACGTGTAAAAGTAGAACATCAAAGGCTAGCTGGATTATTGCAGCCAATGAAGATACCTGAATGGAAGTGGGATGAGGTCGGTATGGACTTTATAACAGGTTTACCTTGTACACAGAGAGGTTTTGATATTATTTGGGTAATAGTTGACCGATTGACCAAGGTTGCTCACTTTTTGCCAGTTAAGACAATTTACGGTGGCCCAAAGTTAGTTGAACTGTATATGGAAAGGATCGTTTGTTTTCATGGGGTAACAAAGAGGATTGTGTCCGATAGAGGTACTCAATTCACATCTCACTTTTGGAAAGCAGTGCATAGTGCTTTGGGAACAAAGTTGAACTTTAGTACCGCATATCACCCACAGACTGATGGTCAGACTGAGAGACTTAATCAAGTTTTGGAGGACATGTTGAGAGCTTGTGCATTGCAGTATGGCACAAGTTGGGATAAGAATCTGTGTTATGCAGAATTCTCATACAACAATAGTTATCAACAGAGTCTCAAGATGGCATCATTTGAAGCTCTGTATGGGCGCAAGTGCAGAATGCCGTTGTTCTGAATTAGACTGGGGAAAGTCAATTATTTGGGACAGATGTTCTGAGAACCTCAGAAGAACAGGTACGGGTGATTAGGGAAAACTTGAGGGTAGCACAATCTCGCCAGAAGAGTTATGCAGATACCCAAAGAAGAGAATTGACATTCGAGGAAGGTGATTATGTGTATTTGAAGGTGTCTTCTATGAGAAGCGTGAAGAGGTTTAACCAGAAGGGGAAACTTGCACCAAGGTATGTTGGCCCATTTAAGGTTTTAAAGAGATGTGGAGAAGTGGCTTATCAGTTGGAGTTGCCTGAGAGTTTAGCTGGTGTGCATGATGTGTTCCATGTGTCTCAACTTAAGAAGTGTTTGCGTGTACCTAAGAAGGAGCACTTGCCTTTAGAAGAACTTACTATTAAGAATGATCTCACATATGAAGAGTTTCCAGTAAAGATCTTGGATACAGCTGAAAAGGTTATCCGAAGCTGAATTATCAAGATATGCAAGGTGCAGTGGAATCGTTACTCAGAGGCTGAGGCAACATGGGAAACAGAGGATGCTCTAAGGGCAGCTTATCCGCAGTTGTTTGAGTAAGCAAAAATCCAATCTCGAGGACGAGATTCTCTTAAGGGGGTAGAATTGTAACACCCTAGGTTTTGCAATATTTCAAAAATAGTCAAAATGAATTTTTGGTGAATAAATAATTTGGCCAAATAAATGTTTAAATGAAAATGAAGTTGAAACATGGTAGAAACATGCTTGAGCATTCATGCTGGTGCATATTTTCTTTTGTGATGGTTGAATTTGAATTTAGAATTCAAAATTTATTTGAAATTGCTTTTGAAAAGGGTTTAAATAAAAGAAAACCTATTTCTTTCCCTCCTCCCCTCCCTTCCTTCTTTTGGCCCGCAACTGGCCGACGGCCTGCTCCGTTTCCCTGCCTCTGGCCCGCTCTTCCCGTCTTCGTGTGGCCCGCTCCACTCTTCTCCCTCTTGGGCCGAAGGCCGAAGGCCGTCAGTAGCCGCGCGCGCCGTCGCCTTCATCATGGGCCGATCGACCGACCCAGCAATCAAGTCGCCAGTGCCGCCCGCGTCCGTCTTTCGCCCGGTGTCGCTGATGCGTGGGGACCCCGCCACCGTCGTCCTCCTTCGACCCGGTGCTAAGTCGGGAGACCGACCCGACTCCACACGACCGCGTCACCCCGCACCGATGCCCGCTCGGTCGCACCGCCTCACCCTCGGGGCTATATGAGGGTTTAATTCGCTCATCCGCGACTCTACCGAAACCCTAACGCCAGTGCCACCATCAACTCGTTGACTTGAGCCGCGACAACGAAACCCTAGCCGCCGCTCACGTTCCACCGGAGCTCGAAATTCATCACCACCAACGGCTCGTCCTCGTCATTGACCAGCTAGCAAGCTTTCTCTCGATCTCCTGAGCACGTGTGTGCCTTCAATTTGGTTTAATTCGGCCTAACCCGAGCCGCCACCGCTTGCAGTGCACCGCCGTCCGCCGCGTTAAGCTCCTCGTCGACCCCGTCACCTCTCAGACTCCATCCTCTTGCTAGGTGAGCGCGGCATGAGCTCCTCTCGCGATTGATACCTGTTTTGATGTAAATGGTGGCCGGAGTCACGAGTTTGGCCAACTCTGACGAGTTTGCTCGTCGCCGGCCATGTCCGCCGCCGCATCGGCCGTCGTCCCCAGCAAGGCCGACGGGCCCATTCATTCTGGGCCGTTCATCGTGAAACAGACGGCCAGAATCAACAAGTAACCTTTTGTTTGGCAGGATTACAGATAACCCCCTGTCTTCCTGCGTAATCTGTTAAGAACCCTTGGCGGTTTCGGTGGAATACGTTTTCTCTGCTGGAAAGCGTAATTTCTGTTTAACAGATCCATAATACGCTTTGTCCTCTGAAAAGCGTATTTTCCTTTTAACAGCTTCCAGAATACGTTTTATCCTCTGAAAACGTATTCTTCCTTTTTAGTTTTAGAATACGTTTTTATTTATTTATAGTTTTGCCATTATCTTTAAAAGCTTATATCTTTTGCGTTTTAACTCCGATTTGGTTCGTTCAAATTCGGTTAGATTTATAATTTTGTACTCTACGCAGTGGTGCTACTGTTGAAGTATTTTGAAAACTTTATATTTTTAGTCTATATATAATGTATTTATTTGTATATAGGAAATCTTTAAAAATTCATAACTTCGTCGTTATAACTCCGTTTTTGGTGAACTTGACGTCTGTGTGATCGTAGCAATGAGTAGAATAGTTTTATAGACATTTTGTTCTATTTTGATGACATTGGTGTACTATTCCTCTAATAACTCTTTGTTTGCTTCATGTATGTATGCTCGATTGGATTGTCTGGTGTTGATTGTTAATGTCGAGTTCAGACGGAGAGGGTTTTGTTGAGCAAGGATATTTTGAGGATCAGCAGGACCAGCAGGACTTTGTGAATTAAGGCAAGTATAGCATGGATCTTCCTTGTTACCCATACACTAAATAAACACTGCATTTGCATGAGTCCACTTGATGACCCTAGAGATTATAACTAGATATTGTTATCTTGATTTCTTGATACCTTTGGGTTGCATTGGGTAGCGATGATGCTAGTACTTAATGAACATCATGATCTTGTGACTTGATGAGTAATTGTGTCATGAACAGTAATATTGACTTTTAACAAACTGAGGGCTAATCTGTAACTGAACCTTTGGAATTGACAGTACAGCTGTGGGGGCTATATGGCTCTGGCTTTAGCTCAGTATGAGGACCTTTTCTAGCTTGTTAGCGGTTCCCTTAATGGCGCAAGGGGGTGTGTTTCGGGTTGGGTGTAGTTGGACCCCTGTCTGTATGTGTATAAGCTGCGATTGTGTGCCATCAGAAGGGGGGATATTACATTCGTAGGGCACAGAAACCTCAGCGGCCCTAACATGTTAGATGAACCTTTGAAAGGCTTTATAGTGAACCCTGCCGGCCTTCCTTGGTAGTGGGCTAAGAGGTTGGCCGCCTCGGGCGAAAGGGCAAATCATGACTCACAGTGAATGTGTACACCTCTACGCAGAGTTTAATAAACTGGTATACTAGCCTTGCTCAAGGACACGAGCGGCCTTGGAATCGTTATACTAATGGTGATCTCTCCTGTTACGTTAAATTGTTCATTCATTTGCTGTTATGTTTACTATTCATTTATGTTACATTGATCATTATGGTTTTGGAAAACACTTGATACCTTGATGCTACTTAATTGCTTAACTTGTTTAACTTATAAAAGCTAAATGCAGTCAAACCGTGCCAGCTTATTTGAGCCTCATTAACCCATGTTATGTTTGTTGAGTACGGTTGTGTACTTACGCTTTCTTTACTTTCAATTTTGGAAAATCCCAGATGGGTAACAGATGATGGTTGAAATGAGAGCTATCGCAATGAGTAATAGGCTTGGTGTTCTCCAGTTGACGTGTCCCTGTATGGAGCTTCCGCAATAAAGATATCTTAGTTATTTATTGTTTACGCGCAATACTCTGTAATAAATATTGGTTCGCTATGTAATAAACAGGGTGATGATACTTTTTGTAATTTGTCATCCTATATGTGCGACTGTTTCTGTGACGCATATAAAGCTATTTATGCATTCTACTTTTGTCCTTAAAAGTAGAGTGTGACAATATACAAATATAACTATTGATATTTGTCACATGAGAAACTAAAATCAGTAAATTTATTTTTGGTCAAAGTTGAACATGTCCATACAAAAACTAATTGCTCAAATAAAAAACAGAGGAATTTAATACTGTTCTGTATGTTAGTATGTTACTATAAGGGGCAGGATGTATTATACTCTATACACAACCCCGTATTTTGAATCAAGATTGAAGAAAAGTTATGTCCTATAATCTGACATGGATAGTGGACTATGTTTGTTTAATTTTGCAGTGCAGCGGAAAGCAAAGCCGTTTCCAGACCTTTCGTGGTGCAGTTAAATCCTTTTCAGAAACAATATATATAAATACATGAGAAACTAAAATCAGTGAATTTATTTGAAAATTGAACATGTCCATATATACAAAAGCTAATTGCTCAAAAAAACAGAGGAATTTAATCCGTGCGAATTAAAGCACACCAGTACATGGAGGTCATTGATTGATTTACCTCTGTTGGCATGATGAATAGGTCTGTCGCCTGCCTCTTGAGCTAACTAGAGCTCTACAAGCTAGGCAAGCAGCTCCATCTGAATCTGCAGCTCTTCTAGATCTTGACGTCAGAACGAAATGTATGCATAGAGGCACTGAAGCACACCAGGTTTCCTCCTCCAGACTTCACTCCAGCAAATCGATATCTCCTGTACAAACAGTGTATGCAAGCAAATATATATGCATTATATTATATAAATGCAAACATATATATTATGGATAAGATACTTCAGCTTTGACCCGTATAGATCAAAGTTGCAAATTTAACCAACAAAGCTCTGCGTGATACTATAGTATTACACATACAAAGTAAGCACTAAGCAGTTCTGGATAGATAGATGGATGAAATTGCATTGCAGAAGCAGACACAAGTAGTAAACTAAACTTGATCCCTCGCGTTAATCCCGGACGACATACAAAGTACTAGTTCAAGCTGGAGAACAACATGTGCATTCCTCTATAATCCTGATCCCTCGCGTTCAAAACGACTTAGTAAAAATATGTAACGATTATATAATTAAGCTTGGATGCATACATGAACGAACTTGCAATGGAGAAGAAGACGGAATTTACTAGTAAATTACCTGGATCACCACGAGGAAACAGGCTCTGGCACGGACGACGGAGCATATATGCCGAGTGCCTATCTGGAATTAGTTATCATGCTTACAAATGGGTCGATGTCTAGGACAAGGTGTGTACAAAAGCTGAAGAAGCGCCACTAGAATGAGTGCAGGTGCAGCGTTTGCATTACAAGGTGTGTTCCTTCCTTCCTTCCTTCCTTCCTTCCTATTTGCTTTATTTGCCTTTTTGCAAAGCAAAGTCATATGACTCGTCAGATTCTTTGCTTGAAGCATCACTTGTGATATGCTTGCTTGCACAGCTTAATTGCAATCGCAAAGAGAAAACAGGTTAAGGTAAAAGGCTGTTAAGATAGTTGTCTGTCAGTCCGGAGGTCCAGTCGTCCAGGGATCAGGTCATATGTAAAAAAAAAAAAACCAAAATCTGATTTTCCAATGCTAGAAAGGGAAAAGAAAATAAACCGCCACCAACAGTCACCAGTACAAAAGCGATTTTTGTCAATGGTGGCGGTTTTTTCTGCTGGCGGTTTATAATGAATACCGCAAGTATAGAAATAGAACTGTGGACATACGGCTCTAAACTATTGATTTTCTTAACGTTCAGTGCAGTGGCAAAGGCTACTGGTTCACTTCCGCCTAAGGTTCGAACTCTGGGTGTCGCACCAAGAATTATAGGGGTGTAAACCCCTCCAGTATTACTTTAAAAAATTTTTAGTTTTTCCTTGAAAAGATCTCAGATGGACAAATGAGCCAAACTAGAGTTACAGTACTCAAAGAGATTTAAAAGTTTCTAGTTCAAACTTTTTTATTTAAATTACTTTAGGTCCTAAATATGCAATACAATATTTACTAAAGTGAACATAAAAAAATGTATCTGCTACTTATTGACTGAGAACTGGCTTCAAAGGGAAATCAGTGAAGGGTTATTAGGGTGCTACGCTAGACAGAAAATAAAACTAGGATTACCACTAGACGTGCAGATGCAGCGGAAGATTCGATGTAGTCGAACGCATCGCAACAATACCGTCATGATCGTCCTTTGTTTGCGGATCGTCCGAGCATGTTCCCGACCAGATGCAATTGGCTCCGACCAGTTGCCAACCAGTCTCGATCACATGATCGCTGGGGATCATCTTTGTGCTCCATATATAGCACCTCCGAGGTCTTCCAAACGTACCGGAAGAAGCGTTGCTCCTCCGGACTGCTAGGTCCGCAAGGAACAGAAGGCGCAAGCGTGAGAGGGTGATTGCGGCTGCCAAAAGGCGTGGATCAGATCAAGTCTAGTTGTGCCCTACCCCTTGCTTTTATAGGCGTCTTCATGAGATCTGAGTTGGAGGCCCAATAGAAAACCCTAAGCCTTGACTAATTCATGTCTAACCTATGCTTTCAGCCCTTAAGCGTGCAACCCTATGGGTTCACGCATACATAGACACGGCCCGAGTACTCCTACTCGACCGATAGTTGACAACGGCCCCTAGCAAGTGTGACAACTTATGTAGAGATCATATCAGACGAACCAGTATAGACCACGTACAAGTTATTTTCTATGTCACACGATATTTAGTTCAACTCGTGGGTTAACATTTAACCCAAGCACGACCATGCATTTGTTGATCTAATCACTTGAGTGATGCAGTGATATCTTTCTCACGTAGAGAGGGACAAATTCCATCTTTACTGTCTATGTCTCATAGCATGTTTTTCGACCACCCGAAGACCATCTTTATAACTACCCAGTTACGGATTAGCGTTTGACAGTCCCTAAGTAGGCCATTTCACATCTTGAGTACATACCATAATCTTAGGTTTAAGAAAATAACATACAAGATGTGAATAAAGACAATCTCATGTTGGGTCGGTCCAACCTATATGTCATACATGTGCCCACATTATTAGTTCGACATCTCTGGGTCCATGACTTGTGAAACATAGCCATCAACTAATACATGTGCTGGCTAATATTCATGTGTGTCCTCACACGAACTCCGATCAGGGACAACTTTAGAATAACCATTCAAGTAAATGAGTTTCACAAATAATTTATATAATTGTCAATCAATATAATTTGTCTTTACTGAATATTCAATGAATATTTTATATATGTCATGGATACAATCAGGACATCATCATCTCTATGATTACCTCTAAGGCATATTCCTAACAATCATGGCATTCTTTCAGACAGTGAATGGCAACGTCTGCAATTGCATAATACCTTCCTGTAGAAAATTGGTCACCCATGGCCACGCCCTGCCATGAGGGTTGAAGAATGCCTGAATCTCGTGATCACCTACCGTGTACTTGCTCTTGCTGTTGCATACAAGCCAAATTTAGTTGGAGACGTGGTCTTGGCACTACTGAACATCAATGGTCGTGATCTCAAACGCACACAAGCGACGAAGAAAGATTGATGGCAGCAACTAAGATCCGAGAACTATTGAAGCTTTAATTTGTGCCAACAGCAACACCAACGACTCGATGATTCTTACTGCTAATAAGCCAGTTGGTGCTGTTTTGTTGTGAGAGATAAACATTATACCATAGCTAATAAGACTATCCACAGAGGTAGTCGGTAAAGCTCCTGCAGTAGCGATTTCTAGGAAATTCAGCTGCAGTGGGGTCCTGTAAAGGACCCTGTAAAGCAGCCGACAGCCTCCCACCCGGTAGCTATGGCGGAGGCACGGAGCCTCCTGCATGCACCACGAGGGGCCCCCTCATCCTCCAGCCCAAGTAGCAGCAACAGCGCAGGCAAACAAAGCGAGTGCATGGCGCGCCATGGCAGCCTACTCGCAGTCGCCGCCGCACCGCGCCTGGCCGCCGACGCTGCTCAGGGCCCACACCGCGCCTCGCCGGCCACCCGCGCCGCGAGCAAAAGGGGAGAAGAAGAGAAAATGCTGGCTGCACTGCGCGTCGCCATCGCCGTGGTCGCGCGTCTGGCCGTCCGGAGAGGAGAGACTTTCGGGGAGGGAGGAGGGACCGCCGGTGGAGGATGCGGGAGGAGACCGCCCACCGCCAGCCGCCTGCGCTCATGAGGCCGCCCGTCGGTTGCGCTCCGCGGGCCGCCATCGCGCCGTGCTCCGCCCACCGGAGAGGAGCCCACACCCCGGCGCCGGAGCGCTGAGCTTCGCTGGGCCGAAGGCGGCGGTGCTCCCCGCACCCGTGCGTGGCTCGCTCGTACCCGGCAGGGCGGCTCGCCGGGGCCGGAGGTGCTGAGCACTTCCACGGGCGGTAGGGAGGGGGCGGCAGGCTCTAGTGCTTCCGGAGAAGAGAGGAGAGGAAGAAAGAATGTGCGGTTGCGGCAGGAAAAGAAAGGGATAAGGTGGAGATGGTGGGTCCCGCAATAATTTGGGAAAAAAAGAAAAAGTAAAAAATCTTGATAGGTGGGTCCTACAATGCATATGAGATGAGATAAAGGATATATGGGTGCTGAAGAATTGGCTATAGAGGAGAAAATTTTGATAACCAGAATGTATAAAGGAGAGAAATAGAGAAACTATAAGTGCAGGTAGTCTGAGCTGGACTGTTCAAGCGAACATGGTGGAGCCTACTTTTACTTGTCTGTTTACGTGTCAATAAAGAGCAAAAAGACACCCAGGCATACACACCCACCAAGAAAGTTGAATAAAAATATATATGATGCACACTGGTGCCTCCAAAATAAGTAACATACGAAATAGTAGTATCGGTTGCTAAATACTACTATATATAAGCCATATCCATAGATTTGCTCCGATGAAATGAAAGATAAAAAGCAATAGTCATCATGGTTCTCCTCATTTTATTAGCAGTGTAGCAACAATAATTAATTATTACAATAATTAATTATTTGTCAATACAATACGTAGCTGGCAAATCACACACAGGGGAATACGCAAAGCACCCCACACAGGAGGACATCACCGGCCAGCAACCAGAGACTGCATGAGCGAGGAGTGGATCTGGAGCGAGCAGATCCAAATGATACGCTAGCTCATGCTGCTGTTCAAGCTGGTGACCGATGATCTCCTCTGCTTGTTTATTTGTTCTTCCCTTCACGCACAAACAGTCACAACAAGCTCGCTCACGAAATTAAAACCAAACTGGATCCATGCAATGCAATGGATCGGAAGCAGCGCAGATGCCGATGAGCACACACAGCCAGCATCATCTCTGGCATACGAAGGAAATATGAAGCAAAAGCAGCGGACGAGTGCCTAACATCGATCAGGCGAGTCGTCATTGCCTGGCAAACGAAGCGACACACACCAGTGCCTCGACACACACACACACAAGCAAATAAAACAGATTAGCTGAAGACTCGATGAAAGCAGAGCAATCCAAGCATAGCATATCTCGATCTCCACATGTTCATGATGAACTCATTTCATTCGATTCCATGGAAGGGGTTATTACCTACATACATGAAGAAAAGAAGAATACGATGTGATCCATGAGTGAAAGGCTGAAAGGAGATCCATATCAGGTACACACATGACATCTCTAGGATTTAATATCATAAGGAAACAAAAACATGTGTCTGACTCTTGGTCCAGACTATTTTAAGATTTGATAGAATCTGAAATGTAGCCCCTTTTGCCCAAAAAAATTGAAAAAGCCTTTCCTATCTACGTAAAACGATCCTTATTATTTGGGCTTTAAGCCATTAATACAAAATTAATTCAGTTGGGGACCATATCCCCGGTGAACATTCAACAATGTCGCTGCAAAAAATAAATGGCAAAGCTAGCAGTGGTGGGGTTCAAGCAAATTAAACAATTCGAACGAATTCAGCAAGCAAGAGATCGACGTACATGAATAAGAGGTTAACTAATGTACTGTATGATGGATGCACGAGTTGGTTACCAGAGCACGGAGGCTCGGAGCTGCTGCTTCTTGTAGTATGCTGAATAGGTGGGCTTGTAGTGGGAAGGGTGGTGGCCAGCATCCCTGTCCCACTCAAGGCCATCCCACCAGTCCTTCTCACAGTCCACCGCCGGCGGCGTGCTTCTTCGACCTCCAACGGCTGGTAGGCACTTGAGGTTCCAGCATCCCCTGATTTGTCACACTCCACTTTTAAGGATAAAAGTAGAATGTATAAATAGCCTTATATGCGTCCCAGGAACAGTCAAGTTCACCGAAATCGGACTTATAACGGCGAAGATATGAATTTT
>CM041644.1:43906115-43923753 GCA_023333625.1 Bothriochloa decipiens | reverse complement strand
GAAAAGAAATCCTTTTTTTCAATTATTTGAATTATTTTTAAATACAAATTCAAATGTATTTTGAAAACCAAAAACAAATTCCAACACCACACATGAAAATATGCACCAGCATGAATGCTCAAACATGTTTCTACCATGATTCAACCCCATTGTCATAAAAAAAATATTTATTTTGCCATTAATTTATCCTCCTAAAAATCATTTTGACTATTTATATATATATTTTTTTGGAAATTAAAAACTAGGGTGTTACAGAAGGGTGGTGGCCAGCATCCCTGTCCCACTCAAGGCCATCCCACCAGTCCTTCTCACAGTCCACCGCCGGCGGCGTGCTTCTTCGACCTCCAACGGCTGGTAGGCGCTTGAGGTTCCAGCATCCCCTGACTTTGACAGTCTCGAGCCTAGGCGCCAACATCCTGCGCCCACAGATGCGCTGAAGCTTGGGTAGCTCATACAGGTGGATGCGCTTCAGCCTTGGGAATTCTCTTTGTCGCCTCTGTTGCTGTGATTCTGAATAATCTATTGGGAAGACCTCCCTGAGGTCCCCGCAGCACACGATCTCAAGGGTCTCCAAGTTATAGCACCCTTCTGTATTTGATGTGTACAAAGGGAGTACATGTACCAGCCGAGGGCAGTAATCTAGGTGTAAGAATACAAGATCAAGGAAGGAAAGAGATCCAGGACGAAATATGGATCCTGTTGTGCTCCAGTTCCAGATGTAGCGCACCTTTGGGAGTTGGGATGCCCAGAATGTCTCCAGATACCAGAAAATATCTTCTACATCTGCTTGTCGATGAGGTGCACTGAAAACAACGCCTTCTAAGTTGGGGCATCTCTCCAGTCGACACCATTTTAGTGGCTTCCAAAACAAATAATCTACTTCAGTAGCAGGTGAAGGGCCTGGGAGACATGTGATGGACAAGCTATCATGCAAGTGCAAGGTCTTAGCGTCCCTACTCACAAGTGCTGGTAGAGTTGTGGCTCTATTTATTAATTGTCTGGTACTAGTACCAGCACTACCTTGCAATTGTAATTCGGTCTGTGTCTCATCTTCTTGTATGCTAATGTACCAGTGAGAGAAATAAGTATAATCAGGAATAGGCGGACAACCCCATAACCACTCATCTCTATTGGCACCATCAGCTTGTTGCCGGTTGAAGTCATCAGCGTACAAGCTACCAGGTGGCTTGTTCACTATTACAGAAGCGCTGCTACAGCCACCACTAGTATTAATTCCTTGACCGATACCTTTGTGACCTGGACCAGTAGACGAAATCTCCACGTGCAACCTTTTATTGTGTCTCAAGCTCACAAGTGAACGAAAAAGCCTTGAATCCCTTACGAAAATATATGAACCCGAGTCGATGATTGTTCGGTCCTTGCCAGACGCCTCTTGCTTCTTGGACTTTCCTTCTTCCGTGTTCCATGCTGCACTGGTGGTGTCAATGCGCAAAATGTCCAACGACATCTCCCTGTTTTGAGTTGATCACCTGTTGGGGTAGTTCCAGCTCCTCTGCAATTGCCTTCTGCAGAGCTCTCCTGCTTTGCCACCGTGAGAAATCAACGTGGACGATCTTTTCCAAGCCCCCTGCTGTCCCAGCATCCGCTGATCCTAACGATGATCGTAGTCGTTTGACAACCTCTTTGGGTACAGCTGATGCTCCCCATCCACCCCAGCCATGGAAGTATATTACATCTCCTCCCTTGGCCGTGTCCTCCAAATGATGAATTATCTGCTCTGCTGCGCCAGCTATGCTGTCTGCCTCGAGTGTGATCAACTGCAATAATTAAATTACTACCAATTAATTTGACAAAACTAATGTGTTTTTTTTTCCGAGACAAAAACTAATATGTGTAGCTTTTGAATTACTTGGTGACTCGGTTCCTTCCTTTTTGCTTTATTTGCTTTTCTGCAAAGCCACAAATCAGTAACATGCTGCATGCAGCATCCTGTATTCATAGTCAGATTCGTGGCTTGTATTGTATTGTACTCGGATAAACGGAAAGGGGAAAAGAGAAAGCAAAAGGAAACCTGTAACTGTGATAATATAATGTCCTTATAACAATATAAAAAGCATTGCTTAAAAAATAAATAGAGAAATGTAATGCCAATACCAATGTGGATTTTGGCGGAAGAATGTAACTGCCGCTTATGTAGCCAGTGGGGATATGTAATGTAATTTTTCATTAAAAGTTACGGTAACTTATACTTCTCTTAGTGCGATGCATCTGCTGTAAAACGCATCTCCAGACTCGAGTGATTCGGATTGTTTCCCTACCCGTTAACATAGTATATGAAATTAGAAGAACAAACAGGAGCGGACCAGCAGCGGGCGAGACGACGACCGAGACGACGAAGCCCCTGGCGGGCACGGGTGCGCCCAAGGCACCTGGCCGCGGATGCGTGGAAGGCACCTACCTGGCGGAGCGGGCCTGGGCAAAAAAGCACCTGGCCGCCGGCCGTTGTAGGAGCGGGCCCGGCGAAGGCCGGCGGCTGCGAAACTGCCGACACCTCTGAGGGAAAAGAGCAGTCAATGCCGGGGCGCTGCAAGACCCGGCAGAGGCACTGGAGCAGCACTGGCGGCGGCGCGCCGGCCATGGCTACGGCTACGGCGGCGCCAAACACAAGGGCGGCTCAAGTAAGGCCCATCGAAGGCGGTTAACTTATTGGGGCCTTCATATCGGCCATCGATGGGCCCAAAATGGAAAGGCCATGTTGTGGCCCGTAGGCCAGAGTGGGCTGCTTACCCAGGAGGCCCAATTGGCATACACTTTCCTTGTGGCGACGGACAACGCAGTGTCGTGGCAGTCTCTGGCGAAATTATCTGTCGTTCGAGGTGACACGCAGCGCATTCCAGTCCTAGCTATCAGTAACAGCATGCATGAAAGGAACTATGGTGATCTTCCAAAGATAATTTTTTTTTTTTTTTTGGCTAACGGTAACCTGCATTCATCAGTACTCAGTACTAGTATGTAAAAACATGTCGAATGTATTTTGTTTGGCTATTATGGTAGTTTTTGCTACAAATAATTGAACAGAATTCAAAACGTACTAGGGATCTCTTTAAGTGAAACACATATGCCAATCCAAAAATTCTGAATCCTCAAGTTTTCACTCTGCTTGAGGTGTTGCATTTGAGTTGAAGAACTCGCTTGGTGCCCAAATATCTGTGGGTCCTCCGTGCGTGGAGTGCAAACTCTGTACAAGTCGCGCTTACCCTGCCTCCAGATAGCAGGGCGCCATCTATGGCCGTCATCGTCTCCACGTCAACCGGCAAACCATCGCTCACTTCTCTATATCTCATCTCCCCAAGCTCTCCCCTTTCTCCCGGTCCCGCGTCCTCCCACCTCACCCACCCGGCCATCCACCAAGAAGGCAAGAACTACCCACTCCACTCATCAGCCATGGCGCCGCCGTCGGTGTCCGCCTCCCACCTCCTAATCACCGCCTCGCTCCCAAAGCCGAAACCTTCCAGCCTCCGCCCGCCGCGTCTCCCTCTTGCCAACGCCAAGCCCGTCCCCACAGCCGCGGCGCTCCTCGCTCTCACCGCCTCACCCGCGCTCGCTGCCGACGCGCCTGCCCCCGCCCCGGCCCCGGCTCCCGCGCCCGAGCTCGTCCAGGCCGAGGCGCCCACCCCGACCGCCAACCCCTTCTCGAGCTCTCTCCTCACAGCCCCGAAGCCCTCCACAGCCGCCTCCGACCTCCCGGAGGGCGCTTCGTGGCGGTACAGCGAGTTCCTGTCCGCGGTCAAGCGCGGCAAGGTGGAGCGCGTGCGCTTCACCAAGGACGGCGGGCTCCTCCAGCTCACCGCCGTCGACGGGCGCCGCGCCACGGTCGTGGTCCCCAACGACCCGGACCTCATCGACATCCTGGCCACCAACGGTGTCGACATCTCCGTCTCGGAAGGCGAGTCCGCCGGCCCGGGCGGGTTCGTCGCCTTCGTCGGCAACCTGCTCTTCCCGTTCCTCGCCTTCGCGGGGCTCTTCTTCCTCTTCCGCCGCGCGCAGGGCGGGCCAGGGGCGGGGCCCGGCGGGCTCGGCGGGCCCATGGACTTCGGCCGCTCCAAGAGCAAGTTCCAGGAGGTGCCTGAGACGGGGGTCACGTTCGTCGACGTCGCGGGGGCCGACCAGGCCAAGCTCGAGCTGCAGGAGGTCGTGGATTTCCTCAAGAACCCCGACAAGTACACCGCGCTCGGGGCCAAGATCCCCAAGGGGTGCCTCCTCGTCGGCCCACCGGGGACCGGGAAGACCCTCCTCGCGCGTGCCGTCGCGGGGGAGGCTGGGGTGCCCTTCTTCTCCTGCGCGGCGTCGGAGTTCGTCGAGCTCTTTGTCGGTGTGGGTGCGTCCAGGGTGCGTGATCTCTTTGAGAAGGCCAAGGCTAAGGCGCCCTGCATTGTCTTCATTGATGAGATTGATGCCGTCGGGAGGCAGCGTGGTGCTGGGCTTGGTGGGGGGAATGACGAGAGGGAGCAGACCATTAACCAGCTCTTGACGGAGATGGATGGATTCGCTGGCAACAGCGGTGTCATTGTGCTCGCTGCCACCAACAGACCCGATGTGCTGGACTCGGCGCTCCTGCGGCCAGGGAGGTTCGATAGGCAGGTCACCGTTGACAGGCCAGATGTTGCAGGACGCGTCAAGATTCTTGAGGTCAGTTGTCACTTGTCAGTGACGAACCCCTTTTGCTACTAACCTGTGAATTTGTGCTTTGCTAGCAGTTGATATGTTCTGAACTACTAGTAGTATTTGATAAACTTATTTATAAACCCACTTAGAGCCCCTGCCACCTGGCACTGAAGATACTTGCATTGGTTAAGTGACATTGATGCAGTTAGTCTAGCAAAGGGTACCTCCTTGCTTGGAAATTGACAAACACAGATGAAAAATTGAATGTTTGCAATAGTTAGCCTGGACGCTGGAGAAGCTCCACATCTTCTTAGAATGTTATAGTTGGCTGCCCCTTAAATGTACAAGTCATCAGGGTGATTAGTTAAATATGCCAACCCCAGTGGTTCTATGTATCGAATAACTAACAGAACAAAGGGTTCATATCGTAAGATTAGAATGAAAAACGCGTCCAGGATCGGGCGTGATCGCGAAAAAAAAAAACCGTAAGATTAGAACATATGTGCTTACTAGCTTTGTGAGTTCCATCCCCTATGCTCTTAATGTATCTCAATTACTCATGTTATTACTCAGTTAACCTTTCTAGGTGCAAGCTGTACTAGCATGCACAAAGTTTTATTTTAAAAAATTGTTTTTTCCCAGCATCCTGAGTTCATTTTAAATGTGTACTTGAGCTTACATGTCGTTTTTTTTAATCAAATAGGTCCACTCCCGAGGAAAGGCTTTGGCAAAAGATGTCGATTTTGAGAAAATTGCTAGGAGGACTCCTGGTTTCACTGGTGCTGACCTCCAAAACCTCATGAATGAGGCTGCCATCCTTGCCGCTCGCCGTGATCTTAAGGAAATTAGCAAGGATGAGATCTCTGATGCTCTTGAGAGAATCATTGCTGGGCCTGAGAAGAAAAATGCTGTTGTTTCTGAGGAGAAGAAGAGGCTTGTTGCTTACCATGGTAAATGTTGTCTAATTGTAATCAGAAGTTTTACTCTTGTGGGGCTTAGGTTCCTAATCTGTTATTGAACTCTGGAATTTGCAGAGGCTGGTCATGCCCTTGTTGGCGCCCTCATGCCAGAGTATGATCCAGTAGCCAAGATTTCTATCATTCCTCGTGGCCAGGCTGGTGGACTCACATTCTTTGCTCCAAGCGAGGAAAGGCTAGAATCTGGATTGTACAGCAGGAGCTATCTTGAGAACCAAATGGCTGTTGCCCTTGGTGGCAGGTGCTCTTTTGTGAAAATTTTGTTCATTTCTGAACCATTAACTATTACTGTTGCACATAGTGATGAACTGTTTGAGGTAATCTCATGGTTTGCAGGGTTGCTGAAGAGGTGATCTTTGGCCAGGAAAATGTGACAACAGGAGCTTCCAATGACTTTATGCAGGTGTCACGTGTCGCAAGACAAATGGTTGAAAGATTTGGATTCAGTAAGAAGATCGGCCAAGTTGCGATTGGGGGACCTGGTGGAAACCCTTTCTTGGGGCAACAGGTATGCCACTGTAACTAAAATGGACTTGCAAGAATAACTATGTTAGCCTGGAATCAACAACATGTAAAAATCAACTGAAGAACTAAGCATGTAAATTCCAACAATGGCAGCATGTGTGCTCAACAATGCCTGTCTTGCTTGGTTCCCAGAAATTTCCACCAGCATCTAGGGAAAGTCATTTTCTAAAAGTTCTGTAGTGCCTACTTATCTTTATGAACACTGCAGCCTGGACCCCCAGCTAATGTGTTTCCATAACACGCCACTTGTATAGTGCCAATTCTGTCATCATCAGTTTGTACCAACAGTGTGAAACTGTGAATAGGCACGTCTCTCATTTTGTGTGGCTTCTGTGACCCTGGTTGCCCTGCCTAACCTGGAAATATCTGTCTACTTTAGCTTCTTCATAGAATTTCCCTGGCTAACTCTTAGCCAGACAGAATAGCAGTCTGACAAGTGTTCACATTTCCTAGCACCAGTTTGAAGAGAAATCTGACAAATATTCACATTTTTTTCACAGATGTCAAGCCAGAAGGACTACTCGATGGCGACAGCAGATGTCGTGGACGCTGAGGTGAGGGAACTCGTGGAGAAGGCCTACTCTAGAGCAACACAGATCATCACCACGCACATCGACATCCTCCACAAGCTCGCCCAACTCCTGATCGAGAAGGAGACCGTGGATGGAGAGGAGTTCATGAGCTTGTTCATTGACGGCCAGGCCGAGTTGTTTGTCGCTTGAGAATTGAGATATCACAAGGCGTGCGGCTAGCTAGCTCATCGCTGTGTATATGCTTTTGAGTGATTGTGCGAGAACAATCACTAAGGGATGGAACGGGAGAGCCCAGCTTGTAGGAACCACATTGATGTAGCCAAAATTTTTTTTGCATACCTGTATAGTAGTTGATTTGTAAAAAGTATCTACTGACTTTTGAGCAAGTAAAATGTTACTGCTTACAAATACAGCACGTGGTTGACTGTCGCCTATGAAACTCAGGCTACTGGGCTATATTTACCTGACTGCGTGTAAATGGACAAGGAGATTTTAAACATGCTGCGATCCTTTTTATTCTTCTCCTGTACCGTAACAGAATTTTGTTTTGCAGTCTGTAAAATTGCGAATAAAAGTGAATGCAGTCTGTAAATTAATTCTCATAGAGCTTTACTTTTTCGCTTCGGCTTGACAGGGATTTTGTAAAAAGAAACCAAGAATTAATGAGAACATAGATGGTTACTGATTAGGATGGATAGCCATAGCTCCCATCTTTTAGGTGGACAGATTCGCCTCCCTTGTCTATACTACTTACTTCAGAAATCAGGATCACTCAAAACAATAACTTTTAACATGAGTTACCTTCCCCCTCGTTCCTCTCACTCTCACACCTTGTAATGGATCATTGCGATTGAACTTACACAATCACAATCAATGGAAGGTGATTTTTCATGAAATTTTGTTCAGCTTTGCATCCCCTAGTTTCTGAGAGTTCAGAAAGAGAAATGGAGAGAGTTCAGAAGCTTTTAGGAACCAGATTGATGTTGGCACTCAAAGATGTTTTTGCATATACTTGTCTAGTCTGTTCTCTGTAGAAAGTAAAAGTGATTAATGTTATATTAGGACAACTTATTGAAATGACACATGTGAAAAATAAATCTGATTATGCTGACGTTATTTACGCACAACATATACGTGATGTATAACCGCACTAGGTTGTTTCCATTGTAGAGAGACAGACGCATATGTAGATTGGACAGGGGTGAAACCAGTATCCATGGAAGCGTGGATGTTTCCGATGCTTTCATCTCTAGTGCCACATAAAGTGCAACTGTTTCTAAAAGACTAAAAACTAACAACCGATCCAACATGACTTCAGAACGACACTACATAAACAACGTTTGCAGTGATTGCACATGCATTCATTGGGAGAAATGACAATCCAGGAGGCATCACCAGAGCTAGTACGAACCTACAAGGCAGAAGGTTTGTTTCGAGCATTAGATAAATATACGATAAATATACAATAATATAAATAATCAAACATAATTACATACGTTAATATATAGATAATATACAGTTTAAGGAGCCAAGTCATTTTTTTTCTTTCAAAAAAGAAAGCCAAGTCATTTGAAGCACTCCAAACCAACACAGATGGAAATATAGTTGAATGTACCTTTGGTGACTTGGTCTTTGCACTCGTTCATCCTTCGAATAGATCTTGCAGCATCTCTTCCAGCTCATGGGGACCCACTTTTGCGGTGGTAACATTGTTATCCTCTATATATCTTGTGTAGCTTGGAACAATTTTCTTGGTGATAGATATGCGCAGTTTCTTTCTCAGCTCAGGATTTGGGACCTTCCACATCTTATGAGTGGTGTAAATCTTCTGAAACTCAGACTCAAACTTGGATAGCGAGGAGTAGATTTTGTGGAAGCAAAGAGGTGTAGGATCCAACAGGCATGACAACACCGGCGCCCAAAATACATCTAGATAGCTGCTCATGTACTCATTGACTTTACAAATTAGGTGTAAAAAGTCGAATTCGTCAAGATGACAATCCTTTAGCTCCTGCTGCATGAAGTATGAATTATTGAGCAAGGACAAGAACCCAAGGCCTTGATCTGAAAATGATTTTGACAGGCTGAGTAGCTTTTCTTCTAGAGAAGATGCCATCTTCATGATGATGCTGTCCAAAGTGTCACTTCGTTCTATTTCATATTTTATAGCATATGAGCCATCAAAGCAAACGAAGTAACTTTTAGCTTGAGGTATTACTGAAACCAATGTCGAGTGATTGTCCAGCAGGAAGGTGATATGATCCACAGCTGACCTAGTAACCTTGTGAATTTCGAATGATCCTTGTGGAGTCATAGTAGCAGCCATGTCCACCATCAACTCCATGATATGAGTACTAATCTGCTCCAGTGTGCTACATATGACCTCACACTCCTTGACATCCTTTGCATGCAAGAGGATGAGCATCTCGTCCCATATCCTTCCAATTTCTGTATGTGCCGGCGAAAGGAATGACATATTAGTCCTCAAAAGAAGGAATGCCACCTTGATTTGGGATAAGGCATCAAACAGAGCATTGTGCACAAGCAAGAGGATACTGATCTTCTGGTATAGTGCCCGCACCCCACTGGCCATGAGATTTTCACAAGTGATAGTATTGTGATCAAGATGAACTATGACATCAACAAAAGTGATCATTTTAAACATGGTTTCTTTGACAAACAGTGTAAACTGGAACTTATCCAGTCTCCTCGCGGTAGCTCCAGCAAGACCCGCCGCCGCCATTCCCACCCTGCATGCTAAGGTAAGCTAAGCTAGCCTGCTACTAGCTCTAGCAACTGGCGATCAGCAGAGTGATGCCGAGCTGATGTCTGTTGAGTGTTGACTTACTTCTCACGGGTGACGGGTTCAGGGAAGAACTTGAACAAGAGACGGAAAATCTCAAGAAGCTCTCGACATTGTTGGCTATGGCTACAGTCCTTCCCCTTCCCGATGTTTTCTCTTCCGGAAAGGACGCGAACCATTCATCCATCTAGCTAGGTCTGCCCTCGGTCTTTGTGCAAGGACCATTGACTCCGGAGACAAATTATGAGACCCAGTCTTTTCTAAATCGGAGAGACCCTCGCCTTTTATACATGACATGTGGTATTTTTTCATACTAATCTCAAAGCAAGTTGTGAGTATCCCATCTATCCTTGGCAACAACGTCAACGTTAGTGACGTTAGTCTACTCCTTAAGTGGTTGGTATTTATTTAAAAGGACCGTAAAAGTTTTACCGTGATTTTTATTAGACAAATAAAAAAAATAAAGCAAGTGCCCCATATCCTGTTTTTTAAAGCGGAAACCGGGCTAAAACCACACAAATGAGAAGAGCCCCGCTCATCCTACCCTACTTTTACATCACAACTCGCGCCACAACTAGCGCCTACTCAACTCCTTGCTTGGTCGGATTGGGACATCGACACAAGCTGGAAAAAACTCGATCGGATTGGGTCATCGACACGAGCCTCCACTTCCCTCCACTAGGCTATCTCAACCCATGCCGCCACTTGCAGCTGGTCGATATCCACTCAACACCGACCGAGACAAATTCCACTATGACGCCTTCAAGAAGGTAACGACGTACAAGCGCCGCCGTTGCACATCCAAGGCCGGACTGGGTTTTCACCCGTGGAGAGTGTTGTGGATGTGATGCCCTCAACAGGGGGAACGACACCCGCAGGTGTCGCTGTCGCCAGGCCTTCGCCCAAAGAAACCACAACACGATCGTCGATCAAGATGTCGGGCCCCCGCCAGACACCTAAGACGTCGCTGCAAGACCACAAGCCGAGGCCACTCCAGGAGGGGGGTCGACGCGCCAGCCATGCAAGAAGCCGCAAAGCTACCAACACCCCTACCAACCGGACCACAAGCCGAAGATCCGGCCTCCCACCGCTGTGTACGTCCAACTTGGGCATTGTTCCATGCCCTGAAGGTCCCGGATCTGGGGCAAGGCACTAGACCAGCACCCCCGTAGACGCCAAGGCCTCCGTCCTTGCAACGACCGCCCTGCGATGGTAGCCAGAGTCATGTGGGGAAGAACGATATAGACGAGGGCCGCCCCCCAATGCCAACATAAAACCAGCCACTACCACAAGGTAGAGACCAACAAGAAGGAGGAGGTGGCGAGCAGAGAGGGAGGGAACCCCGCCGCTGCCCCTACATGTGCACGAGCACACTACCGCGCCAGCAGGCCACATCAGCGAAAATACAGCCCCACCGGGCCTCGGCACCGCCAGCGGTGCCGGGGCCCCACCATGGCACCGCCGGCCTACCAAAGTCACGGCCGACCATGCCACCATGGCATCGCCAAAGAAGAACCGCACCACCACCATTGAAATGTCGTCCATGCGCAACAGACGCTGCCCCACCATCACCACAGCAGGGGCACCAGATCCGGTCCCATGGAGGCCGGATCCAGCTGCGAGGAAGCCTGAACTGGTGAACGGAGATGCCGCCGTAGTTGATGCGCCCGCTGTATCCTCCGACAAGTAAGACGACAGCGAGTAGCAGCCACAAACCCGCTCCTCCGCGCGGCATACCCTACCTCTGCGCCACCACATCCACCACCGCAATCCAGATGCTAGAGCCGCCGCCAGGACGCGCCGCCACCACCCAAGCCACCATGGGGGAAGCCCGCCACTGACAGCATAGATCCAGTGCAGGGGAACTGGATTTGGCCGCCACCACACCGGATCCGCGTGAATCCCTCTCGTGGCCCCCAATCCAGGCAGCCGGGGTCGCCGCCGCCGCAGCGCTCACCAAGGACGACGATGGGCATGCAGGCCCCCAACAGCCCCTCGCACAGCCTCTGCCATGCTCACGCCACCGCCATGAAGCTCCACTACGCGCCTCGAAGCTCCTCCATGCACCACTGTGCGCCGCGACCGCCATGCCCACCGTGCACCGCCCTGCACAGAGAGCAACCCCAGAAAGGGGGAAGGACCTCACCGCCACCATCTTGGGAGGCCGTGTGGGCTTCCCGAGGGTCTTCTCTGGCAGTGGCGAGGGGGAAGGGAGGGGGAGACGGGGCTAGCGGCTGCTAGGGTTAGCGTCGCCCGTGTCGCCTGAGCGGGAGCGACGCGGGGGTCTCGAGAGGGGAATGAATTAGTGTTCCTGAATGTATTCAGTTCAAGTGGTTGACATGACGTTTTATTTTTGAGGAAGATGCATACAAGTTTTATAATGTATATATACTGGAAAGGTTAGATTTAGTTCCTAGAAAAGTTGAATTTGGTATCAAGAAGTGCCACATAGAACACGGAGTAGATGGCACATCAGTTTCAAAGTCTTTTGTTTGCAAAAGCAATAATCCAAAATATGAACCAAAGAATAAAGAATATATGCTTCAACAAGGACATGATGAAGTGCCCTGTGCTCGTGTTCAATTCTATATTTCACGAGAAGGGATCTATACAATGCAAAAACGGATACTCTCCCTCACAATCATATCGTCTTTGTAAGCCTTGATAAGTCACACACAATTAGATCACAGTGGCGTATGATAAAAGTAGATGAGCATATCATTTGCAGAATGCGTCAAGATAGAGTTAAGCCAACTGAAATATATGACTTTTTTTCCAGTGGTGGTCGGGTGAAGCTGAGAATATGCAATCCTTGAAAATGAATTGTTCCATAATTCCATTGGTCATGAGCATAAAAGGTACTTTTTTTTGACGCGAGGGTATTCCCCCATTTCCATTAACCAACGGAAATACATCGTTCGGGAGTTTTAAAGAAGCAAAGTAGAAAGAAAAGTGCAGAATAAGGTTGGGACGCAGCCCACAAAAATTTGGTAAAAACGGCAGATCACTGAGGTTACTAGATTACTATACTGTAAGATAGATCAGCATGTAGGCAAAACTTCTAAGAAGCATCATCAGTCCTGGCCCTTTTCCGATGCCTCATCCAGCAGCAGGTGGGTCGTCGTCTTCTTCTCCGCCGCCAGTCTTTTTGCAATCTCGAGCATAAAAGGTACGTGGAAGCCCAAGATGCATAAATCCTATTTGGAATATTTGTAGAACAATAAACAAGTTGAAGATCTTTCTTTCTATTATGTTATGTAATTAGATAAAGAGTTAAGATGGTCTAGGAGCTAGTAGTGACTTCAAAAATCTCCAGATCTGTCGAGTGCTCAGTGCTTCGGAGGTGTTCGTAGGGGTAGGGGTAGGATTTGCGTACGTGTGTTTATAGGGGTGAGTGTGCGTGCGTGTTATGAACGTCTGCGCTGTACCGTATAATTATAAAAAAATGTAATTTTTTAGGGCAGATGGTCAACACACCATAGATTATACTTGTTTTGGGATGTCATGTGCATGGACACGGCATGACAAATAGTTGAGAAACGCCTTTTTGGTCCTGTTGTTGGAACAAATCATCATAGGCAAACTCATATTTTATAGGAGCTGTACTATTATTGATTTTTTTTCAACCCGGGGTGAACCCCATTTCCATTCCAAAAGAAACGGAAATACATGGTAACCAGAGAGTTTACAGAAAAGGATCAACCAAAATCTAAAAGAAAGAAAGTTCAGAAGGATGCTACTCCCCCACATATGAGGGTCAATCAGCTTAAACGGGAATTAACCTGCTACCACCTTCAGAAAAAGAACCTTGCAACTGTTTAAACGCTAACACTGCCTGCAGCGGAAGGCAGCATCGAACAGAGGAAAACAAAGTCTATTACATCCATATGGCCATTAGCCACAATCGATCCTTGCAAGAAGCTTAAGCAGAGTCATCATAACGTTCAGCAAAACATCTCCACTTTTCAAATTCGTCTGGGTCCATCAAATCCTGCCTTCAGGGTCTGGTTCTTCACCATCTTGCAACATATTATGATTGTCCTGACGTGTCGCCTGGCCTGCCATGATTTTTTTTGCCACTCGCAGCAGAATTTCAGCACCTTCTTCGGGTTGCTGTTTATCCCATCCTTCATAAAGGCCTGACCAATATTTGATCAAAGAGCATACATGATATATTATCTCAATTGGATTTTTGATCAACTTATTTTCAAACATAGCTCTGTTCCTACATTTCCAAATCGCCCAACAGATAGCACCCACACCACATGCATGAAAAAAGTTTCCCAGATGGGATCCAATGTTGACACCAGGTCCAATATTGATTCAAGTTTTGAGGAATATTTGTGGCTCCAATGCTAACAGCCACAACCAGCCAAGCAGATTTAGCCACTGAGCATTGAAAGAATAAATGATTCAAAGTTTCTACATAGTCACAGAAAACACAGACAGGGTTCCCATCCCAAGTCCTTTTCCTCAGATTATCTCTAGTTGGAATAGCATCATATGACATCAACCACAAGAAAATCTTAATTTTTTATGGAATTTTGCTTTTCCAAATTATTCTGTGATAGATACCCTGATCAGAGCTTGCAAGAGCATCATATAGTGATTTAACAGAAAAACTGCCCTTGTTTTCAAACAGCCAAGTAACTTTATCACCAATATTATTCAGAGGTTTCTCCATAAATTTATTATAAATGAGATCCCATTCCAATCTAAGTTCTCTAAACAGCCATCTCCTAAAAGTTAGCTATATTCCATTTTTGAACTGCTCTACAGAAATATTCTTATTATCAGAGAGCTTATATAGCGTTGGTGAAATTTTCAACAAAGGTTCATCAAAAAGCCAAGGATCAGTCCAAAACCCAGTTAGATTTCCATTATTTGTCACAATCCTCCTGCCTAGAAAGTACACCTCTTTTACTTTAAGCAAGTCTGCCCATATTAGGGAGTCCCCCATTTTGTGTGAAACATCTCTAACTGATGTGTTCTGCTAATATTTGTATTTGATGATTTTTTGCCAGAGACCAGACTCATTTTCTAGCCTCCACCACCATTTGCATAAAAGGCTAATGTTCATTTTCCTTAAGTCTTTTATCCCCGAACCACCTTTCTTTTTACTTCTGCAAATGATCTCCCACTTAACTAAATGGTATTTTTTTTAGGCTCCCTCCTTGCTAGAAAAAGGTCCTTCTGGTTGTTCCATCTTGGTAATGGTAGTCTTAGGTAACAAGTAAATGGACATATGGTAAATTGGTGAGTTATTCAAACTACTGCTGATTAAAACACATCTCCCAGCCATAGATAGGAAATTTCCTTTCCAAGAATCTAGTTTTTATCCCCTTTTTCTAACAAAGGCAACCAATCTTTAACTTTCAGTCTACTAGGGCTGACTGGTACCCCAAGATATTTAATTGGAAAGAGACATATTTGGCAATTAAAAATCTCAGCATATGTTTCTCCCCAATTTTCCTCATCATTTATCATGTATATTTCAGTTTTGTTAAAGTTTATTTTCAAACCAGCAAGCATCTCAAACAAGTATAACAACAATTTCATATGAGTAGCAGAATCAACATTATGTTTCAGGCAAATAATCATATCATCAGCATACTGGAGCATTGCCACTCCATGAGGAATAATATGACTAATCAAGCCAGTAATAAGGTTTTTTCTTTGAGCATTATGAACTAATCTAGTTAGGCAATCAGCAACAAAATTGAACAAGATTGGGGATAAAGGATCCCCTTGCCTTAGACCAATCGCAGCGGGGTCCTTTACCGTGTCCTGCAGGACGGCGGCGATACAGGAAAAATCCCCACAACGGGGTCCTGGATCGGGTCCTGGGAAGACGAGGACGGCCTTTGGTCCTGGCTATGTCCAGGAGGTATGACGCCTCCTGGGAAGCAGTGGGGCCCGCGCTTCCGTTCCTCGTCGCCAAGAGCAGGAAGGGGGAGAGGGAAGGGGATGGCGGGAGGAGCCCACGAGCCGCTGTGCGCCTCCACCCGGCGCCTGCCAGAGCCGCACCGGGAGGGTCCATGGCCGAGCGGAGATGACGAGGAGCAGGGGCCGCCGCGCCATGGCCGGAGCTCGGGGAACAGGGAGCAAGGCCGCCGCACGCGCTCGTCGGTGGAGCCACTTGCCCCGCCGCCCACCGAAGCCGCGCCAGGAGGGACGCGTGCGCTCGACCGGGCCTCCTCTGCTCGGCGCGGGGAGGGAGGGAGGGAGGCCGCCTCCGCCGCGAGCTTGCCCAGGCCAAGCCCGTTGCAAGAGCTGCCTCCGCGCGCTTGCCGAAGCCCCGAGGTCGACCGACACTGCTACCGCCTTGGCCGCCACCACCTGCCAGAGCCCACCGTGGGAGGGGAGGGGCTGCTCGCACCCGCGCTCGTTGCTCCCGCCGGGGCTAGCGTGCCCTCCGCGCCAGCGCCACCATGGCAAGCGCGCCCGCGCTTGCGTTAAGCGCACCGGCGCTGGTCACTCCCACCGCGTGGAGTAGGTTGGTGGGGAGGGCACAGCGCGACAGCCCGCGCCCGCGTCAAGCACGCCGGCGCTGCTTGCTCCACCGCGTGGAGTAGGCTGGTGGGGAGGGCGCAGCGCGAGGGCCGGTGAGGAGGAGTAGGAGGTGTCTGGATAGAGAGAGAAGAGGGAGGGGAGAGAATGGGGAGAGAGAGATGTCCGCCAGTGGGTGAAAAAATAATAAAAAATAACTAACGTATGTGTCCTACTGATGTAAAGGAGAGATATAAAGGATGCAGGAGAAATTGATATAGAGGAGAGAATATCGATGACTAGGACGGAATATTCCTTTTAGAGGAGAGATTTAAAGAATTATGGCTGCGGGTAGTCTTAGCCCTTTATGACTTTTGATATAAGGGCCAATACTGTTATTAATTTTGACACTAACTGTCCCACCAGAAACAACTCGCTTAATCCATCTACACCAAGTTTTGTGAAATTCCCTTTTTTCCAAACAGATAAACAACAAGTTCTAATTAACTTTGTCATAGGTTTTTTTTGAAATCGAGCTTTCATGAAATTCCCTTCTTTTCTTAGTTTTATGCAAGATTTCATGTAAACACATAATTCCAGACATGATATTCCTATGTTTCATGAAGGTAGTTTGGGTATCATGAATCAAATTCCCACCAATTTTCTCTAATCTTATAGTCAAGGTCTTAGTGATAAGTTTGTACGAACAATTCAAGAGACTAATGGGTCTGTATTGTTGTATTTTAGAAGCATCTTTCACTTTGGGAAGCAAAGTAGTTATTCCATAGTTAATTCTGGAAATATCAACTTTCTGATAAAAGAAATCCACAAACAACTGAATTACATCACCTTTGATAATTTCCCAACAACTTTGAAAGAATTCTATAGGAATTTTATCTGGTTCTGCAGCTTTATTTTTTTCCATGGAGTCCAAGGCCTCCTTAATTTCACTTTCAGAGAAAGGTCTGCATAAAAATTGTTTTCTTCTGTTGACTCTTTGGAAATTGAATTCCAAATGTCATCATCAATATTGACTTCATAAACAACAGGTGGGCCAAAAAGATAAGTATAATATTTAGTAGCAAGTTTCATGATATTTTCATCACCTTCAACTACTAAACCATCCTTTTCAATATTCAATTTTCAATATTCAAGATTGTATTTTTTTTCTTTTTTCTACTACTAGCACACATGTGGAAAAGGCAGTTAGCATCACCCTTTAACAACCAATTTTCATGACTTCTTTCCTGCCAATAAATTTCTTCCTATTCTAAACTTCTCAGATTTTCACATAATAACCAAACTTTTCTGTCTATTTGAGATTCAGATAAATCAACATTTTCCTCTAATACTTCAAGATCAGCTAAATCTAATTGTCTTTCTTTCCTAACTTTCCTTTGTTCACCTTGCCAATTGAAACCCCATCCTTTAAAAAACTATTTAATAAGCTTTAGTTTATAAGAAATTCTATCTAGAGCTATAGGAGCTCTGCATGGCTTCTTCCAGATTTTTTTAACAATTTCAGAAAAGTCAGGGTTCTTTAACCAACATAGATCAAATCTAAATTGTAAATGTGATAGTTTTATCACATCTACCAGCTGATATAATTAAAGGATTGTGATCAGAAACTTCTCTAGATAACTTACTCACAATAGCTTGAGGAAAAAGCAACTCCCATTCTTTTG
>CM041644.1:43893583-43906105 GCA_023333625.1 Bothriochloa decipiens | reverse complement strand
TAAAAGCTTATCAAAGAATTGAAAATAGGGGTGTGCCTATGAACCCCATCCTTTTTATTTTTTCACTTGAGAATCTTATCAAATTGAAGTCCCCCCCAATAAGGAGAGGTTCTGTATTGCAAGCACAAAAGTGGGACTACTCAGCTAAAAAAGCAGTTTTGTTCTCTTCCTAGGCAGCACCATAAACAATCAACAAATTCCATTTAGCTTTGAGAAGTTTGTCATACAAATTCATTTGAAGTATAAAATTTCCTTGCTTAAAAGATCCAACATCAAATCTTTCCAATCTCACCCCAACTAGGATACCCCCGGATCTACCCTAGATGGATTGTTTAACCACAAGAATTCTTTCTCTTTGTCAAATTTCTTGAGTAAAAAATCATCACAGTCCTCTACCATGGTTTCTTGCAAACCAACAAAATGGAATTTTTTCTCTAAAATGAGATTCTTGAGAAAAGTAGTAACACCCTTTTTCTTTAGGCTTCTGCAGTTCCAAATCAAACCAGAAATTGTTATTTTTTCTTCTGTTTTTTCTTCTTTTTTGGATTGATAGGGATATTTTCATCCCTATAATCAAGCAATCCAGGAAGTTCCTAGCCTTGCTTTCTCCCTCCAGAGGAGACTTTAACCAACTTTCTTCTTTTATCAGCTCTTTTTTTCTTGAACTATGAACCAGCATTTTCTCAAATTCATCAACCACAATCATTTGTTTCAGGATTAAACTCTTCAAAAGCATTGTTTAACTGATTTTTAGTAGTCACAAAATGCCTCACTGATAAATTATTTCTAGCTTTTTCTAAGTCCTTAATGATATCAAAAGTACCCAAATAGTTATCTTTAACTATCACACCCAAATTCATAGGAATGGAATATAAAGTAGCATTATCAACATCAGTAAGCTTGGTAAGGGATTTAGTGTTACCTTCAAGAGATCTCTTTTTAGCCATATTTTCATTCTTTTCTTGTGTAGTCAACATAGTATCTTTCTTAAGTCTTTCACTCCTTTCACCAGGTAGTTCCTGGGAATTGTGAGCTTCATGCTGGATAACAGTCATTTGAGTGTTGCTAGCCAGAGATAAATTTCCTTCAACCTTAGTTACAGAGCTTTCTTGAGAAAGAGCTATTTCATCAATTCTAGATTTCATAGTTTCTTAAATATCAATCCCTTCCAATGAACCACTGTTTTGAGTCAAATGATCTTCACAGCTCATTTCAACAGACAGCTTTTTTCCAACTTGTTTGAACAACATAGAATGATCATGCTCATGCTGAACTTCACTAATAGACATGTGCCAAATCTCCTGGTTATCTTCAGCTTCATTCTTTTTGCTGCGCTCAGCATCTTCCTGATAAGCTCCAATTTTCTTGAGTTTTTCACTAAGTGAGTCACTCTCATAATTCATCTCCTCTCCCTTTTCCTGCTCCCTCTCCTCTTGCTCTTCAGTTGTCACATTTGTGTCAGGAAAAACCAACACTTTGCCTGAGCCTTGAGCTGAATTTTGATCTGTAGCCTTAGTCATCACTGACTTATTTTTAGTAGACATGTTGTTTCTCTTACATGCAGTAGATTGCACAGATTTGCCTTGGCTAGCTTGCCCTTTATTGCCATTGTCAACAAACATAGTTTCAGTACCTAGTCTTTCAGTACCACCCTTGTCCCCCTTCTTGTCAGTATGAAACTTGGTCTTTTTGTTTGGTGGATCCTCTCCCACCTTGATCCCACTAGACAAAGTTCTTCCTTGTTGATTTTCAAGCACCTCTCTCTCAAAGGTAAACTCGTACTCATCATATCCAAGATGTGCTACAACTATTTTAGGGACTCTTGTCACATCCCTACAAGCAATCATCACTCTCACATATTCTGGTTTAAGTCTTGTTTTTTCATCAAAATGGTCCACCTTACCCACCAGCCCTCCAACTTTGGCAATTGTTCTTATAGATCTTTGACCAGTGGGAATGTTCCCAACTCTGAACTAGGCAAGCTGCAAAGAACTTTTCACTGCACTTTTAGTAGACAAGGGATTGACCTTGATGAAAGCCTCAGTTTCATTCATGATAATGCCTCTAACTCTACCCCACTCTTCCAGGGCTTTAGGGCTGTGATACTTCTCATCAGTGATGTACCTTGCATTCCACTTCCAATTACTGGATCTCATTAGAAACTTGAATTCTTTTTCAATATCTCTAGCTGTTGTGCCTTTAAGAATAAGAATTTTACCAATGCAACCTTTCTCTCTTGCCATTCTGGGATCCTTACACTCTTCGATGAAGAAAAAGCTTTGGTCCTCCACTTGCGCTGCACATAACTCAGGGCCAGTGTTCCACATGACACAACGCTTGCAATCGTAGGTGGTGTGATTATTTAAGCCACAAATTTCAAATAGCAGTCTTCTACAATTTTTAGTTAAGTGATTATACAACCCACAAATCTCGCAAGCAACTCACACTGTATCATTACTAACTTGTCTACTGGCACTACCAGGCTTGGCATCAGGGGAGTTTGGAATGATACCTTTAGATGATGTACCCTGGTTGCCCATGGGTTGACTACCCAGATCTTCTACACCCACTTGTGATTTCTTATCTTCACCAGCCGCCTGATCCCACTTTGAGGTATCCGCTACCTATTCCTCTTTCGACTCAGCTGCAACGGGTGCCTTAGCTTCAATTGGTTGATCAATCTTGCGGTCCTAGGTGTTCTGGCCTCGGATGATGTCATTCCCCTGGCCTTGATTCCTGTTGTATCCGCCCATCCATCTTCCACCTCCGCCCCACTGTCCACCTCCGCCGCCTGCGCCATTCCCTCCTTGAGCACCACTAGACCCTCCCTGGCCTCCACTTCCAAATCCATCTCCGCTGAAACCTCCACCGCGCCAGCCAGGCTCATTCCCCTACTGACTGCCACCGTAACCACTGCCCTCTCCATTCCATCTCCCCGCTCCACCACCGCCTCCCCATCCTTTCTTGCCACCACCTTGGTTCATCTTGATCTTCACAGTTGCCACCACCTTCCACAGATGCCCAATGAACCGAGCGAGATTGGATCTAGGTTTTTGGTGATGGGGAGACCCATGTGGGATGCGTTCCCCCGTGAACTGATTCAGGGTGGGTGAGGGGCTTACAGAGACCACAGAACAGTGACCAGACTCCCCTGCTGACTTGACCTCCTTCTCACTGCCCGCTCTAGTTTCGCCATGTGTCTTCCACTCTAGAAAAGCACCCAAAACACCCGGTACAATTTGCACTTTTGGTAACCTCTTGAACCACGGTCTTTGCCCAGTAGGTCCATTCTGCCAGGGATGATTTGAAGGTTTCTTCTCCCCGCCCTCTGCCGGGATTGAATCCGCGGTTTTGCTAACAGAGTTCCAACATAACTGGATTGGAATGTTTTTCAGAACAACTCGATCCTTGTCAATGGAATCAAATGGATTGGCTTGCGGTTTTGATTTGTGAATGAACTCAATCAGAACTGGCTTGATTGGGAAACTGATTCCAGTCAATTTCTGCGCGCTCTCCGCAATGGTGGGGAATGCCGCCCTATACCTCACCATCGCAGCAACATTGAGTACGGGAGAAGCGGGTTGCCTACCTTGTAGCTTGAATCCTGATCCGGCTTGGTTCGAAATCTTCGACTTCGAATCCGCCGCCGACAAGCTCGACCCCAACTCCCAAACCCCTGGTGAGCCGGGTGTCCTAGGCGCCGATGTCGTCGCGGCCCCCATTGCCGACGTCGTGGGAGCCACGATCGCCGAGCAGCCTCCCGTCCCCCGATCCCTTCGCTCGATGAGGAAGAGGCTAGGGTTGCCGGTGAAGTAACCGCCATGAACTCCGCCGTGGGCGTCGCCGCTGCCGCCAGGGGACCCGACCCATCCCCCAACGAAGAGGCTAGGGTTGCCGGTGAAGTAACCGCCATGAACTCCGCCGTGGGCGTCGCCGCTGCCGGCAGGGGACCCGACCCATCCCCCAACGATGAGGGCCTAGTGGGTGCCGGCTCCGGGGGCAGCACGCTCGCCGCGGTCGCCGCGGTCACCGCGGTCGCTGCAACCGTCTCTAACCGACTCATCTTGCACCCTTAACATAAAACCTATCCCTCACATTTAAAACCGTTTATTTCGCTGTACTATTATTGATGAACACTAGTGTGATGACTTACTAGTCATCTTCACACATATGCGCAAGGTGTTCTAGTTAATTTCATTTGATTGAATCTGCCATGGAGATGTGTGTTCTTGCATCTATGTGCTAATGCATTTTTCTTTAGTTTGGAACCAAGTATGTGAAATTTGACTCACTGCTTGGCAAGGACAGAAAGTTGTGGAAAGTAGTTTTTTCTGTAATTGTTTGGGCTAGAGAAAAGGTCATGGGCCAGCGGAGGCCGAGAGAGTCCAGAACACAAAGCCGGGGGAACGCCAACAGCCCAACACCTCCGTCTGTTGTATCTGTGGGAGCGGCGGCGGAGATTCTCGTCTCGTCGCGCGCAGGAACAGAGGGGTTGTCGGTCGTCCACTGGCTGATATGTGATAGGTGCCCTCAGCACTGTAATTACAGTATTTTATTTATTAAAGAAAATAATATTATTTCAAAAAAACAAACCCGCCTCTCACTGGTTCCGTTTGCCTTGTCAAATTGAATCCAGCGACGAGATTGCCGTCTTGCAGCTAGGTATCTTTCGATTCGACGTCTCAGTCTCAACTCTCAAGGGAGAAAACAAGGCTGCTTGACTGCTTGTTCATGAAATACCTGGAGGTGTGGTTCGTGACAAAAAGAGAGGACCTGGAGGTTTAGCGTTGAGCAGCTGCATGAATGATAAGCTCAACTTCACATCATGGTGTGGAGTGTGCTCTACGTCGTGCGTGGCCAAGGACAACAGTATCTCTGTCTTCCTTGTTGGGCGAGACCATGGTACAAAACTGATTGCTCTGCCTTCTCAGACTTTCGTCAGATCATACTTCTCTATATGCTCATGGTCATGTGAAGTTGAATTATTTCCAAATGTGCCTTGAACGAGTAGGCTCATATTTTGCTGGTCCTAGTAATCAATGATACATGGTGCTAAAGTTGACTACTGATTACAGCATCCTAATCTTATCTTTACTGTTCAGAACTTGATTCTAGCACTTTGTCACGTTCTTGGTCTTGTTTTCTTCTGGAAACAGTGTCGGGTACAGAACTACCTGCTGTTTGGCTGAATGCAAATATATATATATATTTCTGATCTGAATGCGTTTGGATGGAAATTTAGTATGATCAGTACTAGTTGATCCTTTATGCTTATAGTTCATGATTTAGGGAGATCATGATTCAAGGACTTATTTGCATCGATAAATGATTACTTTACCTCATTATTATCAGACTGACTACTGTGTCACCGAGGCTACAAATTCAATCTCTAGTACATATATATACTGACATCTGTTGAGGATACAAACATGATTACAAAATTTCCAATCAACAATGTTTTATTCCAAACCCAAAACATAAACATCAAAGATGCATGAAAACAGAAGTAGCTGGCAACTCTGTGTTTCCATGGTGCACTTGTTCTGTTCATCCTTCGAATAGCTCCTGGAGCATCTCCTTCAGCTCCTGCGGAGTGACTCCTGGGGTGATGCTGTTGTGATCCTCCAAGTATTCCTCAAAGCCTTTGACGACTTTCTTGATGATGACTTCACGCAGCCTTTTCCTCAGCTCAGGGTCCGGGACTTTCCAGAGCTTTTGCACAGCGTAGGTCGACTGAAACTTGGACTCGAACTTTGGAACGTGGGATCGTGCAGGCATTCCAACACCGGTGCCCAAGTCAATTGGAGATAACTCCGTATGTACCTGTTGATTCTGTTAGTGATGCTGTCAAAAAAAGTCTGGTAGGCGTGGTCATGGAGATGGAGATGCGGAGGCCAATTTGTGTGGAGCTGCTGCCGTATGAAGTGGGAGTTGTTGATCAAAAAGATGAACCTGAGGCTCGGGTCCGGGAACGACTGCGACAATCTGGCAAGCTCTTCCTCTAGGGAACTGACTACCTCCATTGTCAGGCTAGTCACAGAACATGTATCTCCCTGACGATGTGCATAATTCGCGCGGAGCAATGCTTCAGTGGACAACACATTGTTGATGTATTTCATGACGGACTGAGTGACCTTGTGGATATCGGGTGATGATTTCAGAAGGGTCGTCTGAGTAGCATCCCTTACCGCCCCTGGAGAGAACTCATTGTCGTCATCCTTGGACGGAGTGAGAGCAGTCCTGATGTGATCAAGTGTGTTCCGTATGGCCTGATTCAGCTTATCCAGCTGTGCTGACAAGAGGCCTCCGATATCGTCAGCTACCATTGTGGACTGCACGTACGGTGAGGAACAGAAAGCCATCATGATCTGTTCTGAGGCTGCAGAGAGAGCATGGCGCACACTTAGCAGTATCCGGACCTTCTTTGTTGCTCCCATCAGTACCACACTGCTAGAAGAAACGTGATGTTGGCTGGTGGCACCATTAACACTAAAGGGATCAAGAGCAAGAATCGTGTCAGCAAAGGTGAGCATCTTCAGCAAGGTTGCCTGAAACTGTGCTAATTCAGAAACTGCAGCAGCAGGTAACCCAGCGGTTGTTTCATCGTAACTATAAAGTCCACTTAAGCATTGCCATACGGATTTGCTGACCACCTGCAGAGCCGGAATCCAAGTCGTGCAGGACTCTGTAGCTGCCGTGAGACGAAGACTCTCTGCCCGGACGTCAAGCTCGGCAAGACGGAGAAGCCAGGCGACGTCCAGCTCCGAGAGCCACCTGTCCGGGGCAGTGGCGTTGCCATCGGCACCAGCACAGAATTCCTCCACCGGGCCCCTCATGTGCAGGCGCGTCTTCACAACCTCCTGCCTGAGCTCCATGGCACTCTCTTCCTCGTCTATGACTCGTTCGGATGAGGTGGTGTACGCGGAGGTGGAGAGGGTCATGGTGGTACGGGTACCTGAAGTGGCGATGGTGTTGCTGCTGCTGCCAAAGATCGGCTGCAGTGCGCCGTCGCCGCGACCGGCGGATGAAACCTTCTTGAACCTCCATGCTCTCCGCCGGACAGCCGCCATCACAGTCCCGGCTGCTCGAAATCTCTCCTATCTCTGCGTGGATTTGATGCTGGACGCGCACGCAGCAGGCACAAATCGACCAAAAAATCTGCAAATGGAATGATCAAGTTCAAAAGTGCATCGATTCCGGCCGCCTAAAAAAGGAGCCGTGCTCTTCCATCTCATCTGACAGCGCGTAGCAGGCGTAGGGTGTTGTTGACCTTGACTTCCCAATGGGACGGGCCGGGCCAGAATAAGCCTGCTAGACACGGGCCGATCAGGATGGCACCCACCCACCACCATGCACCATTTCAAGGGGTGCAACACTAGTTAGTTTGGGCCAAATATTTCCTTGGGTTAAGTCCACATTAGGACCTCCAACTGCAAAAGTCTGAATTTTAACCTTAAACTTTAAAACCGGATAACATTGACCCTCCAACTCTTGAAAAAAATTCACTTTAGGACCCTGGCCGGTTTTTCAGGTGGTTTTGCATGGCACTGTTGTGGTGCTGATGTCAGCGATGATGGCAACACCCCTTTTTAATTTACGAAATTGATATCTTTTTTATCCAGAGTTTTAAATATAGTAAATAATATATTAATTTTGATTGTCTCGACGAGCTATTTACAATGGTGTACTCCGTTTTGTTGTCTGATATAATTTTATTTTGAAAAAATTAAATATTTCTATAAAACAAATGAAAATAACAAAACTCATTGAGTCTGTTAGATAAGTAATATTTTTATTATTATATAACATGGAATGTTGTTGTAGGATCTCTAGACGTAGAAATGACCTCGAGGTGGGTGAATAGGCCTGCAAAACTCAATTTGAACTTAGATGAAAGTTCAGGTGCAGCACTGCAGCCCTAGATGCGGCACTACCGCCCTTTCCTGAACAGAGTGTTAACAGATTGAATCAAAACTGCAGGAACTGAAACTATAACTTGTTTTACCAACTTTTCACCTTCCTGCACACACAGATAGATCACAGATCGAGCTCTGAAAGGATGGAAAGAAATCTACACAAGTAGATCGATCACAACTATGAATATATCCTCAACGACAATATATACCTGCCTGGGCCCAACAGTCACTTTTGAAGGACGGCATTGCCGCACTCCTAAAATCAATAAATGATAGGATTTGATTTGCTGGCTGTTTTTTCTGAAGATATGAGAATGTTTTCCACAATATGAGCATTTGGTAGCACCGTTGACAAGTCATCTTAGGATCTCTCTTAATAGTACGGCTTTTTCTAAACTCAAATTCAAACCAAAAATAAATTTAAACCTCCTTTGAGTTCCGCATAGCCTCTATTTGTAATTGGGGACCCTACGACCTGTATATCATCCTCATGTTTGTAGTTACCTGCTTGTCATCTCGATAGATCTAATTAGTCCCCTAATTCAGTGGTCATCAACGCCAAAACCCACATTAAGGCTTGATTGCACTTACCGTTGTCTTTTTAGATTCATTTGGCCTTAGAATATATAAGTTTAACCATTTTTGAAATACAATACTTCAAATTTTTTTAACAAAATTAAATATTTCTATAAAACAAGTGAGAATAACAAGATGGCTTTAGGCTTCAGAGTTTAAGGTTTAGACATAATATTTCTACAAAGCCCTAAACCCTAAAGCCATTCTTGTTATTCTCACTTGTTTTGTACAAATATTTAATTTTTCATAAAATAAAATTATCTTAGACAATAAACGGAGTACAACATTGCAAAGAGCTCATCGAGATGATCAAAATTGATATATTATTTGCTATATTTGGAGCTTCGAATAAAAAGATATTAATTTTGCAAATTTAAAATGAGTGCTGACATTATCGCTGACGTCATCACCATAACAGTGCCATGCAAAACCACCCGAAAAACCGGCCAGGGTCTTAAAGTGAACTTTTTTAAGAGTTGGAAGGACAATGTTATCCGGTTTTGAAGATGAGGGTTGAAATCCAGACCTTTACGATAGTTGGAAGTCCTAAAATGGACTTAACCCTATTTCCTTTATACTATGGTCTTGTAGTGACCACCAGTCACTCCAAGCTGCACATGTGGTTAATGTCAACATTTCTATCGTTGGAACGTTTTTGCCGGTTGGGTGAACCCTTTGTGTTCATTCCATCAGCATATGTAGGTTGTTAAGATGTGGACGTTTACTTTTGTTTTCAAACACTATTGTAATTTTGTTGCTCTTGAGTAACAAAATTTGGTTCATCTGTGATGGATTACATAAACTAATAATACTATAACTGCTAAACTAAGCATCTAAATTAATTTTTAGTTATACCATCTAGGAGCGGATCCACGCCCCGGGCTAGGGGGCTTAAGCCCAGGGTGGAGCCTAAAATTCCTATATGCATGTCTTACATAGCCATGAACATTCTTGACTTTCAGTTAAAAAATAGCTTTTCCTCATGCAGTGTTCCCGCACACACACACCTCCCCTGAGATGGTGTTTCTAGATTCGCCGCTGATACTATCATGTTTTCAGCAAATTCCTCAAATTATACTTCTTTGTATGCTTGTGGTCATGTGAAGTTGAGTTAGTTCCAAATTGCGCCTTCAACCAGCAGCCTTATTTCTTGCTGGTTCTAGTAATAATGCTACAAGGTGTTAAAGTTGACAACTGAGTACAACATCCTAATCTTATCTGCTGTTCAGACCTTGATTATAGCACTTTGTTACATATTGGTCTTGTTTTCTTCTGGAACCAGTCTGTTCACACTGTTATCAGAACCCTGCTGTTTGGCTGAATGCAAAATATACATGTCTGATCTGAATGTGTTTGGATGCAAATTTAGTATGAGCTGTACTAGTTGATTCTTTTTGCTCACGGTGCATGATTTAGGAGATCCTGATCTGTACTACTCTGTTTGAACCCTGCAGTTTGGCGAACAGTGGTGTTTTTTTTTTCAGGAAACGAAGAGTGCAAATACGATGTCTGAATGTGTTTGGTTTGTTTGCATATATAAATCACTATCAGATTGACAATTGTGTTGTGGATGCTACAAATTCAATCTCTAGTACATATATACTGACATCTGTTGAGGGTCCAAACATGATAAAAATTTCCAAATTCAAAACCCAAAACATATAAAATCAAAGATGCATGAAAACAGCAGTAGAAGGCAACTTGTCTTGTATTGTATGGTGCAATTCTTCACCCTTCGAATAGCTCCTGCAGCATCTCCTCCAGCTCCTGAGGAGTGACTCCTGGGGTGATCCTATTGTTATCCTCCAAGTATTCTGTATAGCCTGAAACGACTATCCCAATGATAGCTTCACGCAGCCCTTTCCTCAGCTCAGGGTCCGGGACTTTCCAGAACTTTTGTGCATCGTAGGTTGCCTGGAACTTGGACTGGAACTTTGGCAGCAGTGGGTCGTTTCTCGTGAAGCAGTGAAGTGTGCGCTTGTGCAAGTACTCCAATACTGGTCCCCAAGACACTTGGAGGTAACTATTTATGTATATGTGGATTTTGCAAGTGAGGTGTAACACCCTAGTTTTCAATTTCCAAAAATATATATATATATATAAATAGTCAAAATGATTTTGGGTGGATAAATAAATGGCAAAATAAATGTTTTTATGAAAATGAAGTTGTAATAGGGTAGAAACATGCTTGAACATTCATGCTGGTGCATATTTTTATTGTGTGATGTTTGAATTTGATTTAGAATTCAAAATTCATTTGAAATTTGCTTTGAAAATGTTTCAAATAAATGAAAAACCATTTCTTTTCTCCTTCCTGGCTTTCGGCCCGCTCGGCCTGTCAGCGACCCGCTTCTCCCCGTCCCAGCTCCGGCCCAACCGGCGCCAGCGCCTCCCCCTCCGCGCCCGCTGTTTCTTCTTGGGCCGAGGCCGCGGCCTAGCAAGGCGCGCCGTCCGTCCGCGCGTCCGCCTCCCTCTCTCTCTGTCGCCGACAGGTGGACCCCGCGTCGCCTTCGTTCTCCTCTGACTCGGCCGCGAGCCCGAGTCCGACCGGCACCGTCTCCGCGCGATCGGACGCCCGAGCCGCGACTCCAGGCTATTTAAGCCTTTGACTCCGCGCCGCAACTCCCACCCACAACCCTAAGTCAGCGCCGCCTTCGGTTTCATCGAGCCACGCGTGAAACCCTAGCCGCCGCCATTGACAGCCGCCGCCAAAACCCAAAATTGGCCGCCGTCCTCGAGTCATCCTTGCCATCTACTGGTTGGAAAGCCTCGCCTTGCTTCCCTGAGCACGTTTGTGCCGTCAATTTGATTCAAACTCATCTAACCTGGGCTCCCTCTGTGCACAGCCCGCCGCCGTCCGCCGTTTCGAGCCACACGCCGTCCCCGCCTCGCCTCGGTCTTCATTTTCTCCATAGGTGAGCGCGGTGTAAGCTCCTCTATCGAACGACACCGGTCCCATGTCAAATGGTGGCCGGAATCGTTACCTGAGCGAACGCCGGCGAACTCCTTCGCCGCCGGCGATGGCCGCCGCCATGTCAAAATTTTCCCGGCCGACAACGTGGTCCGATTGGTTGTCCGATCGGTGGTCCGATCGGTTGTCCGTTTTGACATCTTGAATCTGCGTCGTCCGTTTTGATTCGGACGGCCGTCGTGTGGTAACTTTGCAGAAAACCCCCCGAGGTCTGGTTTATTTAGTTAAGAGCCCTCGGCGTTTTCGGCAGAATACGTTTACTCCGTTGGAAAACGTACTTCTTGCTTAACAGATCTAAAATACGCTTTGTCCACTAGAAAGCGTATTTTCCTTATAATAGCTTCCAGAATATGTTTTCTTCTCTGGAAGACGTATTTTCTCTTTTCAGTGTCAATTTAGGTTTTCAGCTATTTATAGTTTTGTCATTATCTTTAAAGGCTTATAACTTTCACGTTTTAGCTTCGATTTGGTCCGTTCAGATTGCGTTAGATTCATAATTTCATAATCTACACAGTGGTACTACTTTTGAAGTATTTTGGAAACTTTATATTTTAGCCTATATTTAAAGTATTTATTTATCTACAGGAAATCTTTGAAAATTCATATCTTCGCCGTTATAACTCCGTTTTCGGTGAACTTGACGTCTGTGTGATCATAGAAGCGAGTAGAATAGTTTTATAAACTTTTTATTCTGTTTTGATGACATTGGTATACTGTTCTTCTAATAATTCTTTGTTTGCTTCGTGTATGTATGCTAGATTGGATTGTCTGGTGTTGATTGTTAATGTCGAGTTCAGACGGTGAGGTTTTTGTTGAGCAAGGCTACTTTGAGGATCAGCAGGATCAGCAGGACCTTGTGAATCAAGGCAAGTATAGCATGGACCATCCTTGTTACCTATCCACTATAAATAACAATTCATATGCATGTGTCCGTTTGATGACCTAGAGATTATAACTAGCTTTGATATCCTGATTCCTTGAACCTTTTGGGTTGCGTTGGGTAGTTATGATACTAGTGCTCTAATGGTCATGATCTTATAACTTGATGTGTGTTATGCT
>CM041644.1:43710088-43888583 GCA_023333625.1 Bothriochloa decipiens | reverse complement strand
GAGCTTCCGCAATAAAGATATCTTGGTTATTTATTATTTATGCGCAACACTCTGTAATAAATATTGGTTAGCTATGTAATAAACAGGGTGATGATACTCTTTGTAATTTGTCATCCTATATGTGCGACTGTTTCTGGGGCGCATATAAGGCTATTTATGGATTCTACTTTTATTCTTAAAAGTGGAGTGTGACATGAGGCTGTTCAAAATACATGTGAGGTCTTCAAGAGTCCATATTGGCTTGAGCTGCTGTCGCATGAAGTAGAAGTTGTGGATCAAGAAGATGCACCTCAGGCTCTGGTCCGAAAAAGAATTGGATACTCTGGCAAGCGTTTCATCAAGGGAATAGATCAACTCCACGATCAAGGTAGACAGACAGCACATATCACCGTAATAAGTTGCATAATTTTCAGAGCATATTGCTTTACTTATAATGGCACCCGTGTACCACCAGTCAGTGGACAGCACTTGGATGGAATTTATCACAAACCTATTCACCTTGTGGATATCTGGTGATGAATCCAGGGAGGAGTCGTCGTCCAAAGAAGACATGCAAGCAGTGTCACATACAGCCTGATCCAGCTTGCCCAGTTCTGCTGACAAGAGGCTTCCCAGATCCTCAGTTATCCTCCTTGTGGAGGATTGTTGCATCTTGATCTGTTCTGAGGCCGTGCAGAGAGCGTCACGTACTTTTAGTAGTGCCCGGAGCTTCTCAGCTGCAGCGCCCACCACACTGCCACTGCTAGAAACAATAATAGGATCGCCAACATTCAGAGGAGCAGCAATCGCGTCAGCAAAAGTGAGCATCTTCAACAATGTTGCTTTGACAAACCGTACAAATTCAGAAGCTGCAAGTGGCTCTGCAGTTGTTGCCTCATCTTGGTCCTGGCCATAGTCACAGTAACGTGGGGCCATTTTGTAAAAATCTCTTGCGATTAACCTACCACGTTCCTTGGCCTCCTTCGTCGACCCCATCATGTAAAAATCTCTCGCGAGTAGCCTACCACGTTCCTTGGCCTGGAGACCACGAGAACTTTGTGAGTATGCTCTTGGCTATAAAATCCTCTGAAGCATGTCCACATGGATGCGTTGATCGCCCGTGAAGCCAGGACCCAACTCTGTACAAGACGCATCAAGCTGAATTTCGAGCTGGTTCAAAATCCACATGGATGCGTTGATCGCTCGGTGGCTGGGAGATGAAGATCCCCCGCACAGATGCATCAAGCTCAGCAAGACGGAGAAGCCATGCGACGTTCAGCTCTGAGAGCCACCTGTCCGGGGCAGTGACGTTGCCATTGGCACCGCCACAGAATTCCTCCACAAGGCACCTGATGAGCTCCATGGTTGTCTCTTTGCCAAGCTCCTCCCCCGCGTCTTCCTCGACTACTAGGGGTCGCTCTCGCTCATGCTCTAGGAGGAATGGATCAGGAAAGCGGTGTAGGTGGTGCTCGAGACGGGGTACCTGAAGCCATGGTAGACCTTGTGCTGCTATCAGAAATTAAACGTACAGCTGCCGATATCTGCCACTCCATGCTCTCTGCCAGATCGCCGCCATCATGGGTTCCTCGTCATCATCTGTGAGTGAAATCTTCAATGAATCTTATCATTTTGGGTGCCACCGATGCTACAACCTGGACTTGTGATCTTTCTCGCCTGTATCATAGTGAGGTCTTTCATCAACTAGATGAACTGGTTCTTCCGTTCTCTGAAAATAAAGCTTTTCTGGCAATCAAGTCAATGAACATCAACAGTGCTCCGGGCCCTGACGGCTTTGGCCCTGCTTGGTACTCGGCTGCTTGGTCTTCAGTAAAACAGGATGTCATGGCATTTCTATCTAGTTTTTACAATCATGCTGCTGACCTTGACCGCATCAATAGAGCTCACATTGTTTTGCTGCCAAAATGTCAGGGTGCATCTGCTCCAAAAGATTTCAGGCCAGTGTCTCTTCAAAATTTCCCAGTCAAGATTATTACAAAAATTCTAACAACAAGACTGCTGAGATACATCCAGAAGCTTATTGATATTGATCAGACGGGTTCATCAAAGGCCGCTCTATCTCAGAGAACTTTGTATACGCCACCGAGCTGGTTCAGCACTGTCACCGCAACAAACTTCCAACAGTTGTGCTCAAACTGGATTTCGCCAAGGCTTTCAATTCTGTTCCTGGGATAGCACTCTAAAGATTCTTGCTGCCAGGGCCTTCCTAGATAAATGGCTGCAGTGGATGCAGGCGCTCTTTTCTTCATCCCACTCGGCAGTGTTGATCAATGGATGCCCAGGCAACTGGATTCCTTGCAAGAGAGGCTTGCGGCAGGGAGATGCCCTATCTCGCTATCTCTTTCTTTTGGTGGCAGATGTCTTACATCGCCTAATAAAGCACAACGCCAATATCAGGCACCCAGCTATGGATGGACCTTGCCGGTACTGCAGTACGCTGACGACACTCTAGTTCTTGTCCGTGCTGAAATAGTTGATATCAGGCGACTCAAGGCTACTCTTGACGCTTCGCCTTGGCTACCGGTCTAAAAATCAACTACTCCAAGAGCACTTTAGTTCCCATGGACGTGCCACAGGACCGCTTACAACGGATTGATCACCTTCTTCAGTGCCAGCAAGCAAGTTTCCCTCAGGTTTACCTGGGGCTGCCTCTCTCTAATGTCAAGCTCAACCTCAGTGCCGTCCCGCCTTTGATCTCCAAGGTTGATCGGCGACTCTCTAGGTGGCAGGCTGCTCTCCTAAATCATCAAGGTAGGCTGGTCCTCATCAATTCAGTGCTGGAGGGTCTGGTTACTTATACAATGCAAGCACTAGCTCTCGGCCATTGAGAGCAAGCGTCGGGCCTTTCTTTGGTCCGGCGAGGACAAGACTAATGGAGCAAAATGCCTTGTCAAATGGGATGATGTTCAACGGCCAATGGTCGAAGGGGGTCTGGGGATTAAGGACCTTGCTACTTCGAACGCGTGCCTCCCCTAAAGCTTCTCCACCGCCTTCATCACCCAGACCACTCAGCTTGGGCCGCTTGGGTTCGGGAACACAAAGACCTCATCAACATGTCAGACCATGGCGATGGGAATCATTGGTCAGCCCTCAGATCTCTGCTGCCAGCTTATCGGTGCATCACCAAGGTGCAGTTGGGTGACGGCCTGACCATGTCCTTCTGGCATGACTCATGGCTAGACGGATCGCCCCTCACGACTGTCTTCCCTTGCCTGCTCAGCCACTGCAGCAACCAGGAAGCCTCGGTCTCAGAAGTGTTCCATTGTGGCCTATCGTATATGCTTGTCTCAAGATTGTCACCACAGGCTGTTGATGAACTCCACACCATCACTACAAGACTGGCCAGCGTCACCTTGACTCAAGAATCTGACAACCGGACTTCCAAATTCGCAGGTCCTCTGGGCACTGTCAACACAACAGCTTTGTACCATGCATGCCTCCAAGGTCGTAGGCATGCCGAGCAGCGCGTTCACCTTCATCTGGAAGAACAGGGCGCCACCGCGGGTACACTTCTTTGGCCAGCTCTTACTGAACAACCGCATCTAGTGCCGCTCCAACTTAAATCTCAAGAATATCCTCGAGAACGACATCTGTGAACTTTGTGGATCTTTCGCTGCTCGGTCTCCTCAACTTTCTGGATACATATCGGCTGGGCTGGGATCGACCTACCTGAACCCACCAATTTATGGGAGATGCCCCGACCACCACACGTCCCAGCAAAACATTTTCCCATGATGGTCTTGCTATGCTGCTGGCAAATTTGGAACCATCGTCATGACGTCGCCTTCCGCCATCAGCAACCTTCTCTGAGCCGCCTCCTGTAGAATTGCAAGAAGTCATGTCGCCTCTGGAGCAGCTGTCTTCGTCCTCAAGACTGTTCCATTGCCGATTTCTGGTGTAATATATTTGTCATGAATTAATACAATGTAAGACTAAGATCGTGTAAACTACAGGTGTCTGGCATCTCCATCTATCGGCTTGCCGGGATCAATAAAAAATTACTCAGGTGGTGCTCTCCCCACTCCGATAAAGTCTTAAAAAAAATCTGAGTGATGCAATGCAAGTGAGTCCAGCGAGTCTTGCTCAAAAGTCGTCCTTGATGTGACTGATCTGGTGTTGACGTTGACCTCCACCAGGCCGGCGGAACTGGAATTGCTGTGGCAGTGCTTTCGCTGCGGTTCCCCAGGTGCCTCGCGTTGGTTTCGTGGTTGTTTCCTCGATTATATAGTTGAAAAATGTGACCTCCCCACCGACACCCACACCACCACACCACCACACACACCGACCCACCTCCTTCCCGAAACCAGAACCGTTGACTCGCCTATACTTGTTTCCCTGTTGGATCGGGATCGGACAGATTGCTAGCATGGAGGAGGCCTCGGGCACCAGCGACGGCGGCTTCGTGTTTTCGGGCTACCGGGAGCAGGAGCAGAACACATCCATCTCGTATCCCATGGGCAGCCCCTCATCAGGTACCGTAGTCTCAACCGCCTACACCTCTAGCTGTTCTCCCCTGTCCTCTGGCTCTATGGAGGCGGCGACCATGCACCTGGACTTGGATTCTGACAAAGAGGAGGAGGAGGAGGAGACGGAGACGAAGGAGGTCCGGATAAAGCACATCAAAAGCCTGGTCCAGGAATTCTTTGGTGCGCCGTCCACGAGCTGCGGCAGCATCGGCGACATCGGCGTCCTGGAGAGGTGGTTGGATCAGCTCGGCGTCGGCTGGATTATCCACGTCGCAGGTGGTGCATCTGTTTGGGAACTCGAGGATACCTGCAGCAGCTGGACCCGTGCTCTCGCTCAGATCATAAAGGCCATCCGTCTGGTTGCCTCGCTCTGTCCTGACCATCACTGCTCCGTGAGCTTGCCTAGTATCTGCGAGAAAGAGCCTGCTGAAGCTGCGAGTGAGAACGGACACGAAGCTAGCAGTGTTCCGGACCAGTTCCTGTTTGCACGGTTTATCAAAGTAAGCATGCTGAAAATGCTCGCTTTTGTGGACTTCATAGTTGCTCCGGATACTACAACCACTATAGAGGTTATCATGGTTTTTGGCGTGGATGGGGTGCCGCTGCCGCCACCACTACCATACGAGAAGCTCAGTACCCTGCTGGTCGTCCGCAGTGCTCTATCCAAGGCTTTAACCCAGATCCGGTTGTCCTTTCACTGGCCTCCCTCTGCAGAAATCCAAAGGATACAGGGCGAGATAGTAAGCCTCTTGTCAGGAAACGAGGGCAAGGTGCATAAGGCCATATGGAACACAATGGAGGACATTAGGACTCGTGTCCTGGACTCGATGGAGGATGCTGGTGGTCATCACTTGTTGACTTCTCTGGCACTAGGATCATCCGACATTCACAAGGACAAGGACACTCGGCGCGTAACGAGGTATATTAGCTTCCTCAAGTCTCATTACTCGTTACTGGCTCCTATTGTGTCGGAAGCAGCTAGTCTTGGTTGGTATGTGCCTCAAGTTAGTAGACAAGCACAGCCGCCTCTAATCAGCATGATCATAGAGATTGCATCTTGTCTAGAAAAAAAACTCATCAACAAATCAGAAGCATTCTTAGATGAAGAGCTCAAGTCCTTATTCTTACTCAACAACTCATACCTCATACTGACTGAACTCAAGTACCCTTTTTTCCCCTCTGCCAAAGTTCACATGGCTGCCCTCACTTGCAAACTTGAGGCCTATATGGAGAGATATATAGACGTATCTTGGGCCCCAGTGTTGTCATGCTTGTTCGATTCTACTTCTGCACCTGTGTGCTTGGGGAGAAACCACTACTCATCCCCACTGTCCAAGTTCGAGTGCGAATTTCAGAAAATTTACACCACACAAAAGCATTGGAAGGTCCCACATCCGGTGCTGAGGATGAAGCTGCGCAAAGCTATCACCGACAAAATCATTCCAGGCTATGCATCATACATCGAGGATAACAAAGTTATCACCCCAGAATTCAGTCCACTAAAGCTGCGAGTGATGCTGCAAGAGTTATTCGAAGGATGATGGACAGAGTACTCTGCACAGAAGGCAAGCACGTCATCACAAAGTTTCCATTTGTGTTGGTTGTCGGACGAAATTTTTTGTCGTTGCTCCAAATGACTTGGCTTCTAAAGCTGTATGCGAAGAAGTTGTTTCAATCTTAAGCACTGTAAAACTTCATGTCGCAACTTGTATCTCTCTCATTTTTTTAAAAAGGATCTGTCTAGCCAACAACTTAGTGTTTTCGAAGCTCCTAGCACCTGATTTTTGTCTATGTACTTATGACGTCTCCTAGTTATAATTACACTGTCTTTTAGTTATATTTATAATATTTCTTCATAGTTTATAGACAGAGTGATGAAATTTGGGGATAAAACAACTTCATTTCTATGGATTGTAGATCTCAGAGGAATATATGCCAATTTTTTTTGGAAAAAATATATTTTTTTGGATTGTAGATATCAGAGAATTGTATATCAAATTGGTCACATTTTTTAAAAGAATTGTAGATCTCAAAGAAAGAGGAGAACTGAGCATGGGGGCGAGTGTGGAGCTCTGTCCCTAGCGAGCGACAATGCAAGGGGCCGCGCACCAGCGGCGAGGAACAAGAGCATCGCTAGCGAGGCCTCTAGTTGCCCGCGCATGTTGTTGAGCGACGATGGGGCAGCGGTACACCTCTCCTTCTCTATCCAAGCGCTCGCGCGCAGGACGGAGGAGGACACTATGTATATATAATAGAATATCACAAAATATATAGTAGAACAACACATGTATGAACATCATAAATTACATCATTAAACATCTCAAAATATTATATGAACAGCACAGATCATCATTATATACTAGGTGAATATTACAAAAATAAATAATAGAACATGTCATGTGAAAAAATAAAAATAAACATAATAATTGATAAGGATAAAATAGAAAAATAAAAAAGCTCTATAGAAAACATAAATATAGATGGGGAAAAGAAAAATAGGAATAGAAACAAATATAAAAAATGAGAAGAATAATGAAAAATCACATAAAACAAAAACCTATGGAAAATAAAATGAGGTACCATGGCCGGCAACGGTATTCTTGTAATAATATATAAACTCTTCATCTTCTAATAGACACTGCGTATTCAAGAAAAAACTGGATTTGTTGTGGCAGTGCCTGTCGGTAAGCTCCGCGCCCGTTTTATAATTATAGTCCATATGGATTTTTGGACAAGGCTAAATCATTTATGGACTTGTAGAAAATAGTGTGCCTTCAATATTTTTGTGCAATTTCAGGCTTCGAAGAAACAATTTTGATGGCAGTCAAATATCTTAATTTGTGTAGCTGTGGCGATGCCGTGTTTGCACTGTTTCATCTGTATTAAGATTACACTTCCCGAAGTAAGACTAATTCTTTAGAACTAAGACTAGTAGTTAGACACATTTTAACAATGCAACTATCTTGCAGACGACGCCAAGCCAAAAAGGACTACTTGATGATGGCAACAGCAGATGGTGTGGTTGCTGAGGTGAGGGAGTTGTGTTGGAGAGCCTATACGAGAGCAACGCATATCGTCCACAACCTTGCTTTGCGCACGAGTGAACATAAAGAGAAATGGAGAAGTAATCAGCATGTAGGAATCACATTGGTGTAGTGATGAAGCATATCTTTGCATATACTCACCGCCGCCACCGGCCACCTCCCCGGCGCCGGTGCCCGCACCCCCTGCTCCCTCCGCACCTCCCTCGCCCTCTCCCGCCGCACCTTCTGCTCCCTCCCCACCTCCCTCGTCCCGGCCGCCGTCGACTCCAGCAGCCCCCCTCCCCCGCCCATGCCACTGGGGACGTCTGGCTTCACCGCCGCGGCTGCCCCATGCCCTGAACCATCACGGCATGTATCCGCCGTTGCTCAGGAAGGGGCCGCCGACTGCGTGCCAACATCAACCAAGGCTGCCGCTTTTCCGAACCTGGAGGTGGGGGACACCTAGGTTTGGATTGAGGCAGCGGTCCTGGGCTCAACCGCATCGTCATTGGTGGATGAGGTCATCGTCGAGGACGTCTCGGAAGAGGAGGACGAGGACTCAAACATGGGCAAGGAGGGAGGTGCCGCCGACCTCAGCCTCGATGCCTTCCTCGGCAACCCATCCGCCCCCGCACCGAGTGTGTCACCTTCCCTATCTCCCCACACCGTGCCTTTCCACCCTTGGAATCGCCCGGAGGGGCGCCCGAAGTTCCGTCGGTGAGCCGATGATGACGACAAAGTGTCCAATGAGGAGCGGCCTTCCTACTTGGATGCCGCCTATCGTCCGCTAATGGCTGCACCTCCGCATAATGCTTCAGCCGCGGCTCCGAGCTATTGTGGGGTGGCTGGTGGGCGGCGCGAGCCGTGACAAAGATGGAGGAAGCATGGGCGGCCGTGTCCATAGCTAGTGTGCGGCATTCATGTGCGGCCACCGGATGGTCGCGCCCCTGCTCGCAGATGCCGTGGGGGCCGTGGGAGTGCGCGCACCCTTGAGGGGGGTGGGCGGAAGAGACGGCCCATCCTCCAGATGCCGATGGGTGGCAGCGTGTGCTCCCCCAGCGTCCTGCCCATCCGACGGAAGTTACAAGGCCTTGGTAGTGCCACAGGGTGGTCACCAGGGGAAACGTCGGTCCACGACAGTTTTCGGCATATGCCGTTGTCCGCTGCTTCAAATGCCTCATGGTGGGGCATCATGTCACCACCTGCAACCTACCTTGGCGATGCCTCCACTACCACAGTCTTGGCCACTTTGCACCTGATTGTAAGAGGCTGAGGCACGTCGACGATGTGGCCAAGCATGCCACTCGGGAAAGGTGCGGCAATGGCAGCTGCACCATGGGCAGCGGCCGAATGGACACAGGTATCGGGGCTACTGTCGATGGGCCCAAGGACGTCGTGGGCGGGCACTCCTGTCAACATGGCCGCGGCCATTGCTCGCACCAGTGCCGACGGCACAGGCGGAAGTGAAAGCAGGGGGCCTCTAGAGCCATCCATGCTTCCATGGTATGGCGACCGCGGTCTACTCGCACAGCGGCTGGAGCACTGATCGTGCCTCTAATTCAGGGTTCGAGCAACGAATCATCGACCCCTGGATATCTAATGCCCACCTAGAAGGACGTGGCCTGGGCTATCATCCTTGAGGGCCCACTGCCATCACCCGGCAGTGAGCCCCGGGCCATGTCAGGAAGGGCGACCTCGGAGCAGCCTTCACATGGTGTGCCAGCCGTGTTGTCGAGGCCTACCTCCTTGGCCATCGTGGAATCACAATAGCCCGTGCAGTAAGCCATGCTGGAGTCCACGGCGGCATCCACCGGACCTTAAGAGATGGTTGTCGCTCCGATCTCCGAAGAGACGCTACCATCATCGCCGTGTGTGACCAATGAGGATGAGGCTAGGGACGCCGACATCTTCCGCTCACCAACGATCAACGTAGCAGTGTCTGGCCATCTCAGCGTCGACCGGGACATGGATGACAACAATGTAGGCCGCTCTGCCTCGCTTTCCTTCAGCGGTGCTTGAAGCGTTTCATACAATGGGTGTTCAAGAAGGCCACCTCACGGCTGTTCTCGCTGTCGACCAAGAAGTCTTCCTCGTTTAAGATGCCGCTGTAGAGCAGGTGCATCACAGCACAGCCATTGTCATGGTTCCTGTGGCCAAGCGAGGTGAGTATCTCATCATGTAGAGGATAGGGCTACTCCAAGGGAGGACTACGGAGGAGGCCACGTTGGAGCTCGAGGCCATGTTCGGTGATGACCCTAAGCCCGATTACACTGAGGCGATGCGAGAGCTCTTCCTAGATGCAGCACGGCCACGGTGACCCCATAGACGATGTGGCAGACGCACTTGAGCGCCACTGTCGATCGATGGATTGAAGCAGGTGCACACAAACTAGTTTTTCTATTTAGTGAGTAATTTACTTATGATGTAAGGTTCGGGAGTAGCGCTTCATGCAATACCTTCGCTCCCAAAAACATGGGAAAGCACGACTATAAGAAACTCTTCTATTTAAATACAAAGATAGTCAAGTCTTTTGTGTATTCAAGAAAAAAATTGTAGTTTGTCATCTACTAACATTTGAACAATTTGCACAAACTAGTTCGGAAGGCTCACCGTCTTCTACAAGCCCACAAAATGAGCCTTCATATGCACTGTTTCTATCTAGCAGGCTGGTACTGCCACACCTATCCCGGTCTGGCCCGGCCCGTTGTGCAAAGGTGAGTTGGGAGAGCATGGGACATTTTAGGCAGCGGGTCTTGATGAACCTTCGATCATTGCGTTTGCAAATTATTATTTTTTGAAAGGCCTAGAAGGGTTTGCACCCCTACAATAGTATTAATATAAATAGAAGGCAAGGTTCATTCAAAGCAACATAAAAGGAGGGAGGGAGCAACTAAGGTAGCCTAGGAAATAAAGAAAGAAACAAAAAAAGTAGCTTAGACACTGCTAGTAATCTAGCCGGTGAGTAGCTTCTATTTGCTCTTAGAAGCAGCAGGTTCATCTCATCTTAGAAGGTTCTTAGAGCAAGTTGAATTGATGGAACCACTTGATTGAAAATTCTATCATTCCTTGATTTCCAAATCGCCCAGCTCATCAGGATGATGAACTCCATAAAGAAAGGGATGCCCAATTGGTCTTTGAAGCTATTGAGAATCTAAAAAGGGTTGAGGCTGGTGTCGAGCTGAATGCCAATGATCCCCAGCACTGGATAGCAAAATTGCAATCCAGTAGCAAATGAGCTAGTGATTCCTCCATGGCCGAGCTGCGTAGCACACAGGTATAGTCAGGCAGGTGCATGCTTTTCCTTCTTAGAAGTTCCCTTATGCTTAACCTATCTCTAAGGACCAGCCAGAAGAAGACTTTATGCTTGCTTTGGCAGGAGGAGTTCCAAAGCCATCTAAAGGAAGCATAGACTGCCTAATGACCAGAAAGGTGCTTGTAAGTCTTTTTGATAGAGAACTTCTTGGAGTTCCAAATATAAGTCCAGAGATCTAGGATGTCATCGAGGAGTGTCTGTTCAATTATGTTTCTAAACAAGATGAATTGATCATGGGCTTGCTGAGAAAGAGGTAGATGGAACAGGTTATGTATGGGTGCTTGTCTGTAGCTCTCTGCTAAAACTAAGTTTTTCTTCCTGACAAATGAAAATAGCTCAGGAAATTTGGAACAAAGGGTTTCATCCCACCATAGGTCCTCCCATAGAAAGCAGGATTTTCCATCTCTAATAATCACTTTTGCCATTCCATTGAATTTGGTCAGAAGCTTAATAATATCCCTCCACCAAAACAAACCTTGTTTATGAGTTCCAGGTAATTTCCCATTATTGTAGTGTTTCTCCCAAACCAGAGATACCCAAGGAATATTTTCTTTGTTGAAAAACTTATGGAGATGTTTACTGAGCATGGATTCATTTTGGGTTTTTAGGTCCAGCACCCCCAGGCCACCATTTTCTTTTTCTGAACATACCATAGGCCAGGCTGTCTTTGGTTTGTGTCTTGCATTAATGTCTGAAACTCTCCATAGGCACCTCTTCCTATATTTATCAATCTGATCAATGACCTTTTGCTGTAGAAGAAAGGTGCTCATATAGAATGTTGGCATATCTGTGAGAATTGAGTTGGTTACTTCCAACCTTCCAGCCTGGCTTAGAAATGTGGAGGTAGCAGCAGGTCTTCTTTCACATCTACTGACTAAGGGAGAGAAATCAATGACTCTTGGCTTTTGTAGACTTAGGGGTAGTCCCAAGTAGGTGAATGGTAGGCTTCTTGTTTGATAGTTGAAGGTTCTGGCCAGATGCTGAATCTTGTTATTTAGGATGTTAATAGGCACCGTTATTGATTTTTGATAGTCTACCTTGAGTCCAGTTGACTCCCTAAAAGAGTGCAAAATGGCCTTCAGAGCCACTAACTGTCTACTGCATCCCTCCGTGATGAGTAAAGTATCATCTACATATTGAATGATAGGGAAGTCACTTGTGTATTGGATTGGGATAGGAGGAGTAAGAATCCCTCTTTCTTTTGCTTTGTTGATGATAGATTAAAGAAGGTCTGCAGTTAGGACAAAGAGCAGGGGGATAGGGGATCACCCTGTCTGACTCCTCTCTTATAGTGAAAAACATTTCCTTTTACCCCATTTAGCAACACTGATGATGTGCCTGACACCATGATGCTCTTGATCCATTCAATCCATTTCTCCCCAAAGCCCTTGGCCTTCATGATTTGAATGATTGCATTGTGTTCAATTTTGTCAAAGGCCTTTTCAAAGTCAAGCTTAAGAATGATGATTTCTTTCTTTGATTTGTGGCAGTTGTAGATGTATTCAAAAGCCCAGGCCAAACAGTCTTGAATGGTTCTAGTCTTGATGAACTCATACTAGTTCTGGTGAACTAGAGATTTGATTGGGTCTTGCAGCCTATTTTCTAAAAGCTTGGTAATGAGCTTGATGGATGAGTTTAGAAGAGAGATTGGTCTATAATCAGAAACTAAGGTTGGGCTGTCCTTCTTGGGAATAAGAATAATCAGAGAGCTGTTGATGCCTAGCAATTCGTTAAGATCCTGAATGATTGCTTCTTTTTGACCAGGTGCCAGATTGAGGTTGAGCTGCTGTTGGTTATTCTGAGCTTTAGGCCAAGCCCCCCATCCGGGCATCTGCTGCTGTTGTCCATTGGCATCCTCAAGCTGCTCCTATTGCTGCTGGTTCTGTCCAGGATGCTGTAGATTGACATTGTCATTTTCATGCTGAGGAACAGGTGCCAAGACTGCTTGTCCTAAGCCAAAGAAGTCAAACATCAATGGTCCCCCATCCTCTAGCAGCAATAACAGAGCTTCCACTTCTGGTGCCATCTAACATAGGTATTCCTGCTACAAGATTTCGCATTGGACTGACCAGGACTATCCATGATGCCTAGGGGTATTAGAGAACACAGAGAAGTGAGGTATGTCTTCTGGGTCTACCACTCTAGCCTTCACTATCAATCTGGTAACTAGAACAGACTCAATCACAGTTCTTTCTTTGTACTAGGAAATCATACTGTCGAAAGGGCCTAGCACAACATCAATGAATTCATCTTCATAATAGTCCTCTGGTAGACCAAGCATCATAATTCAACACTCATGGTTAAAAGTGTTGGAACTCGGTTCCAGCAGGTTTAGTGAAACAATAAGACAGTCGACTCGCTCCATTAATATAATAAATAGGAATTACAATGTGGGCCCTCAAGTAGGAAAGACTGTAGCTACCAGAGGACAACAAGCATTACAACACTGGGGGTTGTCACCTTATATACTAGCCGAATGACCCGGATTTCTAGGTACAATAATGCTCTTGAGGGAAACTTTGAAACCCTAATAACTAGGCCTATTACATCTGGGCTCAACAAGGGCACTATTGTTAACTCAAGCTCATGAAGACTCATGGGCCTTAAGCCTTATTTGCGTTGTACGGCCCATGGTCCTAGGCTGGGCCTTGGCACCTCCTTCGTCTTGGCCCATGTGTACCTACCGACCTCCTTCACTGGACCGTCAGGCACCTCCTATTGGATTCGAGTCACCTCTGCAATGGTCTTCCCTCTGCGATGATTCTAGCGTCTCAGGCCTTTGCTGATGCGTCGAGTGCCTCCGACCATGCCTCCGGCACAACAGGGACTTCCAGCGGAGGGCACCTCCTCTGGTCTTTCGAGGCAGAATGCCTTCTTTCATCTCCTGACTTGGAGTGCCCATCTAGCCTGAAGTGACCTCCAGAGTGGAGACCCAAGGGCATGCTCCCTCATGCTCTGTTCAACCTATCTTGGGTAACACAAAAACAATTTGGTTGTTAGTTGGATCAAAAATGGAGGTAAGCCTCCTCCGCAGCTCTGATATCAGTCCTCAACATTCCCCCTGAGGGTTAGGTCCAGCGGAGGCGGGTCTTAGCCATCAAGAAATTATTAGCTATGGAGGCTATGCTTACCCCCTGGCCCGTTGACCGTTGGACCAGAGGTTTGCTTTTTACCGTTATTCGTGTTTTTCGATTTCAGTCATTGGATCTTATGTTGTTTTAATCTTGGCCGTGTGATTTTTGAACTATTTTGACCATTGGGCTAAGAATGTGAGGCGTCACTTCACCGCCTATATAAGGGGGGTCAGTGAAAAGGACCCGTACCCCCCTTTTGCTCGCACTCATTTTTTCGCCACTTGCCACTGTTTTTGGTCATAATCTGATGATGCAGGAGATGATTGATGAGTTGGTGCGGTGTGGTTGCATTCTGATTGGTCGAGCCAAACTCTCGGTGAATGAGACGATCCCTACACTGGGTAAGGATTTTGATGTGGTTTTCATGGACTTGTTTACTTGTGGTCTCCAGATGGTGAATGAGACGATCCCTACACTGGGTAAGGATTTTGATGTGGTTTTCATGGACTTGTTTACTTGTGGTCTCCGGATCCCATTGCACAGCTTCTTGTGCGTTGTCCTTGAGTGGTTTGATGTGGAGATCCATCACCTGACCCCTCATGCTTTTCTCAATCTGAGCAAGTTTGTGTGGGCTGTCGAGTCTTATGGCGGAGAGGCAAATATTGATACTTTTGTGGAGCGTTATGAGCTACAGAAATAGCTGAAGACATTCAATACCAAGAAGGCTCAGTTTAGGGCATGCACCTTCATGGCCAAGAGGAATCAGGGCACGAATAAGGAAAGACTTGAGATTTCCTAGTGCCATGGGGAAAGTGGGAGCCTACCGACTGGATGGACTACTGGTTTTATGGCAGACAATCGGTGTTATTGGAACTGAGTCAGACGATAAGCGAGCCACTTGATTTCCTCTGGCCTCCATTATGACTCTGATGTGGCCCAGTACCAGCTTGAAGCCTAGCCGGAGGGCCTCTGAGAAGTGGGACCTTTACCAGAAGGCATTTGGTAGGGCCTGCCATTATTCTGGTGGCAGGGACCTTGTGGAGGAGATAATAGCCTCTGGCTGCTGGCCTCTAGCACGGGAGAAGGACATGATCAAATTTACTCTTCAGATGTTGGACTTTCCTATCTTTGGTTCCGCGGTGGGGATCCCATGTCCTCATTTTGGGTTGATTCTACCGGAGGGGCAGACTCCGGATGATTTTGTGCGTGAAACAAAAAGGAAAGCCGTGGTGCTTTTGGGGGAGGTTTTCGAGCGTGAGTATGTAGCCCAGAGGTCTAATGCTGGTATCATGCTGCATCTAAACCATGTTTTTGAAGAGCTTGGAGTTCATTACTATGAGCGTGAAGTCCCTAACAAGGTTCGCAAGAAGCTTGACAAGAAGTTTCTTCAGGCTATCTCCACTGCTGCTACTTCCAAGGCAGAAACCAGGAAAAGGAGAGGCGGAGGTGTTACTCGAGCTGCATCGAAGAGACTGCGAGGTGCCTTCGCCCGGAATGAGGATGCAGAAGATGTTTTGAGGATTTTTACGATGAAAGTGGGGTCCCTGTTGAAGAGCTCGCCCATGCTGAGGGTCCAGGGAGACCACTCTTGCTGATGGCGTGGAGGTCGTTATGGAGGTGCAGCTTGTCATTTTGTCTAGACATGATACACATGAGGATGCGCGACGATCTCCATCACCTACCGCTGCTGCCCCCAGTGCGTACGACAAGCTCCCTAGCTCCGAGGATGATGCAGAGGATGAAGAAAAATCTGATGACTGAGGTGCTTCTAAGTCTTCGAAGGCCAAAGTCCGGGAGGGGCTCTTGGAGGAGGTTTCGAACGATGATTTCACCTCTAGCCCAAGTAGGCCTTTTCCTCAGAGTATGACTTATCCCAAGGTTCTTACTCTGAAGGCGGCTGTCGAGAAGGCTACAAATTTGGAGGTTGCCCTGCTTGGTGAGCATGGAGACAACGGTGGTTTTCTTGTATTGCGTGAGTGTATTTAAAGTTATCTTCTCATCTTATTTTGCATCTTGTAACTGACAACCTTTTTATTTTTTTCCTCGTTGACAGCTCGACTTGCTACAAAGTCTGTTGATGCTACTCAGACTGCTGTTGGTGTGATGTCTCAACCTCCACAGCAGGCTGAGGCTTCTGGTTCTACTCCCCTACTAGAGGCTTGGGCTCTGACATTGAAATTCTTAGAGAGTGGGTGAATAGTCTTGGTCACTTGTTTGACCTTTTCAGAGGTATCTCCGTGTTCTCAAATATTTTTAGCTATTTTCTCTGTTATTTGCTAATTTTCCTTGTGCTTGCTACTTTACTTCTTTTTGACAAAATGCACCAGCATTTTGAGGCTCTGCCGTATGAGACCCTTTTGCGTGCCCAACTGGAGCATCATTGTATTGTAAGTATGACTTTTTGTCATCTGCTTTGTTTGGTTAGATTTGCCATGCCTCACATGTAATGGTTCTTATTTGGTTTTCAGAGCCATTCCATGTCGATGGCTGTGGAGTCGCGCAGTGTTGACAAGATGGTGAAAAGGAACAATGCTATAGCCGCCCTGAAGGTGGAGGTCGACTCCCAGAGTCGGGAGAAGGATGAGTTTGCCAAGAAGAACTCTGGTCTTGAGAAACAACTGGAGGTGCTCAAAACTCGTGCCAATGATTTGGATAAAGCTATTGAGACTGCTCAGAAATCGGAGGCCCTTGCTATTGAGTGCCCAAACAAGGCTACTAACATGTCCAACACCCTCCGTGAGCAAGTCGCAGCTAAGCAGAAATTGGCGGAGGTGTTCAAGACTAAGGCTGAGGAGCTCGAGAAAGAACTAGACGATGTAAGGTCTATTGGTCTAGATGTCACAGAGTCTTATGTCTCCGCTCTCCGTTAGTATGGTGGTGTGGCACCTCCGCTGCTGCCGAATTCTTCTACCTCCATGGTGCTTTCTTGGATTAAATCAAACTTGGCTAGGCCGCCTGCTTCCTGACCGGGGTCTCAGATTTCAGTGTGACGACTTCTGCTACCCACTTGTGTAAATATTTCATCTCCGGTGGTTGGCAGGGCCTAGGCAATTATGAATTTGCAGAGCTCGCTGACCCTCTTGAACTCGGGGTAACAGATAGATCTGTCAAGAAGACCATGCAGAACTTCATGACCTCATTTTGGTTAAAGTTTGGTCAATCTGAGGCTATGGCTATGGCGGAGACTAGCTATCAAGTGGTACTATTTGTTTCCCTTTCTATGTTTTTTTAACACTAGGCTTTGTTTTGCTTCTGTACATACCGTCGAGCAAGCTAAAGGGTCGATGGAGGCTGGGACATCGAAGCCGCAGTCGGAGGCCCCAAGTGCTGATGCTAAAAAGCCCATGACACAGCAGGAGGTTCAGAACCTGAATGCTGAAGAGGAGGTTAAGGACTGAGAGTTTAGATGAAATTATCCTGACTTGTGTTGCGCATGTAAGAAATATTTTGGACCTCTTTTGTGATGTAAGTTAATGGTTGTATCGTCCTACGTAGGTCTGCAGTTTGGGGCCTGTGTAGGAGGTCGACCTGGTTACTTTCATGCATGATGGCGTTTATGTTAGTGGTGAACTTACTAGAAGCTGGCATTCCTGATGCATTCTGTCAACGATATGTTTGATTTTGTTTTGTATGACTTAGACGATAAGCATTCTAGTTTTATTAGGTCTCTAGCTTGGCACGTGCCTATGGAGCCCTATAAAAGTTTTGATTGAGCGGAGGTCTAGCCATGCCACCTCTTTCTTTTGTCTATGTTTTATTAGATTGACCTCCACTTTTTAGCGGAGGATTTTTTACCTTTGTAAGAGGTCTAATGCTAGGTTGTGGTGGAGACCTCCAATTTTATTTCTTTTTCCTTTTGAAAATGTAATAAACTAAGATGTTGAAGTCAGAGGTTTTGTTTTTATTTGAAGTATTTGAAACCGTTGTTACAATGTTAGCATATCGCCGATGTTTCTCTTCGGTGAACACGAAGGTCAATGGCACTACTGGTGACGCTCACCTTGCTGAGGTCTCTTTGTTTGGGTGTTGCGTCTCTCTGTTTGTCAATAATAGTCCACCTGGATTCATTTTGTACGAGCGGAGGTGACAGCCTGCTGCGGTCCTATTGGCTGTGTTTTCTAGGAGGATGTGCTATGCAGTTGTCGCTCATCGGCGGAAGGCGCAGGGTGGTGTACAGCCTGTTGATGGTAGAGTGTATCTCATGGTGGTGCATGGAGAACTGTCACCAACAGTTTCTCATCACTAGTGACGGTCTGCTCTGGTTGCCTGAAGGCGTTAGCCTACGGTACTTTTTGCTCTTTTGTAGGCTAAGGTATTGGTGATTCTTGCTGTGGACATTCTTTTCGCCTCTGCAAATCAACAGACTGGAGTAGCTTGTAGGCTTAGTTTGTTTGCGTTGTGTGCTCATCTTGCACTATGTTCTTGTCACATGTATGGCACTATGAGCCTTATCGTTGTAACAACGGGTTGTAAGATTGAATAAAATTTTCTTTCGTAAAGCATCATTACTATTGTCTACATTTATTATTCCGCTATGAGTGGAGGTTCTCTTTTTTGATGCAATCCTGTGTTTGTATTCTTAGGAACATTAAGGACTATAACTGTAGACTTCTAATTATCTCTGCTTTGTTATTTTCTTTTATACGGAGATCGAACATTTTTGTTTAATTAACTTGTGCTCATTTGGAGCTATCGGTGCCTGTGCTGTTTGCCAGGTCTTTTTCTGATCTTATTTGATGATTACAACATATTGTTGTATTTGCTTGCCTTGATGCCTGACATGGCAGGTCTTTTTTCAAGGGCTTGTAGCTCAATCGGAGGTCGCTTCATGCCTCTCAGTTGCCCTTTTGGCACCAGGCTTGAAGTGACCTTTCATGTTGCAAACGGCTATTGTTGAATATTGCAGCTCCGTTGCTAGCTGCTTTCGACTCTTTTGATATTTTTGTGGGGTCCTCTTTACATATTCAGAGGTTGATTACAACAGTTTTGCCTCGTTAAAAATCTCACCTCCGATGTGGAGCCCCTGTGTGAGGAAAAGAGTGCAAAACGGTTTTTTGCGGAAATGTGAATGATAGAAAGTAAAAATCTAGGGACCTCCACTTATATCTCCGTGGCGGCCCTTACATGCTACATGTAGTATTTTCTAAGGTTACCGATGTTCCAGGAGTGGGTCATTGTTCTTCCTTCATGGTCTTGCAGATAGATGGATCCTTGCCTTCCGTCTTGCTTGGCTAAGTAAGGGCCTTCCCACTTTGGCTGTAGTTTGCCCACAGTGGGTGCGTTTGGCCTTCTCCTCATTACCCAATCACCATCTTTGATGTTCTTGTTGACTACTTTCTCATTTCTCCACTTTCTTGTTTGATCTTGATATTTTTCAATGTTATCCATGGCCTCCAGCTTGTATGCTTCAGTCATCTCCTTGCTGTACTCTTCATGTTGTGCGAGTGTTTGCTTGATTACTCAGAGGCTCTGGTATTTTATTTCCTCTGGCATCATTGCTTCTTATCCATAGAGTAGCTTGAACGGGGTGAACCCAGTGGCCCTTGACACATTTATATTGTGTGACCAGATGACTTTTGGCAGCTCTTCGACCCATTTGCCTTTTTTGTGCTCGAGGAGTGTCTTTGATATGGCAGAAAATATTATTTTATTTGATCTTTCAATAGCTCCATTGCTTTCTGGGTGATAAACAGAGGCAAATGCTAATTTAGTGTCTATGCTCCTGCAAAATTCCTTGAATTTCTTAGAGTTGAACTATGTCCTATTGTCCACGGTGAGTGTTCGTGGTACTCCGAATCTACAGGCTATGTTTTGCCAGAAAATTTTTTACTGTTTTGGAGGTGATTGATGCTTGAGGCTTTGCTTCTAACCTTGTGAAGTATTCCACTACGACTATTGCATACTTGCTTCCACCTTGTGCCAGAGGTAATGGCCTGACTAGATCCATTCCCCATCACTGGAAAGGCCAAGTCGAAGGTATGAGTTGTGTCTTCCCCCTCGAGTTTGGTTTGATGCGGTGCAAAACTCTGACAGGCTTTGCATGTTCTGACTATGTGTAGCACATCTTTGATGTGGGTTGGCCAATAGAAACCCTGTCTGATTGCCTTGGCTGACAATGCCCTTGGACCGATCTGTGATCCGCGTATCCCTGAGTGGATGTCCTACAGGAGATCTCTGCCTTCGGACTCTGTTATGCATCTGATCAATGGCTGGACTATGCCTCTTTTGTATAGAACTCTATCAATAATGGTATTGTTTCTTGCTTGTGCAGCTAGTCTTTCGGCGCTTGTTTCATCTGATGTCACATGGACTCTATTGATCTGATCTATTATTGCTTTTCTCCAATCTTCTAAGTGTACGAGTAGTACCTCCGCAAAAGCCTTGTTTATTTTCACGGTAGCTGGCTTAGTCAACTCTTGATAAAAGGTGCGATGGGGCACCTTCGATTGGCTTGCTGCTTCCTTGGCTAGCTCATCAGATTCTGTATTTTCCCCCCTTGGGATGTACCTTAGAGTGAATCCTTAGAATCTCTTCTCCAACCCTTTGACTACCTCTAGGTATCTGGCCAACTCTGGTTCTCTAGCCATGTAATCTTTCTCGACCTGACCCACGACCACTTGAGAATCTATCTTGATCAGGACGTGCTTTGCACCCAGACATTTTTCTTTGTTCAACCCCAAGATTATGCCTTCATACTCTGCTATGTTGTTTGTTGCTTGGAAACATAACCTTGCTGCATATTTTGACTTTGTGCCCAATGGGGAGATTAGTACCGCAGAGGCTCCTGCTCCTAGGAGACCCCAGGCCCCATCTGTGTAAAGGGTCCATATTAGGTTTTCTGGTTTTGGTTTTGCATGCGGCGGAGATATCCAATCTACCAGAAAATCTACAAGTGCTTGAGACTTGTCTGATGTTCTTGGGACAAATTTGATGCTGAATTGAGAGAGCTCGGTTGCCCATTTGCCGATTTTGCCTAAAGCTTCTTTGTTACTCAAGATGTCTGCTAGTGGTTGTGAAGTGGGTATTAGGATCTCGTGATCTTGAAAATAATGTTTCAATTTTCTTAACGCTGTGACCGCTGCGTATGCTATCTTTTTGATTTCTGAGTAGTTTAGCTTTGCCCCTTACAATGCCTCCGACACATAATACACTAGTTGTTGGACTTATTTGTTGTTCATCTCCTTTTCCTAGATGAGAACTACACTTATTGCTCTCGTGGAGGCTGATACATATAGTAACAATGTTGCATCTGCCTCTGGAGCTGTAACCATCAAATCTTTTTGTCATGTAGCTTTTGAGCTATTTGAATGCCTCTGATTGCTCTTTGCCCCACTCGAAATGGTCTGAACTTTTGAGTTCCTTGAAGAATGGCAAGCTATGCTCTGCTCACTTTGAGATAAATCTATTGAGTGCATCTATTCTGCCTATCAATCTCTGGACCTCTTTCTTGCAGGATGGTTTCTAGCATTGCGAGCACTACCTTTGTCTTGTCCAGGTTTGCTCTTAGGCCCTCAGGTCCGATGATGCATCTGAGCATTTTTCCTCTGCTCACCATGAAAATGCATTTCTCTGGGTTCAATTTCAACCTTGCGTCTCTGAGATTAGCGAATGTTTCTTTGAGGTCGGCCAAGTGGTCTCCGGTTTCTCTACTGACCACCGCTATGTCGTTGACATAAGAGATGATATTTCTCTATAATTAAGACTTGAGGACAATTTGTATCATCCTAGAAAAGGTTGATCCTATATTTTTGAGACCCTCTAGCATTCGCACAAAACAATATGTGCCAAATGGTATCGTGAAACTTGTTTTTTCTTCATCCTCCTTCCTGAGCCATATCTGGTGGTACCCAAAGAAACAGTCTAGTAGGGAGAAACATTTGCAACCTGCTGCCTTGTCAATTGATGCATCAATTCTTGGCAGGGGGAAAGGGTCCTTTTTGCAGGCCTTGTTCAAATCTATGAAATCTATGCACAGTCCCATTTTTCCATTTTTCTTTGCCACAAGGATAACATTTGCTAGCCATTCTGAGTACTTGACTTCTTTGATAACCTTGGCGTCTAAAAGCCTTTGTACCTCTGCTTGGCTGCAAGGGTGTGCTCTTCGAACATCTTTCTTTGATTCTGCTTTTTCGGTCTGACATTTGAGTTCAAGTGCAGGATGTGCTCGATGACATCACGGCCAATGCCCTGTAAGTCTGTTGCTGACCACGCAAATGTGTCTTTGTTCTTTGCTAGCAGTTCTAGCAGGTCTTTTCTTTCTGCCTCTATTAGGTTTGCCCCTATGGTCACCTTTCTATTTAGGATGGCGTCTTCTAGGGGTACTGTCACTGTGTCTTCTTGATTAGCAATGTTTGTTTTTCCCACTGGCATGTCTAGTGGTTCTTCTATGGCCACTGTGTTTATGTTTCTATGGGACCTGTAAATCGCTTTCTTAATGTCTCTTGCTTCTTTCTGACTACCACGGACCATTACGATTCCGTGGAGTGCTGGCATCTTCATGCACAGGTACCCCATGTGTATGGCCAAGTTGAACTTATTTGTGAATCCTCTTGGATGGCATTGTACAAGTAATAGAGATCTACCACGTGGAAGCTAATGTATTCTGTTCTAGCACAGTCTTCGTCTTTGAATGACACCGGTAATGAAATCTTTCCCAATGCGTTAATCTTTCTCCCACCAAAGCCAATCAGTGGTGTGTCTGGTGGTTGCAACTCTCTTATGCTAAGCTTCATCTGATCGAAGACATTGGCAAAAATGATGTCTGCTGAGCTTCCAGAATCTACAAGTATCCTGTTTATTTCCCATCCTACTATGTTTGCCTTGATTACCATCGCGTCTGTGTGTGAATAGCTCTCGACTTGGAGGTCTTGCTCTATGAAACTGAGTGGTACCTTAGACCATTCTGTTGACCTATACGCACCCTGTACTGCTACATTTTTCACCAATCAAAGGTGGTCTTTCTTTTGTTTCTTAGTTTCGAACTCTAGGGCTAAACCCTCGGTGATTGGCAATATCATGCCAATGGTTGGGAGGGCCAAATGTGGATTCATTTGGTTTTTGATTGGAGGTTCGGCCTTTGGTGCATGAACCAAGTTTTGGTTTTGCTGTGGAGGTGATGGTAGGGCTTCATACTGCCTCTGCTGAACCATCGGAGGTGTTGATGCCTGCGCTGCTTCAATGAACGTGATATGCGAAGGTCTTGGGTTTATGTAGTCAAGTTGTTTTATGGTCTGGTACCCATATGGCTCTGAAACTGCGCTGGTTGTTGTTGCACTGGTCTCCATGCTGGTAGGGTGGTGGGATAATATTGACCTGCCATGCTATGTTGCGGGAATGGCCCAGGACCGTATCCTGGAAAACTTGGGTTATATTGCTGGTGCCACTGTGGCGCGTAGATGTGATTGACTTCTCTGGAGGTTTGTTGCTGAGGTTGCTACTGTGTCTACTTGTTTTTCATTCTTTCTATTGTCTCAAGGGCTTCTGGGCACTCTCTTGTGACATAGGATTTATCCTCTCTGTGGAAAAGACAATATGGTTTCTTTGGTTTTTCGTCCTTGTTCCAACTTTTTGGTCTGCTCCCTTTGTTGTAACCCTGATTACTTTGATGCTTTGGGTCTTGATCATTTTTCCCTTTCTTGTTAGTCTGCTGCTGGGGCTGGCTATTTTGCACATTAAAAACTTGCTTCTATTGGTGCTGATAGCCCTGCTTTTCCTGAGACCTATTGTCTCTTCTACTGCTGTTACTCGAGAATTGCTTTTTCTGATTGTCTGCCTCATCTATCCTTCTATAGTGGTCATTATCGGATCTGTAATACTTTTCAAACTCCTTGTCTAGTTTTGCCATTGTTGTTGGTTTCTTTCTTGCAAGGTGACTGGTGAAGGGCCCGATGCGGAGTCCCCTAATTGCTGCTTCAATTGCCACCTCATCTGGGACATCTGGTGCCTTTGCACGGAGGTGCAGAAATCTCTAAAAGCAGTCTCTGAGGGGCTCTCCCTTGAGGTGCTTATTGCTAAATAGGTCTAATGATGTCAAGGATTCACATTTCAAACCCTTTAAAATTGGCCAGTATCTGGTCCCGGAGGTTTTCCCATGAATATACTGTGCTGGGCTTTAGCATTGAGTACCATGTGAGTGCACCTCCCTTGGCTGCTATTACAAATGATTTTGCTAGGACATTGTCATTTCCGCCCGCGGAGGCCACCGCTGCCTCAAAGCTCATTATGAATTGCTGTGGGTCAGTCTTGCCATTGAATCTCGACAATGACACTAGCTTAGGCCATGGTGCGCTTTGAAGGCCCTCATACAGTGGTGATTTTGGTTCAAAAATCCTTAATAGTATTGGTAAGGATAGCATTGTGCTGTGTGTTGGTGCTATGGTCGTAGCTGGGTGTCGATTGGTCTTAGAAGGTGGGGTTGCATTTGTAAGGTGGCCTGGTACTGGCTGCATGCTCTGGATTTCTGCCTGCAGGAGAGCCTTTTGTTGCCTGCTCTCTTCCGCCTAGCGAGATGCTTGCATTGCTCGCTGATTGGATGCTTGCTCTGCTCTCAATCTATCTCGTTCTGCTTCTATCTGTTGCATCTCCATCCTCAGCCTAGTTATCACATCTTCTTGATTTTGGGTAGGTTGAGCCTACTCCGGAGGTTGGGTTTCCGCCTTGCTCATTAACATTGTCTTCGCCAGCATCTCCGCCTTGGTCTGCAGAAGCATAGACACTGCGGGCTGATCTTCTTAGCCTTCCTCGGGTGGGAAGATTTGGTACCTCTGCCTCAGTGGCGGTCCATCTCCTCGCAGAGGTCTTCTTTCTTGGTGGCATCTGTGAGCGATATTTCCAGCTAGACACAAATGGTGGGCGTCAACTATTGGAACTCGGTTCTAGCAGGTTTAGTGAAATAGTAAGACAATCGACTCTCTCATTAATATAATAAATAGGAATTACAATGTGGGCCCTTAGGTAGGAAAGACTGTAGCTACCAGAGGACAACAACCATTACAACACTGGGGGTCGTCACCTTATATACTAGCCATACGACCCTGATTTCCTGGTACAATAATGCCCTTGAGGGAAACTACAAAACCCTAATGACTAGGCCTATTACATCTGGGCCCAACAAGGGCACTATTGTCAACTCAAGCTCACTGAGACTCATGGGCCTTAAGCCTTATTTGCGCCGCTATGGCCCATGGTCCTAGGCTAGGCCTTGGTGGTCCCTTCATCCTGGCCCATGTGTACCTACCGAGCTCCTTCACTAGACCGCAGGTACCTCCGATTAGATTCGAGTCACCTCCGTCATGTTCTTCCCTCCGTGACAATTTCGGGGACTCAGGCCTCCGCTGATGAGTCGAGTGGCTCCAACCGCGCCTCCAGCATCGCAAGGACTGCCAGTGGAGGGCACCTCCCCCAGTCTTCCAGGGGCCTCTGCTTGGAGCAAAACACCTTCTTCTGTCTCCTGACTCAGAGCGCCTAGCCGGCCTGAACTGACCTTCAGAGCAGAGACCTGAGGGCATGCTCCCTCGTGCTCTGTCCAACTTGTCTAGGGCAACACAAAAACAACTTGGTTGTCAGTTGGATCAAAAATGGAGGTAAGCCTCCTCCGCAGCTCTGATATCAGTCCCCAACAAAAAGTCACACTCCTCCAGTTTCTGTCCTAATTGTGTCTGACAAATGTGAAATAAGACCCCCAAAAGGATGCGGGCTACCCAGGATGAACCTATCCTGATCATAATCATTCTGAAAATGCACAAACACTTGCCCCATGTGACACCTCTGCACCTCTTTGTTCTCAACTCTTCTGCTATGATAGAAATCTTTTATAACTTCCTCTATAGTTGGGAAGTGAAAGACATTACTAGGGATTGGATAGATATTGATGATTGCAAGATCTTCAGTTCTTGCCACTGGCCTTCTTGGAGCCATCGTCCTGACCATGACAGGCCGATTGGGTATGTTCAGGATGTTCATCCCTCTCAGCTTGAAAGGGGTTAGGGTCCGCGCCCTGGTAAGCCATGATGATAGGCTCCCTGGTAGGCAATGGTGACGCAAGAGCTTGGAGAAGTAGCAATGGTGATTGGGGTTTTCTTGGCTCGCCACTGTGCAGAGCGATGGAGGGTGGGAGTGATGAAGTGCGGGTGGCAACAGTAAATATCCCTCTCTCACTTTCTGGATTACCCCTTGGTGCATTTTCTACCTCAGTCATTTCCACTGAACCGTGGGGTCAATGGACAACAGGCCCACTGTTCATTGACAACTCAAGGTTAATCAGATTTACCATTGGCCCCCTGGCGGTGGAATTCGAGAGGTCGAGGCCCCTGGATCACACCGAGTCCCAAGGGGCCATTGACTTGGGCTATTTCTCGGCCTATTTCTTGCACTCATATCAGCCCAGCTTCCCAACTGCTCTTCATTCAAGTCAGGCATCATCTCTTTTCATTTGCCCACTCATTGCTTTGTTTTTTCCCTCCAAAACTAGCTGCCTCTGCAATTTGCTACAACATGCCCCATGCCCAAGCAAACATAACACCTGATAGAAGATTTACACACCTCCTAGCATGCCCCTTGGTCAAACAATGAGCGCAAATCCCAGATGGCAAGCTAAGTAAAAGATTTTTTGTAGAGGCATCCTAAATTAGTCTCGCAGACCCACCAAAATTCAAATCAAGATTCAAAGAGACAGGCCCACCGCTAGTGGGAAGAACACGACCAATAGAATTGCACCGCTCAAGAACACCAAGGCCAGAGTTGCTCACCATACTATTGGCATTTCTTAGCACAATCACCAAGTATGGCAGTTTTAAGTCCATCCCTGATAATGGCAATAGAAAGCCAATTGGTATAAGACAACGCACACAGAGAAATCCACAAGTGCACGGATACCATTGTAGCTTTCACCCAAGAGTATTCTGGGGTATCGTATTTATCTACAGGAAAGTAATGGTTAAAGAAGTTGATAAGTACCATCATGTATCCGCTAGCTAGCATACCGACTAGACTGAAGCGGGGGTACAAGATAAAGATATGAGTTTTGATAAATGACACACAGGAGAACTCTAAATAAAAAGATAGCAGAGCAGACTAGCTAAGCTAGGATGTCATAGGGAGAGGTCCAGATTCCTATTTTCTCCTTCCTTACTGTGGTTCTATTCTAGCTCACACCAAAGGATTAACTAAGAAAAGAACAGACATAAAGGTTACACCAAGGCATTTCGGGACAGCTGTTCCTTTTCGGTTGTCGAAAAGACTGGGAAGGGGTAACCGGGGTCTGGCAGCCAAAAGCCCTATGAAAACACCAGCCCGAACGTGGTTGAATACAAAGGACTTTTTGGGTCTATCACCCTCGGGGCTACCACAAGTATCCATAGGGCTGGGCGCAATTTCAGGTAACACGCTAGCCCAAACACCACATCTGCACTAGCGGTTACTACTCTAGTCATAATTTATAACTAGAGCAATCGGTCGACTGAAGAACCCATGCCAAGGTATAAAACCTAAATATCAACTAAGCTCAGCTAAAGAACTAAGGCATGAATAGGCAACCATGTGGACAATTCAGTAAAGTAGAGAAGACAAATATATTGAAAGTACTCGAGCCTTACAGAGGACTGAGGCAAGGATTGCCCAACTCCAAGGGCTCTTTCAAAACTTGCACACACTTCCTAACTCCCAACTATAACTAGTAGTACTACTACATCATCTTGAAGAGTGGTATGAGTGTTGCTCCTTGGTGGTGTGTTTACAATGCGAAGAGGGGCCCTCTATTTATAGTGGAGAGGAGGAGGGAGGTTTTGGTCATCACCCCCTCTCTAGTGATGGTTGCATGCATGTAAACCGACCTTCTTAGGTTCATATCTTGATTGACAATCAATCAGGATCGAAAACCAGACGAGAACCGTCAAGAAGGCGGTGAATCGGAGGTGAACCAGCAAAATCTGCGTTGTCTGTTGTTTCTAGAAAGTAATCCAGATGCCTTGGCGAGGGAACCAGGTTGAACCGCCCGAGAACAGTGGGTCAGCCGCGCGCCAATTCTGCAAACCGCCAACCACCTTGCGGGCGCCATCCAGAGCTCACCATGTGTCCCCTGGCAGGTCGAATCGCGCCCTCTCCGCGTGCTATGCACGCGTGCGTCCCGCGTGGGATCGTCGCCACGTGCTGGCCCCGTCGCTTGCTCCCGGGCTACCGAGAGCAGCTACACTATGGGGCCGGCAAGCGGGCCGAGCTGCCAGCGCCTGTACCTGGTCAGCCGTGTTGACTTCTAGGGTGCTAACATCAGTGATGACGTCAGCACTCCTTTTTAATTTGTAAATTTAATATGTTTTTATTAGGAGCTCCAAATAAAGCAAATAATATATGAATTTTGATCAACGCGATGAGCCCGTTGCAATCATGTGCTCCGTTTTATTTTATGAAAAATTAGATTTCCTACAAAACAAGTATGAAAACCAAAACTCGTGGAACTTGCCAGATAAATTAATATTTTACTATAATATATCATGGAATGTTGTTATTTCAAATAAATTTGGCCGTCAAATTATATGCAATAAGGAGCGCCAACACCTACCGAATTGGAAGATTCCGACGATTACCCATCAGGACGACATTCACGCCAGTAAGAGGAACAGCGTTGACAGTATCGGCAAAAGAACGGCTTGGTTGAACTCGACTACTTTGCACAGAAGCAGCTTTGTGCACCGTGGATCAAGGACCTAGTTTGGACCACCATGCCCCCAAAGATGGAAGAAAACCTTAAACTGAGAACAGGCAAAAGAACGCAAATTGACGATATGAAAGCCAACCCACTTCGAAGACAGTGAAAAGCGGAAAACGCGATCACCAAGCTGGAGAACATCAAATTCGGGAGCAACCCAACCGATCGTCGCCTGCAGGATGATGCCGACCGAGAGGGGGGAGAGCTTAATCTTCGAGCGGGCAAAGGAGGCCACCAAGAAGAAGTCATGGCCTCTGGAGAGTGGAGAGATGGGGACCCCGAATTTGCTCCTGACCACCTTCTGGATGCTTTGGCCAGGGAGGATGCTGAGGCTAGGGATCTCCATGGAGGGGAGAGGTGTCATGCCTAAAAATTTGCATTGTTTCTAAATAGTCAAATTGATTTATTTATGCAATTGGTGATGCATTCAAACATAGGAAATAATTTTTTTGGAAAATCATCATGAGGTTAGTTACATGTTTATGCATTCATGGTGCTGCATTGGAGTTTATGTGTTGTTTGACCTTTTGCTAAAACTAAAACCGGATCCAAATACATTTGAAAAGCTTTGCAAAATTTTGTTTATTCAGAAAATAAAATGGAAAAGCTTTTCTTCCTCATCTGTTCGCTTTCGGCCTGTTGGTTCCTCTCTTTGGGCTCGCCGCCGGCCTTTTTCCTCTGGCCCATTGGCAAACCGGTCGCTCCTCCTCCCTTCTTCGGCCGAATGGACATGGCCCATGTCGACATAGCAGCGCGGGCCGCCTGCTCCCCTCTTCTCTCTCCTTCCTCGAGCCAGCCTCAAGCTGCCAGGGGATCTCCTTCCTCAAGCCAGCCTTGACCACGAGTCGGACCCGACACCGACGAGCCAGCCTCGACCACGAGTCGGACCCGACACAGACCTGGGCACTGTCCTTGCGCGTGGACGCCCTGCCCCCCGTCCTCGGGCTACAAAACCCAATTGACCCCATCCGTGACTCCTTTTGCCATCTGAGCGCGTCGTCTCATTTTTGCACATCATGCTCGCAAGCGGCCACCGAAACCCTAGTCGCCATTGAAGGTTTTCGTCGCCGCTCAAAATTCGTCGTCGGCGTTGCTTCTTGGACGCAGTAAGCTGCACCCGGAGCTCTGCCTTGACCCCTCGAGCATTCCATTGCTCTCCTTTTAGTCCAATTGCACTCATCTCATGTATGGCCGTATGCAGGTCGCCGCTTCCCGCCATGTCGAGCCGTTCGCCGCCCTTGCCCCGTCTCGGCCGCCATCTTCTTCACTGGTGAGTGCGGCTCAAGCTCCTCTTTATTTTTGTACCATCCCCGCTCATTTTAGTGGTCAGAATCGCCGGGTTGAGTTACGCTGGCGAGGTTTCTCGCCACCGGCAATGGTCGCCACCGTGCTGGCCTTCTCCTCCGGCCAAAGCACCGTCGGCGTCTGCCTCGGTCTAATCTTGGTCGTCCAATCTGGATCGGATGGCCCAGAACCGCCCATACCTCTTCACGGGCACTTTTGCTAAAGAGCTCTTGCTCTTTTTGATATTTGCATCCGAGGTCCTTGACTGTTTGAAAATCTGATTTTCTATTTATTTTAATTCGTATAAGTTCGCAGTATTTATAGTTTTGCCATTCAGGGCTTAAAAATAGCATATCTTCTTCATTTTAAATTTGATTTCGGTGATTTTGGCGTCTATGTGTTCGTAGCAACGTGTAGAATGTTTTTATAGGCTTTAAAATGTATTTTATTTTGGTTGGTGTACTGTTCTAATGATAGTTTCTTGTTTGCTTTGTGTATGGATGATCGAATGATTGCATGGTGTTGCTTGTTAATGTTAATCAAGTTCAGACGGTGAGGGTTTTGTTGGAGGTCAAGGATACTTTGAAGATCAGCAGGATTAGTAGAGATATTTTGAGAACCAAGGCAAGTATAGCTAAGGACCTTCCCTGTTGTCCTATTCATGATACAATATAATTCATCTTGCATCTGTCCTTTGATGCCTATTTAGGGAATTCCTAGCAATTGAATACTTTTACCTTGTTAACCTAGGAGTATATGCATTTGGGTAGTATGTTGCTAGTGCAAATCTTTAACCATGATCATGTATGCTGAGGAAATGAAAATGTGTTCACCATATAAGATGAATGTAATCCTTTGGCAAAAGCTGGGACTTTTCATGCAGCTGCGGGGGCTATATGGCTCTGGCTCTAGTTGATTATGGGATCTTCTCTAGCTGGTTAGTGGTATGCGAGTTGGGTATAGGACAGCCTCTGTCCTTATGAGTATAGTCAGGAAGGAATGTGCCATATTTTAAGGAGGTTCATACATCTGATGTTTACGCGTCCCTATTTGGTTAGAGGAACTCATGGTTAGCTTTATATGTTTTGTGGTGATTTAGGAGTAATTAACCCACTCTACTGTAGAACATGACTCACAGTAAAAGTGTACACCTCTGCACAGAGTTTAAATCAATATATTGTCTGTGCCCACGGTTACGGGTGTCCTAGAAAACTGAAGAAATCTATTATATTCATTTAATGGTTTATGTGTAATTCATTTATTCAGCTATCTTGTGATCCTGTGGGTATGGGGATGATACTACCTTGTGATGGTAATTGCCAAACTTGTTATATAACTAAAAGATAAATGCAGTTAACCATGTTAGCTATTTGTGCCTTATAAACCCTCGGTTATACTTGCTAAGTACAGTTATGTACTTACGCTTGCTTTACTTTTAATTTTTGAAATTCCCAGATGGGTAACAGATTAAGGCTGGAATGAGGACTACCGTAATGAGTATTAGGCTTGATGTTCACCAGTCAACTCCATCCCTGTGGTTGAAGCTTCCGCGAGAGTGCTAGTTCTTTTATATTTCTCAGACTTTCATTTTTGAGACTATGTAATGAATATTATTTGCTATGTAATAAACATTGAGATGATACTTCTATCTATTTGTCAAGTTATGTGTGTGACTTCTGGGGATGCACATAAGGCTTTTATATATCCCATTTTATCTTTAAAATTAGGGTGTGACAAGTTGGTATCAGCTCCATGTTGACTGTAGGACGCAAGCCTAGTTAGAATGGTCGTTTTAGTTTTTTTTGCTTCACTTGATTCATGCTTATATCTCAATCTTGTTATTTGTGAAAAATTTATGCTCTATAACCACTCTATTGTGAAAACTGATTGACTCTACTCTTAACTATGTTTGAAATTCTATAGATGTTCCATGGAGTTGCCTATTGTGAAGGCACAATTCCATTCGGTCCCATACCTTTGGGTTGGACACATGTGGCACAGTGGAAGACTCCTAAGGATGATGCTTTCTTCAATGATCTCCTGGGGAAGACGCTAGAATGTTACCACCAGGAATGGCAGGCCAAGCTGGAGGATCACTGTGTGGAGAGAAGACACCCTATGAGGAGACCATACTGGGGTACCGAGCTAAAAGTCAAGTATTTTGATCCCATCACCAAGACCTACAAGGAGGAGACATTCCACTACGGTCTAGTGGAATGAGCTACTACAGAACAGAGCATGGAAGATGTGGCGTACAATGTGCTTGTCCACTACCTTGGAGAGCGCCATGGTTCCCATGATGATGTACTCATGCATTACCCATACTACGTGCGGAGCTAGCAACTTGGTTCATAGATGTTGTTGATGTCAAGAAACCGACCGTTGAAGTAAAGACTCTTGAAGCAATAGTAGTGTTGGTTGAAAGGTTGGTCACCAAGATGGAGTCTTTGGAGCATGAGCTGCTGTATGAGAGCTTATCAACACGACTCAAAGTGCTGAGATAGATCGACTCCGTGCCCAGCAAGGTCTTCCCAAGATTTATGAGAAGTTTGAGGAACCTCCCAAGAATAACGGTGCACCATAGGTTTATGAAGCCCCATGTAATAAAAACGTTACTAGTAACGTGAGTCAAGTCTAGTCGGGTCTTTTGTGGTGTTTGTAAACCTTGAGTGCTTGAATGAATTATGATGATGTATTATAAGTGATTTGGATCTTTGTGTGAGTTCTGGAGCTTTGTAGGCATGTCTACAAGTTCCTTTGTTAAGCATGTTAAGATACGATCTTGCATAAATAAGTTTGGGTTGGTCGATCCCCTCTCTGTGTTTGCTGTTTTCTGGAGCAGCCTGTCATTTTTCTGCAATACCTCCAAATTGGTTAATGCAATGGGTATGGAATTTTTCTAGGATATATTAGACTTGTGTATCTAACCAATTCCATAAGAATCATGTCAATATCTATTCCGGTCTAGGAGATATAACTGTCACAATCTGATGTTCTATGCTGTCTGGAAAGTGCTGAACAGTTTCTATTGTCTGTTAATTTTGTTGTACTAAATGTCAGAATCTGGTAATGTGAACTGAACAAAAGTTATAGTGAATTTCATAAGATTTCCAACCGTGTATATAACATCTCTTTTTGATACCTGGAAGTCAAGATATGACTAATTTTCTGTACTACTAAAATTGAAGCTTGCCTAGAAATTTTCAGATTTGCAATCCTTATTTTTATATATGTGATTTGAATCTGAATCTCTCTAAGCTTTGATTTTTGTGTTGGATTAGTGATGACTTATTTGACCAGTTGAGAGGTGCTTGTGTGTTCTCTAAAATCGATCTGCGTTCTGGTTATCATCAGTTGAAGATTAGGAATTCAGATATACCAAAGACAGCATTCACTACAAGGTATGGATTGTATGAGTACACTATCATGTCTTTTGGTTTGACCAATGCACCTTCCTACTTTATGTATATGATGAATAAGGTGTTCATGGAGTATCTGAATAAGTTTGTGGTGGTGTTTATTGATTATATATTGGTGTTCTCCAAGACAGAAGAAGAACATGCTGAACACTTGAGGTTAGTTTTGCATAAGCTCAGAGAGCACAAGTTGTATGCCAAGCATAGTAAATGTGAGTTCTGGTTGAAGGAAGTTTCTTTTCTGTGTCATGTTGTCTTTAATGGTGGAATATCAGTGGAGCCAGGTAAGGTGAAGGATGTTCTGAATTGGAAGCCACCTGCAGATGTAAGTGAGATTCGCAGTTTTCTTGGTTTGGCTGGTTATTACGGTAGGTTCATTGAGGGTTTCTCCAAGCTTGCTAAGCCTATGACAGCTTTGTTAGAGAAGAATGTCAAATTTGTGTGGTCTGATAAGTGCCAAGCTAGCTTTGAGGAGTTAAAGAAGAGACTGACTACAGCTCCAGTGGTGACATTGCCAGATTTGAGTAAAAAGTTCTCTATCTATTGTGATGCATCTCGTCTAGGTTTGGGATGTGTTCTTATGCAGGAAGGTAGAGTTGTTGCATATGCATCTAGACAGTTGAGGAAGTATGAATTGAATTATCCTACTCATGATTTGGAGTTAGCGGCTGTTTTCATGCTTTGAAGATCTGGAGACATTATTTGATTGGGCACAAGACTGACATCTTCACTGACCATAAGAGCTTGAAGTATATATTTACCCAGTCTGACTTGAACCTGAGGCAGCATCGTTAGTTGGAACTGCTGAAGGATTATGAGTTTGATATGTATTATCATCTGAGGAAAGCAAACATCATGGTAGATGCACTTAGTAGAAAGAGGTATGCTAATACACTTCAGATGACACTTGAATCCGATAAGCTGTGTGCAGAATTTTCACATTTGAATCTTGCCATTGTTGCTAGTGCTATGGAGATAGAAGTGACACCTACTCTAGAGGAAGAAATTCGCAAGGGTCAGTTAGAAGATAAGGATCTAATGTATATAGCAAAAAAGATATTTGAAGGAAAGGCATCCAGTTTTCATATTGATGGGGAGGGTACTCTATGGTATGGCAAAAGGATCTGTGTGCCGGAGGTAAAAGCCATTCGTTAGGCAATTCTGAGAGAGGCACATGAGTCAGCTTACTCTATTCATCCTGGAAGCACCAAGATGTACTTAGATCTTAAAGAGATGTATTGGTGGATTGGTTTAAAGAGAGATGTGACAGGGTATGTGGCTATTTGTGACACATGTCAGCATGTGAAAGCCAAACATCAGAGACCAGCTAGATTGCTACAACCAATGAAGATTCCTGAATGGAAATAGGAAGAAGTTGACATGGATTTTATAGTAGGTTTACCTTGTACTCAGAAAGGTTATGATTCAATTTGGGTAATAGTAGATCGGTTAACGAAAGTTGCTCACTTCTTGCCAGTCAAGACCACTGATTCAGGGGCAAAGTTAGCAGAGCTATACATGGAGAGGATTATGTTTGCATGGGCTTCCTAAGAAGATTGTCTCTGACAAAGGTAGTCAATTCACATCCAAGTTTTGGTAAAAGGTACATGATTCTTTGGGAACAAGGTTAAACTTTAGTACAGCTTATCACCCTTAGACAGATGGGCAGACTAAAAGGATCAACCAGATTTTGGAAGATATGTTGAGGGCCTGTGCATTGCAGTATGGTACTAGTTGGGATAAGAGTTTGTCTTATGCAGAATTCTCTTATAACAATAGCTATCAACAGAGTATCAAGATGGAATTGTTTGAGGCTTTGTATGGGCGTAAGTGTAGAACACCATTGTTCTAGAATCAAACTGGTGAGACTCAAGTGTTTGGGCCAGATGTGCTTAGAGATGCTAAGGAGCAAGTGAGAGTGATTAGGGAGAACTTGAGAGTGGCTCAATCTCGTTAGAAGAGCTATGCAGACACTCGAAGAAGGCAATTGGTTTTTAATGTGGGTGATTATGTCTATTTGAAAGTGTCTCCGATGAGAAGTGTGAAAAGATTCAATATAAAGGGGAAGCTAGCACCAAGGTATGTGGGTCTTTTCAAAATCCTAGAGAGGCATAGTGAAGTGGCTTATCAATTAGAATTGCCTCAGAGTTTGTATGGTGTGCATGATGTTTTCCATGTGTCTCAACTTAAGAAGTGCTTGTGTGTACCTGAGAAGGAGCATTTACCTCTAGAAAAACTCACTGTGAAAGGGGATCTCACTTATGAAGAGTTTTTGGTAAGAATCTTGGAGACAACAGAGAAGGTAACTAGAAGCAGGGTTGTCAAGATGTGCAAAGTGCAATGGAATCGATATTCAGAGGCTGAGGCAACTTGGGAAAGTGAAGATGCTTTGAGGGAAGCGTATCCGCAGTTGTTTGAGTAAGCTCAGCTCAATCTCGAGGACGAGATTCTTTTAAGGGGGTAGAGTTTTCATGCCCAAAAATTTGCGTTGTTTCTAAATAGTCAAATTGATTTATTTATGCAATTGTGATGCATTCAAACATAGGAAATAAATTTTTTTTGGAAAATCATCATGAGGTTAGTTACATGTTTATGCATTCATGCTACTGCATTGGAGTTTATGTGTTGTTTGTCCTTTTGCTGAAACTGAAACCGGATCCAAATACATTTGAAAAGCTTTGCAAAATTCTGTTTATTTAGAAAATAAATTGGAAAAGCTTTCCTTCCTCCTCTGTTCACTTTCGGCCTATTGGTTCCTCTCTTTGGGCTCACCGCCGGCCTTTTTCCTCTGGCCCGTTGGCCAACCGACTGCTCCTCCTCTCTTCTTGCGCCGAATGGCCATGGCCCATGTCGGCATAGCAGCGCAAGCCGCCTGCTCCCCTCTTCTCTCTCCTTTCTCGAGCCAGCCTCGAGCCTCCAAGGGCGTCTCCTTCCTCGAGCTAGCCTTGACCATGAGTCGGACCCGACACCAACGAGCCAGCCTCGACCATGAGTCGGACCGACACCGACGAGCCAGCCTCGACCAGGAGTCGGACCCGACACCGACCCAGGCACCGTCCTTGCGCGTGGATGCCCTGACCCCCATCCTCGAGCTACAAAACCAAGTTGACCCCATCCATGACTCCTTTTGCCATCCCAGCGCATCGTCTTGTTTTCGCGCATCGTGCTCGCAAGCGGCCATCGAAACCCTAGCCGTCATTGATCGTTTCCGCCGTCGCTCAAAATTCGTCGTCGACGTTGCTTCTTCGACGCAATAAGCTGCACCCAGAGCTCTGCCTTGACCCCTCGAGCATTCTGGTGCCCTCCTTTTAGTCCAGTTATGCTCATCTCATGTATGGGCGTACGTAGGTCGCCGCCTTCCCACCACGTCAAGCTGTCCACTGCCCTTGCCCTGTCTCGGCCGCCATCTTCTTCACTGGTGAGCGCGGCTCGAGCTCCTCTTCGTTCTGGTACTGGCCCCACTCGTTTTAGTGGTCGGAATCATCGGGTTGAGTTACGTCGGCAAGGTTTCTCGCCGCCGGCACTGACCGTTGCCGTGCTGGCCTTCTCCTCCGGCCAAAGCATCGCCGGCGCCCGCCTCGGTCTAATCTTGGCCGTCCAATCTGGATCGGATGGCCCAGAACCGCCCATACCCCTTCGTGGGCGCTTTTGCTAAAGAGCCCCTGCTCTTTTTGATATTTGCGTCCGAGGTCCTCGACTATTTGAAAATCCAATTTTCTATTTATTTTAATTAGTATAAGTTCATAGTATTTACAGTTTTGCCATCCATGGCTTAAAAATAGCACATCTTCTTCATTTTAAATCCGATTTCGGTGGTTTTGGCGTCTATGTGTTCGTAGCAATGTGTTGAATATTTTTATAGGCTTTAAAATGTATTTTTGTTCGGTTGGTGTACTGTTTTAATGATAGTTCCTTGTTTTCTTTCTGTATGGATGATCGAATGATTGCATGGTGTTGCTTGTTAATGTTAATCAGACGGTGAGGGTTTCGTTGGAGATCAAGGATACTTTGAAGATCAGCAGGATCAGCAGGGATATTTTAAGAACCAAGGCAAATATAGCTAAGGACCTTCCCTCTTGTCCTATTCATGATACAATATAATTCATCTTGCATGTGTCCTTTGATGCCTATTTAGGGAATTCCTAGCAATTGAATATTTTTACCTTGTTAACCTTGGCGTATATGCATTTGGGTAGTTTGTTGCTAGCACAAATCTTTAAGCATGATCACGTATGCTGAAGAAATGAAAATGTGTTGACCATATAAGATGAATGTAATACTTTAGCAAAAGCTGGGACTTTTCGTATAGCTGCGGAGGCTACTCTGGCTCTAGTTGATCATGGGATCTTCTCTAGCTGGTTACTGGTATGCGAGTTGGGTATAGGAAAGCCTCTGTCCTTATGAGTATAGCCAGAAAGGAATGTGCCATATTGGAAGGGAGTTCCTACATCTGATGTTTACGCGTCCCTATTTGGTTAGAGGAACTCATGGTTAGCTTTATATGTTTTGTGGTGATTTGGGAGTAATTAACCCACTCTACTGTAGAACATGACTTTCAATGAAAGTGTACACCTCTGCATAGAGTTTAAATCAATATATTGTCCGCAGCTACGGGTGGCCTGGAAAACTGAGAAAATCTATTATATTCATTTAATGGTTTATGTGCAATTCATTTATTTAGCTATCTTATGATCCTGTGGGTATGGGGATGATACTACCTTGTGATACTAATTGCCAAACTTGTTATATAACTAAAAGCTAAATGCAGTTAACCATGTTAGCTATTTGTGCCTCGTGAACCCTCGGTTATACTTGCTGAGTACAGTTGTGTACTTACACTTGCTTTACTTTCAATTTTGGAAAATCCCGGATGGGTAATAGATCAAGGCTGGAATGAGGACTACCGTAATGAGTATTAAGCTTGATGTTCACCAATCAACTCCGTCCCTGTGGTTGAAGCTTCCGCAAGAGTGCTAGTTCTTTTATATTTCTTAGACTTTCATACTTAAGACTATGTAATGAATATTATTCGCTATGTAATAAACATTAAGATGATACTTCTATCTATTTGTCAACTTATGTGTGTGATTTTTGGAGATGCACATAAGGCTTTTATATATCCTATTTTGTCCTTAAAATTTAGGTGTGACAAGAGGAGGTAGGAGGAGGCGCCTTCACATGGGGGAGGGGAGCAGGATCACTTGCACCGCCAGGGCGCGGAGCGCCAGGGAGCAGAGCAAGAAAGCAGCATAGCCCTAGGGTGCTCCTTTTGGTGCTTTGTCGATTATTATTGATCGAAACTGGGTGGCTGCGTGTGCGTCCAGCATCAAATCCACGCACAGACTTAGATATTTCAAGCAGCCAGCACTGGGATGGCGGCGGTCTGGCGAAGTGCATGGAGGTCCAAGAAGATTTCATCCACCGGGATCGGGGGCGGCCACGGCGACGACGACGCTGCTCTGCAGCCAATTTTTGGCAGCAGGACCGCCATCACCACTTCAGGTACCTATACCACCATGACCCTCTCTACCTCCGCCTCTGTGTACACCACCTTGTCTGAACTAGTGAGAGACGAGAAGGAAGAGAGCTCCATGGAGTTCAAGCATGTCACACTCCACTTTCAAGGATAAAAGTAGAATGCATAAATATCCTTATATGTGCCCCAGGACAGTCATACATATAGGATAACAAATTACAAAGAGTATCATCACCCTGTTTATTACATAGCGTACTAATATTTATTACAGAGTATTATGCATAAACAATAAAATCTAAGATAACATTATTGCGGAAGCTCCCACAGAGACACGTCGACTGGTGAACACCAAGCCTAGTACTCATCCTGATAGCTCTCACTCCAACCTTCGTCTGTTACCCATTCGGGATTTTCTAAAATTGAAAGTAAAGCGAGCGTAAGTACACAACCGTACTCAACAAGTATAACATGGGTTAATGAGGCTCAAATAAGCTAACACGGTTTAACTACATTTAGCTTTTATATGTTAATCAAGTTGATCAGTTAAGCAGCATCAAGGTGGCATGTGTTTCCCAAAACCATCATGATCAATATAACATAAATGAATAGTAAACATAACAGCAAATGTATGAACAATTTAACATGACAAGAGAGATCATCATTAGTGTACGGAGTTTCCAAGGCCGCTCGTGTCCTTGAGCAAGGCTAGTATACCAGTTTATTAAATTCTGCGCAGAGGTGTACACTTTCACTGTGAGCCGTGAATTGCCTTTTCGCCCGAGGCCCGTCGACCTCTTAGCCCACTACCAAGGATGACCGGCAGGGTTCACTATGAAGCCTTTCAAAGGTTCGTCTAACAAGTTAGGGCCACTGAGGTTTCTGTGCCCTACGGATGTAGTATCCCCCCTTCTGATGGCACACGACCGCAGCCTATACTCATACAAACAGAGGTCCAACTACACCCAACCCGAAACACACCCCCTTGCGCCATAAAGGGAACCGCTAACATGCTAGAAAAGGTCCTCATACTGAGCTAAAACCAGAGCCATATAGCCCTCACAGTTATACTGTAAATCCCGGAAGGTACGTTACTGATAACTTCTCAAGTGGTTAAAAGCCATTATTACTGTTCATGGCATAAATACTCATCGAGCCACAAGATCATGATATCATTAAGCACTAGCATCTTGGCTACCCAATGCAACCCAAAAGGTTCAAGGAATCAGGATATCAAAGCTAGTTATAAACTCTAGGTTATCAAACGGACACATGCACATGTATTGTTATTTCTAGTGAACAGGTAACAAGGAAGATCCATGCTATACTTGCCTTGGTTTATGAAGTCCTGCTGGTCCTGCTGATCCTCACAAAAGCTTGGCTCAACAAAACCCTCACCGTCTGAACTCGACGTTAACAACCAACACCAGACAATCCAATCGAGCATACATACACGAAGCAAACAAAGAGTTATTAGAGAAATAGTACACCAATGTCATCAAAATAGAATAAAATGTTTACCAAACTATTATACTCGCTTCTACGATCACACAGACGTCAAGTTCACTGAAAACGGAGTTATAACGGCGAAGTTATGGATTTTCAAAGATTTCCTATAGATAAATAAATACATTTAATATAGACTAAAAATGTAAGGTTTCCAAAATATTCAAAAGTAGTACCACTGCGTAGATTACGAAATTATGAATCTAACGCAATTTGAACGGACCAAATCGGAGTTAAAACGTGAAAGATATAAGCCTTTAAAGATAATGGCAAAACTGTAATTAACTGAAAACGTATTCTGAAACTGAAACGGGAAAAATACGTTTTCCAGAAAAGAAAACGTATCCAGGGAGCCTTTATAAGGGAAATACGCTTTCTAAAGGACAAAGCGTATTATGAACCTGTTGAATAGATAATACGCTTCCTCCTGAAGAAGACGTATTTTGTCAAAAGCGCCAAGGGCTCTTAAAAGATTAACTGGAAACCCAGGGGGTTTTCTACTAAATCACCACGCGAAGCGGTATGGGCTGTTTCCGGGCGTCCGAATCAAAATGAACGGGGCAGATTGATCTGGTCCATCGGGCTCGTCGGAGACGACGCGCGACACGGCGGCGGACCTCGCCGGCGGCGAGAAAACTCGTCGGAGTTCATGGAACTCGCGACTCCGGTCACCATTAACCACAAGACCGGTACCGTTCGAGAGAGAAACTCATGCCGTGCTCACCTATGGGGTCAATGACGGTCGAGGGTTGTTGGTGTCGGAGAGTGACGCGGAGCGGCGGGCGGCGGCCGACTGCGCGCGGTAGAAGCTCGGGTTAGTTGTTCTTGAATCAAATTGAAGACCCCAACGTACTCAGGAGGGCATGGCGAAGCTCAAAGACCAACTTACCCCAATAATTGTCCAATGGATGCAGCGAATTGCGGGCTCCGGACGGCGGCGGTGGCAATGGCGGCGTGGCGGCTAGGGTTTTGGGCGTTGCGGCTGCTCGAAGCGAGGGCGGCGCTGACCTAGGGTTAGGATAGAATTGCAGTGCGGATTTGATTCCTTATAAAGACTGAAGGCGCGGGGTGAGCGACCGAGCGTGGGTGGCACGGGTGGCGCGGGTCGGACTCGGCGCTCACGTTCGAGTCCCGGTCGGAGGTGGACGATGGCGATGCGGGGCCCACCTGTCAGTGACCGAGAGAGAGGGGCGACGGACGCGCGGAGCGACGGCCGGCTCGTTAGGCTTGACGGCCTTCGGCCCAGGATGAAGGACGACGGCGCGCGTGGACGCCTTGGCGGGCTGGCGGTCGGCCGGCCCAAGAGGGAGAGAGGAAGGAGCGGGCCGCGCGAAGGCGGGGAGAAACGGGCCACCGGTTGGTTATCGGGCTGACCGGGCCAAAAACAGAGAAAGAGAGGAAGAGGGAAGGAAATTCCTTTTTCATTTATTTAAACCATTTTCAAATGCAAATTCAAACAAATTTTGAATTCCAAACCAATTTCAAACATCACACAATAAAAATATGCAACAGCATGAATGCTCAAGCATGTTTCTACCATGGTCCCACTTCATTTTCATAAAAATATTTACTTTGCCTATTTAATTATTTTCAAAAATCATTTTGGCCATTTTTTTAACCTCTAAAACCTAGGGTGTTACAAATCTACCCCCCTTAAGAGAATCTCATCCTCGAGATTGAGTTTGCTTACTCAAACAACTGTGGATAATCTGCCCTTAGTGCATCCTCCTTTTCCCAAGTTGCCTCAGCCTTTGAGTATCGATTCCACTGCACCTTACACATCTTGATAACCCGGCTTCGGATAACCTTTTCTGTTGTATCCAAAATCCTTACCGAAAACTCTTCATACGTGAGATCATTCTTAACGGTAAGTTCTTCTAAAGGCAAGTGTTCCTTCTCAGGTACACGCAAACACTTCTTAAGTTGAGACACATGGAACACATCATGCACTCCAGCTAAACTCTCAGGTAACTCCAACTGGTACGCCACTTCACCACATCTTTTCAAAACTATAAACGGACCAACATACCTTGGTGCAAGTTTCTCTTTCTGGTTAAACCTCTTCACACTTCTCATAGGAGATACCTTCAAATACACATAGTCACCTTCTTGGAATGTCAACTCTCTCCTATGTGTATCCGCATAACTCTTCTGGCGAGATTGTGCTATCCTCAAGTTTTCCCTAATTACTCGTACCTGTTCCTCTGCGGTTCTCAGAACATCTGTCCCAAACAACTGGCTTTCCCTAGTTTGATTCTAGAACAATGGTGTCCTGCACTTACGCCCATACAGAGCTTCAAATGGTGCCATCTTGAGACTCTGTTGATAAGTATTGTTATAGAAGAACTCCGCATAACACAAGTTCTTATCCCAACTTGTGCCAAATTGTAATGCACAAGCTCTCAGCATGTCCTCCAGAACCTGATTAAGCCTCTCAGTCTGCCCATCGGTCTGTGGGTGATATGCAGTACTAAGGTTCAGCTTTGTCCCCAACGCACTATGAATAGCTTTCCAAAAGTGAGATGTGAACTGGGTACCTCTGTCAGACACAATCCTCTTGGGTACCCCATGAAGACAAACAATCCTTTCCATATATAGTTCTGCTAACCTTGGAGCATTGTATCTTGTCTGGACTGGCAAAAAGTGAGCAACCTTGGTCAATCGGTCAACTATTACCCAAATGGAATCAAAACCTCTCTGTGTACGAGGTAATCCTGTTATAAAGTCCATACCGACTTCCTCCCACTTCCATTCTGGTATCTTCAATGGCTGCAACAATCCAGCTGGCCTTTGATGTTCTGCTTTCACACGCTAACAAGTGTCACATATAGCCACATACTCTGCCACTTCCTTCTTCAGACCAGTCCACCAATACTTTTTCTTTAGATCCATGTACATCCTAGTACTTCCGGGATGGATAGAATAAGCTGACTCATGTGCCTCTCACAGAATAGCCTGACGAAGATCTTTTATCTCTGGAACACATATCCGGTTGCCATACCATAGAGTACCCTCTTCATCAATGCGGAATCTAGGTGCTTTCCCTTCAACTAACTTCTTGGCTATGTACTTCAAATCCTCATCTTCTCGCTGACCCTTGCGGATTTCCTCCTCTAATGTTGATGTCACCTCTATTTCCATTGAATTAGCAACAAGAGTAAGGTTCAGATGAGCAAACTCTGCACACAGCTGATCAGATTCAGGTGTCTTAGCAGGCTTCTTCCTACTAAGGGCATCGGCCACAACATTTGCCTTTCTAGGATGGTAATGCATTTTAAAATCATAGTCATTCAACAACTCTAACCAACGGCATTGTCTCATGTTCAGATCAGACTGAGTGAAGATATACTTCAAGCTCTTGTGGTCAGTGAATATATCAGTCTTGTGGCCAATGAGGTAGTGTCACCAAATCTTTAGAGCATGAACCACAGCTGCTAATTCTAAGTCATGAGTAGGATAGTTAAGCTCATGTTTTCTCACTGCCTTGAAGCATAAGCAACAACTCTACCTTCTTGCATAAGAACACACCCCAAACCCAAACGGGATGCATCACAATAGATAGAGAACTTTGTACTTAGGTCTGGCAATACCAACACTGGAGCGGTTGTCAATCTCTTCTTGAACTCTTCAAAGCTAGCTTGGCACTTGTCGGACCACACAAACTTGGCATTCTTCTCTAGTAATGCTGTCAATGGCTTAGCAATCCTTGAGAATCCCTCAATGAATCTCCTATAATAACCAGCCAACCCAAGAAAACTGTGAATCTTACTAACATCTGTAGGTGGCTTCCAATCCAACACATCCTTCACCTTTCTTGGATTAACTGCTATTCCTCCATTGGAAACAACATGGCCAAGGAAAGAGACTTCCCCCAACCAAAACTCACATTTGCTCTTTTTAGCATAAAGTTGGTGCTCTCTAAGCTTCTGCAAGACTAACCTCAAATGTACTGCATGCTCCCCCTTGTTCTTCGAGAATACCAGGATATCATCAATAAAGACCACCACAAATTTATCAAGATACTCCATAAACACCTTGTTCATCAGGTACATGAAGTAGGCAGGTGCATTGGTCAACCCAAAAGACATAATTGTATACTCATATAAACCATACCTAGTGGTGAATGTCGTCTTCGGTATATCAGAACTCCAAATCTTCAACTGATGATAACCAGAACGCAAATCAATCTTGGAGAACACACAGGCACCTCTGAACTGATCAAACAAATCATCAATCCTGGGTAAAGGGTACTTGTTCTTGATAGTAACCTCATTGAGAGAACAATAATCAACGCACATCCGTTGAGTTCCATCCTTCTTATCAATAAAAATCACCGGAGAACCCCACAGTGATGCACTAGGACGAATAAATCCCTTCTCTTCTAATTCCCTTAATTGTTTCTTAAATTCCTCTAATTCATTAACCCCCATTCTATATGGTCTTTTAGCTATGGGTGCAGTGCCAGGTAATAACTCAATAATAAATTCAATGTCGCGATCAGGTGGCATACCTGGCAATTCATCGGGGAACACATCCGGGAATTCCTCCACCACTTGATTCTGAGAATCTGCATTGTCGTCAAGCTGATTTAGTGTGGCTGTAGGTGATGCTTGTACTCTAACATCAACACTGAGTCTATCCCCTCTTGGTGTAGTTAGATCCACAACCCTCTCTTTACACTTTATCACTGCCTGGTGAGCTTCCATCCAATCTAACCCCAGGATTAAATCAATACCAGATGCATTCAATACTATAGGGTTTGCTGAAACGTCTACCCCCTTAAGTTAATGTTAGACAAGGGGCAGTAGTAAGAGGCTGGTATAGCACCGCCTGGTGAATTTACTACCATTTGATCTTTCATGGGTAAAACTGGCATGATATGCTTTTTAACGAATGCTTGTGAGATAAAGGAATGCGAAGCTCCAGAATCAAAAAGTATAGTAGCAGGGATAGAGTTGATGTTGAATGTACCCAGCATAACCTCTGAAGCTTCCTGAGCGGTCTCAGTGGACACATGGTGAACCTTCCCATACTGCGGAGGCCTCTGGTTGTTATTCGAATGCTGCGGGGTCTGTTGATTCATCTTGTTATCTGGACAGTTGTAAGACATGTGCCCTTCTTTCCCACATATGAAGCACCTTGTAGGTGTGTTGGGACCACCATTCTTCAAAGGAGTGTTGTTGGGGGCAGTGAGACGTGGAGCCTGATTATTATTGGGACGCTGCTGCTGCTGATGTGAGCGTTGATTCCCATTCCCACTCTGCTGGTTCTGACCATGGTTCCTTTGGTTGACAGGTGCTTGGAACCTCTGCCTGAACCCTTGATGGAAGTTAGAACGAAAACGTGGGTTACTACCAGAACCCTGTCCACTCATCTTCCTCTTCTTATCTTGTGCCAGACGTTCATTATCTAGCACAATTGCAGTGTTCACTAACTCCTCAAAAGTGTCATACCTATTGCCCTTCAGTTGCAGTCTGAGCTCATAACAGATACCATTGAGAAAGTGGCGCCGCTTATCAACATCCCTCATAACTTCATGGGGAGCGTAGTGAGCCAACTCCTCAAACTTAGCATGGTACTCGCTCATGGTCATCGAGCCCATTCTGAGATTTCGGAACTCCTCGGCCTTCTGTTCTATCAAACCCTCGGGGATGTGGCGAGCCAAGAAATCCGCTTTAAACCTGTCCTAGGTGATAGCAGGAGCATTATAGGGACGTGCAGCTTGGTATGAATCCCACCAGTTCTGGGCAGCTCCCTGAAGTTGCCCCGTAGCATACAACACCTTCTCCGCATCATTGCATTGAGCCAGGTCTAACTGCCTCTCCACAGCACGCAACCAGTCATCAGCATCCAAGGGATTTGTAGTGTGGGTAAACACAGGAGGATGGCCTTACATGAACTCCCTGCATTTATCCCTTGGTGGTTGTGCATGTGGTAGCCCTCCAGCTTGCATGGTCTGTACAAACTGAGTCATGGTCTGCATCATCTGCATTTGCGCCTCCATCACTTCCTCATTAGTGATATGACCAGCACCACGGCCACGGCCTCTAGCACCACGATTACCTCTTCCACCCCACGCAGACATCTGTATTCAAACAAAATCAAAGCTTAGAGATATTCAGGATACAAATCACTTATACAATGATAAGGATTGCAAAACTAAAAATTTCTGGACGAGCTTCAATTTTAGCATTATAGAAAAAACCTTCATAACTCGAGATCCAGATGTTGAAACAGGACGTTCTATACATGGTTGGAAAGGTTAAGAAATTATCTACAACTTCTATTCAGACTATTTTACCAGATTCTGTCATCTAAGCCATCGAATTAACCAAACCACCAAAACTATTTAGAAATTCCAGACAGCATGTTACATCAGATTGCGACGAGCATAACTTCCAACTCAAAACTGATATTGACTTGACTCTTCTAGGAATTGTTAGATGAAGTTGTCTAGTTTCTCCCAGAAAAATCTCATAATCATTGGATCAACCAATTTCAAGATATAACCAAAATATCACAGGTCGCTCAGAAAATAGCAAGGATAGAGACAGGATAAACCAACCCAAACTTATTTTATTCAAACTTTTAACCCTAATATCCTTAACTAAGGAACTTGAGGACAAGCCCTCAAACTCCAGCAAACACACAAAAATCCAAATCATCCATATTACATAATCATAACTCATCAAGCACTCAAAGTTCACACACACTGAAATAACACGACTAGGCTTGACTCACGATACTAATAACATGCTATTACATAGGGGTTTTTAAAATAAGGTCGAAGCTCATGGTCCAGCCGTTCATAGATCTTTGGTTGCCCAGTCATGGTTCTGAGCCTATCAATCTCTTTTTGCTTCTCCTTAAGCTTCTGCTCTAGCTGCTCCACCGTGCTTACCATGCTCTGATGCTTGAGCATCATGTCACACGCAAAGTGTGCCAATTCCCATGAATCAGGTGGCAAATCATGAGGACTCTTCATACCCCATCCAGCCTCCATTCTGTGATCAACGCGAGGCAAATAGCAAAATTCATCATCTCGCATATTCCCAAAGCGATGGCCACGGAGAGCAATCTAGGCTGTAAAAGCAGCACCCTCAATGCCATCCTCTTGAGTTGGGCTAGGACCAATATGCTCATAAATCATCTCTATGTTGTAGGAGCTCTGCATCACACCTGGGGAACATATGGCCACATTCGTCTCCCAATAAGTACCTTCCAACGGATGGGTATGTTGGAAACAAGTGTACTGCACCACGGGATCTCAATCAGCATAGTAGTCACAGAGAAGCTTCATGAGTCGCAGGTGCGATATGGTGGGACACTCTGGTACGCGAGAGATCTTCATAGTCCATCCCATAGGAGCGTGAGGTCCACCTCCTCCAGCAGAACCACCAGCAGACGGCGGTGGAGATTGACCATCATCTTGAACTGCTTCTAGCTCTTCTTCATCAGAAGCTTCCATTGGTTCTTCTTCTTCAAAAGCTTCCATTGGTTCTTCTTCTTCAGCTTGAGGGGATGGAGGCACCGGGGTTGGTGATGGCGGAACAGCTTTCCTAGTCTCCAGGTGGGTGAATAGATCATGATACACAGCAGCAGTCATGCGGCGAGTATAGGGAGGCATCTACAAGATTTAGACATAGGTTAGAGTGGAGTCAAGATTTTCACAATAGAGTGAGTATAAGAGCATAAAAATTTAGTAATTAACAAGGCTAAAGTTAATAAGCATGAAACTAGTGAAGCAAAGGAAACTAACGAACATTCTAACTAGGCTTGCGTCCTACAGTCAACACGGCTCTGATACCAACTTGTCACACTCCACTTTCAAGGATAAAAGTAGAATGCATATATAGCCTTATATGTGCCCCAGGACAGTCGCACATTTAGGATGACAAATTACAAAGAGTATCATCACCCTATTTATTACATAGCGTACCAATATTTATTACAGAGTATTACGCATAAACAATAAAATCTAAGATAATATTATTGCGGAAGCTCCCACAGAGACACGTCGACTGGTGAACACCAAGCCTAGTACTCATCCCGATAGCTCTCACTCCAACCTTCATCTATTACCCATCCGGGATTTTCCAAAATTGAAAGTCAAGTGAGCGTAAGTACACAATCGTACTCAACAAGCATAACATGGGTTAATGAGGCTCAAATAAGCTGACATGGTTTAACTGCATTTAGCTTTTATATGTTAATCAAGTTGATCAGTTAAGTTGCATCAAGGTGGCATGTGTTTCCCAAAACCATCATGACCAATGTAACATAAATGAATAGTAAACATAACAGCAAATGTATGAACAATTTAACATGACAAGAGAGATCATCATTAGTGTAAGGAGTTTCCAAGGCCGCTCGTGTCCTTGAGCAAGGCTAGTATACCAGTTTATTAAACTCTGCGCAGAGGTGTACACTTTCACTGTGAGCCATGAATTGCCCTTTCGCCCGAGGCCCGTCGACCTCTTAGCCCACTACCAAGGAGGACCGGCAGGGTTCACTATGAAGCCTTTCAAAGGTTTGTCTAACAAGTTAGGGCCACTGAGGTTTCTGTGCCCTACGGATGTAGTATCCCCCTTCTGATGGCACACGACCGCAGCCTATACTCACACAGCAAAGGTCCAACTACACCCAACCCGAAACACACGCCCCTTGCGCCATAAAGGGAACCGCTAACATGCTAGAAAAGTTCCTCATACTGAGCTAAAACCAGAGCCATATAGCCCTCACAGTTGTACTGTAAATCCCGGAAGTTACGTTACTGATAACTTCTCAAGTGGTTAAAAGTCATTATTACTGTTCATGGCATAAATACTGATCGAGCCACAAGATCATGATATCATTAAGCACTAGCATTTTGGCTACCCAATGCAACCCAAAAGGTTCAAGGAATCAGGATATCAAAGCTAGTTATAAACTCTAGGTTATCAAACGGACACATGCACATGTATTGTTATTTTTAGTGAACAGGTAACAAGGAAGATCCATGCTATACTTGCCTTGGTTCATGAAGTCCTGCTGGTCTTGCTGATCCTCACAAAAGCTTGGTTCAACAAAACCCTCACCGTCTGAACTCGACGTTAACAACCAACACCAAACAATCCAATCGAGCATACATACACGAAGTAAACAAAGAGTTATTAGAGAAACAGTACACCAATGTCATTAAAATAGAATAAAATGTTTACCAAACTATTATACTCGCTTCTACGATCACACAGACGTCAAGTTCACTGAAAACGGAGTTATAACGGCGAAGTTATGGATTTTCAAAGATTTCCTATAGATAAATAAATACATTTAATATAGACTAAAAGTGTAAAGTTTCCAAAATACTTCAAAAGTAGTACCACTGTGTAGATTACAAAATTATGAATCTAACACAATTTAAACGGACCAAATCGGAGTTAAAACGTGAAAGATATAAGTCTTTAAAGATAATGGCAAAACTGTAATTAACTGAAAACGTATTCTGAAACTGAAACGGGAAAAATACGTTTTCCAGAAAAGAAAACGTATCCAGGGAGCCTTTATAAGGGAAATACGCTTTCTAAAGGACAAAGCGTATTATGAACCTGTTGAATAGAAAATACGCTTCCCGGTGAAGAAGACGTATTTTGTCAAAAGCGCCAAGGGCTCTTAAAAGATTAACCGGAAACCCAGAGGGTTTTCTGCTAAATCGCCACGCGAAGCGGTACGGGCTGTTTCTGACGATCCGAATCAAAATGAACGGCGCAGATTGATCTGGTCCGTCGGGCTCGTCGAAGACGACGCGCGACACGGCGGCGGACCTCGCTGGCGGCGAGAAAACTCGCCGGAGTTCATGGAACTCGCGACTCCGGTCACCATTAACCACAAGACCGGTACCGTTCGAGAGAGAAACTCACGCCGTGCTCACCTATGGGGTCAATGACGGTCGAGGGTTGTTGGTGTCGGCGAGCGACGCGGAGCGGCGAGCGGCGGCCGACTGCGCGCGGTAGGAGCTCGGGTTAGTTGTTCTTGAATCAAATTGAAGACCCCAACGTACTCAGGAGGGCATGGCGAAGCTCAAAGACCAACTTATCCCAATAATTGTCCAATGGATGCGGCGAATTGCGGGCTCCGGACGGCGGCGGCGGCAATGGCGGCGTGGCGGCTAGGGTTTTGGGCGTTGCGGCTGCTCGAAGCGAGGGCGGCGCTGACCTAGGGTTAGGATAGAATTGCTGCGCGGATTTGATTCCTTATAAAGCCCGAAGGCGCGGGGCGAGCGACCGAGCGTGGGTGGCACGGGTGGCACGGGTCGAACTCGGCGCTCACGTTCGAGTCCCGGTCGGAGGTGGACGATGGCGATGCAGGGCCCACCTGTCGGTGACTGAGAGAGAGGGGTGACGGACGCGCGAAGCGACGGCCGGCTTGCTAGGCTTGACGGCCTTCGGCCCAGGATGATGGACGACGGCGCGCGCGGACGCCTTGGCGGGCTGGCGGCCGGCCGGCCCAAGAGGGAGAGAGGAAGGAGCGGGCCGCGCGGAGGCGGGGAGAAACGGGCCGCCGGTTGGTTATCGGGCTGACCGGGCCGAAAACAGAGAAAGAGAGGAAGAGGGAAGAAAATTTCTTTTTCATTTATTTAAACCATTTTCAAATGCAAATTCAAACAAATTTTGAATTCTAAACCAATTTCAAACATCACACAATAAAAATATGCAACAGCATGAATGCTCAAGCATGTTTCTACCATGGTCCCACTTTATTTTCATAAAAATATTTACTTTGCCTATTTAATTATTTTTAAAAATCATTTTGGCTATTTTTTTTAACCTCTAAAACCTAGGGTGTTACAAAGCACAAGGAGGTTGTGAAGATGCGCCGGCACAGGCACATGAGGGGCCTGGTGGAGGAATTCCGTGCTGGTGCCGACGGCAACGTTACAGCGCCGGACAGGTGGCTCTCGAAGCTTCACGTCGCCTGGCTTTTCCGCCCTGCTGAGCTCGATGTGTCCGGGCAGAGGACCTTCATCTCACGCCAGCTACAGAGTCCTGCACAGACTTGGATCCCGGCTCTGCAGGTGATCAGCACATTCGTATGGAAATGCTTGAGTGGAATTTACAGCGACGATGATCCACCAGCAGCGGCAGCTTCTGAATTTGCACAGTTTGTCAAGGCAACCTTGCTGAAGATGTTCACCTTTGTTGACGCGATTGTCGCTCTTGATCCTCTGAATGTTGATGGTGCCAGTGCCACCAGCCAACAGCATGTTCCTTCTACAGAGTCATGGGGGCAGCCGACAAGGTCCGGGCACTGCTAGATGTGCGCCATGTTCTCTCCGCTGCCTCAGAACAGATCATGGTGGCTTTCTGTTCCTCACCCTATGTGCTGTGCACAAGGGTAGTCGACGACATCGGAGGCCTCTTGTCAGCACAACTGGGTAAGCTGGATGAGGCCGTAAGGGACATTTGATCAGATCAGGACTGTTGTCACTCCGCCATCCTTGGACAACGACAACAACGACAACGCCTCCTCGTCCGCAGCTACAGGGCCAAGGGGTGCTACTCAGACAACGACCCTGCTGCAATCATCCTCCGCTATCCACAAGGTCACCCGGTCCGCATAAACTATATCAACATTGTGTTGTCCACTGAAGCATTGATCACCACGAATTATGCACGTCATAAGGAAGATACGTCTTCTTTGACTACCTCCACAAAGGAGTTAGTCGGTTCCCTGGAGGAAGAACTTGCTAGAGTGTCGCAGTCGTTCACGGACCAGAGCCTCAGGTTCATCTTCTTGATCAACAACTCCTACCTCATACGGCAGCTGCTCCACACAAGTTGGCCTCCCCATCTTCAAGACCTCACCTATCTAAGGTTTTTGAGCAGCCTCGCTAACAGAATCGACAGATACATACAGAGTTATCTCCAGGTGTCTTGGGCACCAGTGTTGAAATGCCTGCAATATCCCTCGTTTCGTTGCTTCACAAGAGACTCGCCGCAGGTGGTGGCGTGAGTTGATATAGTGGCTCCATAGTTATATGGGTCGAATATGGTACTCCCCTTAATTGTATGGTTTTTTTTGACTCAGTTTTTATTTTTTTATTTATTCGTCTAATAGAAATTATGGCAAAAATTTTGCCGTCCCTTCGAAAAAAAAACGAGAGACCCGCGCTGCAAAAGTTTGAGTCCATGTTTCAGTCGACCTACGCTGCGCAAATGCTCTGGAAAGTCCCAGACACTGAGCTGAGGAAATCGCTGCGTGAAGCGATCATCGAGATAGTCGTTACAGGCTTTACAGAATACTTGAATGATCACAACAGCATAACCCCAGGAGTAACTCCTAAGGAGGTGGAGGAGATGCTGCAGGAGCTATTCGAAGGATGAACAGAACAAGTGCACCACGGAAATACAAGTTGCCAGCTACTTCTGTTTTCATGCACCTGCTTTGATGTTCTGTTTTGCGTTTGCAATAAAACATTGTTACTTAGAGATTTCTTACCATGTTTGTACCCTCAGCAGGTGTCAGAATATATGTACTAGAGATTGAATTTATAGCGTTCACCACACTGGAGTCAATCTGATATATATAAAGAGACAAGTAGTCATTTATGTATGCAAATAAGTCAATGAACCGTGATCTCCCTAAATCATGCACCGTTGAGGATAAGGAATCAAGTAGTACTGTTCATACTGCATTTTATCCAAACACATTCAGACATGTATATTTGCATTAAGCCAAACAGCAGGGTTTTGTTCGTGAAGAAAACAAAGACCAAGAATGTGCATAAGGCCCAAAGTTCTTGGATCAAGTTCTAAACGTTAACATAAGATTAGGATGTTATAGTCAGTAATCAACTTTAGCATTATTAATAGAACCAGCAAGAAATGAGGCTCCTGGTTCAAGATTTTTTTTTTGGGGGGGTGGCGCAAAAAAGAGGGGCAAGACCCTACTGGAGATTATTAACCATAAGTCAAGAGTTACAAAACAAAGGAACAAGACAGTAATCAATCGTTAGGAACTAACTAACACCACATGACCTCAAAGCATATAAAGAAATAATCTGGAGAATTCGCTGAGAATACTCACGTTAGGAACCAAAAAGGGAGACTTGAAGTTGTTGAGAAGGCAGAGCAATCATCAGGTGCAGATGCTACTGCCGTGGTCTCGCCCAACAAGGAGGGGGTAGCCATAGCCAACGCATGTCGAGAGCTTCTTTGATGTGACTGAGGCACTGGGCCGTGCTCCCAACTCAGTAACAACGCGTTGACGTCGACCTCCACCAGGCAGGCTGGAAACGGAATTGCTGCGGCAGGGCTTAGTGACCAGGCTAAACCATTTTTGGAACGAACTGGAAGGGCCCAAAGGCCCCTACAGGGAATTTGCCGAATTAAAAGAGTATAAACCAGGAAACAAGATACAGGAAAATTTAGAAACAAAGAAGGAAATAAAGAAAATTAGAAAAACTAGAAAGATTACAATAGATCTTGAATCCATAAATCAAAAGATGCAGAGAAGGCTAAACCATTTGTCCCACGAAACCATGAAACACTAAACACAGAGTGGTCAAAGACTCGAAGCAGGCAGAGCAATCCAAACATGATCTCGATCTTTTCCTGTGGTGTGATCCAAATAAGCTTTTGGTACATGATGAGAGCTGTTTGACTTTTGAACAGTTAAGAAAGCTACTAGTAGTAGTATAAAAGTGGCCAAAAGCTCAAACAAGCAAGGCTAGTTCAGGATCACCCACCCACTCTAGAGCATAGAAGAACTTCTTCATATTGGGCCGCCGGTCTCATTTGCTAGTTCCAGGGCCTTGGTCCTTCTCTCTTGGGCTTGCAGGTGGAATAGTGGCGGTTTGGCCTTCTATCTTCTTGCGTCTCCCGCCGTTCTTCAGCTACTACCAGGTACCAGCCCATGAAGACTGAAAAAGAAAAAAAGAAATGCAACATACATATGTTCTTTTAGGTACACACATATTGGCTTGTTAGCTAGTACTAGATTCATTTCCAGCCCGTGCATGCATGCTCGTGGATCACGTATATGTCCCTGCCTCTTCATCAGTCATCACACAGAGATCACGTGCATTCGTGTTTGACTCTTCAAGATTTTTAAAATGACTTACGGTTTGAGACGGAGAACTAGCTTTAGCTTGTCGAATTTTTATGACTACTGCTTTGGCCCTGTAGGTTTTGAATCCATTCATCTAACTGAAGACTTATGCTGCTACTCCAGGAGCTAAAAGAAGAATATGTACCAAATAGCTAGGGCCTTGCTTAAAATTATAATGTCAAACACACAAAGAATGGATCAATAAAAACCATTTATTTTGTTTATTCCATGAGAACTTTTTTTTAGCAGAATATTCCATGAGATCTGGATAGCATGAAACAATGAAACAACACATATGCATACATGGGCATTGACTGCCCGTCTTATTCCGCAACCTGAACAATAACAACCCGGGATCAAAGTAAACATGCTAGCTCTACATGCACTCTACAGATCAAACTAAACGTGCTCATGCACGATTAATTAATAACGCAAACATGCATGCATATTATTATTGCATTGACACATCATATATATATTGTACGTGATGCAATTTACGCGTCCGCGTGAGCTGAGCCAGCAGTAGTGGCTGTCGTGCTGCCCAAGGGCTTCTGGTTGTAGCAGTCCAAGTTGTCGCCGTAGCTGACACCAAGGATGTCGCAGAAGCGCTTGTAGAACTCGATCCGGTTCTCACTACGGTCGTCTGTGGTACCGTGGCCGCACTCGTCCCCGTCGATGATGTTGGTGATGACGCCGAACCCGGGCACCCGCCCCGCGGCGACATCGTCGGCCGAGGGCGTCCACAAGCCCGTGACGACGTCGTGGCACGACGGCCTGGTGGGATACGCGCTCGGCTCCATCCATTTCCCGATGGCCATCTCGAAGAAGGCGGTGGCGTTGATGTCGGTGTTGACGATCTCGGCCGCCGGCTTGTAGCAGAAGCCCCAGGCGTAGGGGCCGTCGGGCCCGTCGTTCCACCCGCCCGTGGTGTCGTGCGACTCCTGCGCCAGCCACGCCGCCACCTCGCGCTTCCGGGTGTCGACGTCGCCCGTGGTGCCGAAGCCGGCGACCGTCGCGGCGCCGGCGATGAAAGCGTCGTAGGTGAAGAAGCCGCTGGCGGGGCAGTTGTAGTCGTTGCGGTGCGGCAGCAGCTTTTCGAAGAGCGGCGGTGTGACGATGGACGCCACGCTGTCGTCGGCGTCGTCGCAGCCGTTGCACTGGCTCTGGCAGCCGTCGCCGCAGTAGGCGGGGCCGGTGCCGCAGAAGCCCCAGTGGCTGCAGCAGAGGCAGCCGGGGCAGAGCAGCGTCGTGGCGTTGACGCCGCACTCCGGCGTCTCGGCTCGCGCCGACACGGCCAACGCCGTGGCTACCATTGGGATTACTGCCAGTACTCTCATCATCATGGCCGAGGTGGATCGATCAGTAGAGTGTACTGCAACTGCTGGTGATCTGATGAGTGTGTGCTTTGCTGAAGCGGATGCACAGCGTCTCGTCCTTATATAGGCGCCGCAGAGCAGAGCAGCTGGTAGTTGGCACCATGCATGGATCACGTGCTTTGCTTTGTTCATCATACAGATTGAGATTCACAAATCCATGCATGCCCCAAAGGGACCAGTGTACGACCCACGAATATCACATGGCATCCATCATCGGTCCGTGGGCAAATTCATGCATCATGCAAGGTGTGCTTTTTCTTTCAACTTGGCCGTTTTCAAAACTCTTTTCTTTCTTATAACAAATTGATACTTGGCGAAACAACTTTCAAAATTGACCAAATGTTGTGGCTTTTTCTAGTTTGGAATCTATTTTAAACAAATATAAACTGTTGACGACAATTTTCAAAAATGGACATTAAAGCTCTCGGTATATATAGGGTGTCCAGATGCCAAAGGTTTTGGCAAGTTAGCATTGCCCGTTGCTATATGCTGCCATGGTCGCATGGACATGAATGACAGCAAAAAGTGGACAATGAATACACAAAGTTAAGATAAGCAAAGATGATGTCTTGATCATCAAAGATTGAAGCTCGAATGAAGAAAAGGAGGTTTTAGGCATATAGACTGCCAAAACCAGCCTAGCCACTTTCTCAAAACTAGCTAGGCTGATTTTCTCTTTAAGTGCCCTCGGTCGTCTGAACTTGGCCCGAGGAAGCCGACAGAACTCGGCCTGCTTTTTTATATTCTTAGAACGATTATAGTTAAAATCAGTCCCTGGCTCGTGTTTTGACATAGGAAACTTACCAAACATGTCTTGGATATATTTCCTACTAGGATAAGACCATGCTTACATGTACTAGAGTATCACGACTCAACGAGGATTTCCAACTTTCGTTTGATAGAAAAAAAAACAAAACAACTAATTTACCCTAACTTTGTATATTCTTGCTATTCACCACATGTCTCAACGAGATTTCTTGGTATTCTAGGTGACCTTGCTAACCTTGACCTTAGACAGTTACTTCACTGTGCCCCTCAGGAGGTGTTCAAGAGTCTACCAAGCAAAAAGAATGAGTGTCGAATCGGCTTCACCAGCTTCATTCTCCGGTCTCCACCTCTTTCCTTGATTCCTAAGATCATCAAATCAACCATACAAGGCTCTTGATATCAATTGTTGTGATACCAGCGCCAATGTGGAGCAGTTGATTGGATCCACCTAGGCGAGATGCTCACGAGCGATCACAAACACCGCACAGGCGAGACTCGATATTTGCTTATGAGGTTCGGCCGAAACCAATGTTCCCAAGGCATGCTTACGGGTGCTCCTCTTATAAAAGACGACACCGACTGCCTGAGGCACTAGCCAAAGCCGCTGGCACCCCCCATGAATCTGTCACTCTGTGTTGATTCTCATTCTCGAGATTGAGCGGGTTACAAATGCAACTCCTCCTTTTATAGAGGGTACATGTTACAAAAGCTAACATCTAGCTCAACTTAACTTATATTGCTAATTACAATATAAGTTCATTGTAACCTCATTAATATAAATAAATATTTGACACATTTCTAATAAATAACAATTCAAGAGGCTTTGATTTCAATAAGAGCATCTAAATATTACCAATGGTTCTGGGTAGAAGCCTACAAGGAAGAAGGTAGAAACAACTCTGTTTTGTTCCACAATTATTTAAAAAATGTGAGAGGGTACATAAATAGTGAAGTAAAGTTTGATAATGCTTCAGCTTTTGTTCTGCTTCACATATATCTTCAGAAGCCAAGTCATCTAATACAACAGCTAGCATTTCAGTGAAAATTAACATAGACGAAACCTGCTACGACGCTGATCTCCTTGCATTAATGGGGCACTCTGTTCATCATCCTTCAAACAACTCTTGCAACATCTCTTCCAGGCTATGGGTAGTGGATCTTAGGGTGATAACATTGTTATCCTCTATATATTTTGTGTATCCTGAAATGATTTTCTCAGTTATATCTTCTCGCAGTCTTTTCCTCATCTCAGGATCTGGGACCTTCCATAGCTTTTGAGTGGTGTACATCTTTTGAATCTCAAACTCAAACTTGGGTAGCAGGGAGTAGTATTTCCCAAAACAAAGAAGTGTAGGATTGAACAAGCATGACAACACTGGTCCCCAAGATACATGTAAATAGCTCTCTAAATAGTGCTCGACTTTCTCGTGGAGTGAAGCGACATGGACTTCTAGAAAAGCAAACCCATTGGTGGTGTTATGGAGGCTATAGCATGTGAAGTTGAAGTTGTTATCAAAAATAAGAACATAAGTGAAGTTAGAAATGTTTTTACATTCCAACGATCCTAGAGACGAGGTACCAAGAGGATTAGGCGGACATAACACAACTTAAGGCACCAGCTGGAACGGCAGAGCTTCGGAGGTCGTATTGACTACTAAACTGATTTAGCGACAGTTAGGCCGAAGACCGTGAACAACCTATTCCGGCGTTGGCGCTATCACCGCGCCGAGGAAACATAACCCGCATGGCCTGTCCTGGCGGACAGGCTTGCTTTGGCGAAGGCTCGGGCGAAATCCTCATTGATGGTGGAGTTCAGCATGTTAGTGGGGGGCCGCCCAATCCACTTGCTTAGGATGATCCGCTTTACCTGCAGCTCTGGTTTCAGGTCGCGATATGCCGATTTTGTCGCAAGGCGGGTACTCTCCGCCGCGGCATCCAGTCATCATCTCGCGCTCTTGGCACATGCGTGCGCAGCGTTGTGGGGAAGAGAGGTTCTTGCAGCGGTAGACACAGAGAGTTGAAGAAGGCATTTGCTGCAGCTCGGGCGTCGTCACTGGACCCTGCACGTCGCCGTTTGGAGACGCTGCACCCGCGACGTCACCCGCCGAAGCCACCAAAGGAATGCAGGTAGCAAGCGCAGGAGCCGCAGGCGGTGTGGCAGATGTACGTATTGTGGAAGCCTCGACAAATGCTGCCACTGAGGCCGCCACCGGAGCAGGAACCACCGACGGTGTGGCAGCCGACACTCACGGTGGAATGATGACCTAGAAATTGTAACACCCCAAAAATTGCACTTTTAAAAAATAGAGTAAAAATATTTAATTTGAATTTTGTGCTCATGAAAACCTAGGGAAAATAGTATTTTTCATCATGTTAATATTTATGCTAGGCTTAAAAACATGGTTGAGCATTCATGCTGCATCTTTATTTTTGTGATGTTTGACTTTGTGCTGAGTGACAAAGTTTTTAAAATTCGTTAGTAAGTCGTTTATCATTTTTTTGGCTTATCCTTTTGTTTCTTTTTTTTCAATAGTCAAATTCCTTGTTACTCAGCCCAACTTTTCTATAGAATCTTTTTAAAGTCTTTTCTTTGTAATCCAAATCACTCCTCCTCACTCATCAATCAATCTCTGAAAGCCTCACATGATTTTTTGGCTTATTCTAAAATTTATTCCCATTTTCTATGAGCATTATCTGATTTTTAGATGCTCCAATTTATCTTACCATGAGCTATAAATATTTTATTTGGGTTCCTTATATTCCAAAATGTCTATGAGAATTTTCTCTGAATATTTGGAGCCTTTGGAATATTTTTCGCGGTTTAAAATCAATTCTGGACTTCTCTAGAATTATTTTATCTATAAAAATAATTAATTTCAAAAATAATAAATTGTCTTCATTTTTCCTGCGTCCAACGGTCTGTCTTTATTTACTAATAGGCTCTAATGATTAATTAGACCTATTAGTAAAGATGGATGAGTGGTGCAACGTCAATTAGTACCGTAGTACTAATTAATGCAAATGTGTGAAATTATCCTCCCTATTTATATGTAACGACCTTGTCAAATTTCTCTTCCTTTCTCTTCTACATCGTCCTCTCCAGCGTCGTCTTGCCGTGCGAGTCTTCGTCATGATGCTAGCTTGCAAGCCAAGTCGTTCATGCTCCAGTATCCAAACCAGCTAGCTAGCGTATGCTATGCATGCTTTGGAAGGCCATGTACGGTACGTGCACCAACAGCACATCCATCCTTCAGGTTTTGCTTGTCATCCTTTCTATCTATGGTCTTCTTGTTCAATAATGTAATTAGCTATCAACGTATCTTTATTCCCCAGCCGACGGTGCTCATCGAGTCACCATCTGGTGAAGTTGCTGCTTTCGTCGACCTGCCACTTGAATTATTGCTCCTTGCCTCGTCGACGTCTCGGTTGCTTCTTAGTCGTTGGTAAGGATCTCTCCACACAACTCTTGTTAGTTTCCTCTCCGTGGATTGCACTCTGCCCTCTCTGTTGAGCTGTCCGATCCTCAGTTATTGCCGTCCATGCAGTTGCCTAATAAAAACCATCGGCCATGAACCAGCCAGTCCAAGCCGCCGTGCCCTTGTACACGTCGTGCCGTTTCTGTTTGCTCCGCCGTGCTCGCTTGCCGCGACATACATATACGTCTTCACCGGCCAATGGTGCTCGTGGACTCGTCGTCTTCTCGTGGTGTCGTTGCTGCCATCCTGTCGAAGTTGTCTGCTGCCATGGGCAAGTTGCCAAGTCCGTCGCCGCGCCTGGACCCTGGAATTGCTGAGCTGCTGCCTTCTTCATGTCCAGCTAGGCCAAAAGCCGCAAAGGCGGGTGCGTTTCCTGTCTCCTTTGCTTTCACGGTGAGTCCAGTCCATGTACGAGGAGGCCACCGTAGAGTCTTTCTCGTGGCCTGCAAGGAACGTGAAACCACATCAATATTTGCAAGCCATCACGTCATCATATCGATCTATATATGTTTCCTCGCACAAAACCGTGCAGCTCTCAAGCCCAAACTACGCCGCCCTCGCTTTGCTCTAGCAGCGCCGCCGTTTGGGTCTCGCCGAGGAGACCACTCGAGCTGGCCGCCGAGCATCTCTTCGTGAAAGCCATTGTCGCCGTCCGCAAACTGCTGACGAGCTTCACGTCAAGGAAAGCCTGCTGTTGCCGCCGCCTCGTCGTCGTCTGCTTGCCGCTGGATCTCGGCGCTCCATGAATGCTCCAGCCCGGTGACCTTCACCATGTGTAGCCATTGCCATATCCTTTCATCTTCGGCATGGCAGTCCACACGTCGGTCCCATCTCGTCGCTGTCAGGGCCGCCGATCCTCGTCCCGCTCCGACATCCGTGTTTCTGCCACAGACCAACAGATCGAGGTGCCCTTCTCATAGCACCGTACGTGCATCATGCTTATATCGTGCAGCAGTAGTTTCAACCGTATCCTGCTTGTCTCGTACCGAGCTCCCATGGATAAATCTGCCGGTGTACATCCATCATCCTGAGAAGCGAGCCATTGTTAGCAGCACGTACAAGTTCCATCTTGGTTGGGCAAGCAAGCAGTTCATCGACTTCTACCCTGCTGCTCATCATCACGATTGCCTTGAAAGCATACTTGCATGCTACTAACTCAAGTGCCATGCATGCCTGAAATTACACGTACGGTATGTGCAAGAACGGCACGTCTATCCTTTACAGTTTTGTCTATAATCTATTCTATCTAGCTAACCCTATCCATCTGTTTATGGTTTAGCATAGACTAGACGTGTTCTTCATGCCATATAATTATGTTTTAACTAATCTAAATTAATAACATTCATACGATTTTGCTCAACTAAAATAAATCAAGTTTATAGTTGTTTCTCTCGTGTGGTGTACTGCTCTTAATTCTCTCCATTTGTTTGCTTGTATGTTTATCGGTGTGCTACGATCTGCGAGCAGAGAAGATGCTATCCGTCGATGTTGGAATCAGAAGTTTAGTGTTCCAAAGCTAAAAAAGGGAAGACAAAGTTGATTATTCTCTAAACAAGTTGCTTTGGGTGTAAAGAAAGTTTTAAGACAAGTGTAGCTCTTCGGTTTTATTTCTGTGGCTATGATCCTGTGACTTAATTAATTTTTAAGCAATAAACGATAAAAATAATATTTTAGTAACTTAATGATTTATCCGTAAGAGAACCTCCAGGATTTATAGTACAGCTGTGAGGGCTACATGGCTCTGGTTTTAGCTCAGTATGAGGCCTTTTTCTAGCATGTTAGTGGTTATCTGAAAGGACGCAAAAGGGGCTCCGATCTGTATGATTCCGCTGCCTGCCAAGAAGGTGTGGTTCTTGTCTTTTGTTAGCCACCTCTCGGGGGAGGGTTATGCTTATTGATGGGGAAACCTAGTGGCCCTAACTTGTTAGACGAACCTTTGAAAGGCTTCATAGTGAACCCTGCCGGTCTTCCTTGGTAGTGGGCTAAAAGGCTGATCACCTCGGGCGAAAGGGTAAATCACGGCTCACAGTGAAAGTGTACACCTCTGCGCAGAGTTTAATAAACTAGTATACTAGCCTTGCTCAAGGACATGAGCGGCCTTGGAATCTTTACATTAAGATAATGACTTTTGATTGCTAACATGTTTATGGTTTACCGTTTTATGCTTTATATTTTATTTATGTTATATTGATCATGAGATGATGGGTACTGTCCTATTGCTATATTTGTTGAGTTCGACATGGACTCACTCTTGCTATTCTCCCATACCTCAGGAGAAGTTTAGGCTCGTGATCAACCAGTCAATTTGGATCTAGTGGAGTGAAGTCTACACCCGGAGTTTGAAGTTATTTTTCCGTTGTTTGTTTATAGGTGATCATTTATATACTGTGTACGTTATACTTAAAGTATTGTACTTAATACTATTTATAGCTATATGTGAGATTTGTCCCTTGAGACTCACATATAGTGTATATCTGGTTTTGTCCTTAGAACCGGGTGTGACAAAAATGGTTTTGATATGAGGATAATTCTTTCTTGCAAACAAGACACCATCTCTATGATCATGCTATCCAAAGTGGAATGTACCCAATATTTATGTGAGGCACACACTTACCAAGGATAGCTGCTTCAGATACAATTGGATCCACTGGAGAGTAATTTTCGAGCAAGAAGGTGATATGAGCCATTGCTGACAAAGTGACCTTGTGAATGTCTGATGATGCTTGTGGAGTTTGAGCACTTGGCAAGTCGTCGTCCACCATCGGCTCCATTATGCAACTCCTAATCTCCTCCAATGTGCTCCTTATGCTCTCACGTGCCTTGGCGTTCTTTGCATACAAGAGGTTTACCACTCCCCCTCGTATCCTTTCAACTTCTGCAGATGGCGGCGTCAAAAGGAATAGCACCTTGATCTCGGTTAATGCATCGGACAACGCACCGTGCACATGCAGCAGAACATGGAACTTCTGGTGTAGTGCCTGCACGCCACGAGGATCTAGAACAACTATGTTGGCGTAATTCTGTCACAACAATAAGGCAGCAACGTGGCACGATCAAAGCAAGCAGGAGATGGCGGAAAAGTTCAGTTGAACGCATGTCATCGAGCTGGAACGGCGGCATGGCGGTGACCGCGCCCACGGAGCTGAGTTGTTCTGAACCGTGTGTTTTCAGTCAATATTGAACAGGTATTTAGCATCATGTTTTAGCTAACTTGGCTCATTAGTGTGTGAGTGAAAAACCCTGATGTATGGGGAGTGTGTGTGTGTGTTGAATCGCTGGTTAAGCGTTTTATACTCATCACCATAAACACTGAAAAGGGTCAGTGTCATCACCCTGTCGTCAGAGCGACATTGCCTGAATTCCTTTGTGTTCTTCATTTTGTGCTTTATCCAATCCACCATACAGTGCGTAATCGTGATCCTGATCTTATAAACTATGGAATCAACAAAAGGAAGCATTTTTAGCATGGTTGCTTGGATAAAACTGTGCAAACGGGAGCAGTTCCAGAGCAGATCGCTCAGCCTCGGGATCTTCTTCCTCCTGGTAAATACTAGGCAGTAGGCCCAGGGAGCCACGATCGGCAGGGAAGAGTGACGCCGCCACGGACCGGATTGTCTGTGTGATCTCATGGAGCCCGGCCGGATCCAGCTCCGTGCACCATGACCACAAGTGTGCTCATCAGCTAGTTCTTCCCATGTGGATACACCACTAGTGACTAGTGAGGTGGAGAACCCAGCCGACGCCTAGCTCCGTGAACCACCTCTCCAGGGCAGAGAGGGCACCCATGTCGCCGCCCCCTTTGGTGCTGCAATTCACCAACGGTGCATCGAAGAATTCATGGGCAAAGCTTTTAAGACGCTCCGCATCCGTTTCTTCTTCGCGGATCCTGAAGTAGTCGAAGTGCATGGCTGCGTCCATGGAGGCAGAGGAGGACAGACAAGAGATTTTAGATGTGTAGGCAGCCGAGACTATGGTACCTGACGTGACGAGCTGTAGCAGCCGCTAATGCTGGAGTAGCAGTAAGCCAGTAACTGGATCCCATCTGCTCGCGGCGGCAGCTCCAGCTGCTCGTCCAAGAAGAAGGCCCGTGACCGGCGACCTGGCAGTAACTGGCGCTATCGAAAATGGAAAGTGGCAGCAAACTTTGACTTCCGCAGGAAAATGCATGTGAAGCTAACCACTTTGCTAATGGAGGGAGGAAGTGCTGTTGACCGGCGAGTCGGCGACCTAGCTGCTTGCCCTACCGTGTGTTGGAGCAACAACGCCGTTGAGAATTTATTTGGGACCTGTTGCTCGATCACTTGGCCGGTAGTATCTCCTTTATGCAGACACATCTGAGTTTCAGCAGATGGGGAAATGACAATTATTTAATTTGATTCGAAGAAGGACATATAAATATTTTTGATTCTAGTAGTACAAATCAACAATGGCAGAAGGTGCAGACAGCTATGTGCTGTTCCATATTTATTTCAAAAAAGAAAGAAAAATTACTATAGAAATACTACTGAAGTGAAATTTGGTAATGCTTCATCTTTTGGTCTGCTTCATATACAGCTTCAGAAGCCATGTCATTTGAAGCAACATAATTTCATTATTCGAAAGCACAACACAGATGGAAAGCTACAATAATGATCTGTCCTTAGCTTAATGGTGTACTCTCCATCACCCTTCGAATAGCTCTTGCAGCATCTCTTCCAGGTCCTGGGGACTGAGTTTCTGGCTGTTCGTTTTGTTATCCTCTATGTATTTTGTGTAGACCGGAATGATTCTGTCGATGATAGCTGTGCGAAGCCTTGTCCTCAGCTCTGGATCTGGGACCTTCCACAGATTTTGAGTGGTGTATGTCTTCTGAAACTCAGACTCGAACTTTGGCAGCGCCGACGGATAGTAGTATTTCCCGAATAAGAAAAGAGGTGCAAGATCGAGCAAGCACGACAACAAGGGTGCCCAAGACAATTGTAGATACCTTTCCATGTAGCGCTCGACTTTAGAGAAGAGGTCTGCCACGCGGACTAGGAGAAAAGAGTTCAGAGTGTTGTCTTGAAGCCTCCCCCGCATGAATTCCGAGTTGTTGAGCAAGAATAAGAACCTGAGACCTTGGTCTGAAAATGATTCTGAAATGATGGCAAGCTTTTCTTCTAGACAGGACGTGATCTCCAGGACCATGCTGTCCAAATGTGGCTGGCCTCCAATCTGAGGTACATACTTGCCAATGCCAGCTGCTTCAGATACAATTGGATGCAGTGTCGAGTAGTTATTCAGCAGGAAGTTGATATAGACCATTACTGAATGTGTGACCTTGTGAATGCCTGATGTTCCATGTGGATTTTGAATGCCCTCCAACAAGATAAGAATCCTAATCTGGTCCACTGTGCTCCATATTGCATCGCGTGCGTTGCCATTCTTTGCACGCAACAACATTTTAACTTCCCGAGAGGGCGGTGCCGGGAGGAATGACACCTCCCCCATCTCAGATAAGGCTTCAGACAGAGCACCGCACACAGGCAGCAGGACATTCAGCTTCTGGTATAGTGCCGAGACCCCACTATTGTCATTGGGATCTATAGCAATACCAACTATGGTGTCAACAAAAGAGAGCATTTTCAACATGGTTTCTTGGATAAACCGTGCAAACTGGAATTGACCATCTGGAACTGAATTCACACTTTTCACAGCCTCAGCCTCTTCTTCTTCTTTTTCTTCTTCTTGTCGTTGTTCCTCGAAAATACTAGTCATGTCCATGTCCATGTCCACGTCCACGGGGCCCTGATCCGGAAATAGGGACTCCGTGAGACCGGCGGTGTCCAGGATTTCTCTGAGGGCCCGGATCCAGCTGCAGGTCCCTGCAACATCAGAGGTATGCTCTTCTAGTTTACATGCAGATGCACTGCTAGGGAGCTGGAGAACCCAGCCGACGCACAACTCCCTGAGCCACATCCCCACGACAGAGGCACCCATGTCGCCGCCTCTGAGGCTGCAATTCACCGATGACGACGCAGCGACGAATTCGCAGACCAGGCTTCTGACGTGCTGCATCTTCGCCTCCTCGGTTTCTCCCCAAGAAACCTTGCCGTCTTCATCGTGGAGCCCCAAGCCCAAGGTAAGGTGGTGTATGGTGGCGGCGTCCATAGAGTTAGACGACAGATGAGAGCCGCTACCGCTAGATGTGCAGGAGTAGGTGGTGGAGACAATGGTACCTGAGGAGGATGAGCTGGATCCTGTCTGCTCGCGGCCGCAATCCCTGCTCTTCACCTCCATGGTAAGCTTGGGCAGCTACGGATCTGCAGACACCAATCAATCTCCTGATGGATGCTCAGGGTAGCTCAGCTCAGCCGCTGGATGCTCAGGGTAGCTCAGCTCAGCCGCCGCCGATAGCCGTGTTGACTTGCAGTCACAAACTCACACAGGTTTCGCCGTTTCGGCAACTGAAGAGAAGAGGCGATGTGGTTCCATGGTTGGTTTTTTTTCCTAAATGCTAAAAGATGCATGCGCAGGCTCCGTGTCCACATGCACAACATCCCGCCCTGTCCAATCGTTTCCGTCCCACTCGTCACACCCGCACAATGACTCAGCCCACGCAGTCGTCTTCAACCTCCCACCCCCTCTCTCCCTATCTCTCCCCGACCACAACCTCGCCGGAGCCTGGAGTCGCCCATCACCGGCGGCCTCTTCCTCCCGTGCCCCGCCTACTCTCCCCCTCTCCTCTATCTCCTGCACGTGGCCATGGCGGGATCTAGCTGAGGCCATGGCGGATGCGCCGGCCATGGCGGGATCCGCCACCGGCGGCAATGTATCCGGACGAGGTAGGCCTCCTCTTATATTTTCTCTTCTTCTCCTCCAATTTGGTGATGAGTTAGGGTTCCGGCGAGTTCACCCCCTTCTTCTCCAACTCCAATGAGGTGTAGATTGCTGGCTTACGGGAATTGTTGGTGGGCGGTTTAGGGAGCCCTAGTAAGGTTGGATGAAAAACTTGAAGCTCGTTAGCTCGCTAGACTCGTGGCTGACTTGGCTCGACTCGACTAGGCTCGTTATGAAAACAAGTCGAGCCGAACCGAGCTAGGATTTTAGCTCGTTAGCTATAACGAGTCAACTCAAACTAACTTGTGGGCCAAGCGAGCCACATGTCTAGATAAAAAAGCAAAATGATTTGTATTAATTTTATATTATTAAGTAACTTCTACTTCAAAATTCGTTGATGACAGGTTTACACCCTATAACCTTAAGGTTCTTATGACTTTATCAGTTCATTTTTAATGGATGTATGATGTAATATTATAGTATGTTATATACTTGTATATATATTTGTACATATCAATTTTTCTCCAATTTAAGGTTTTAGGTGTGTTACTTTTGTATTACTACTATTCTCATGTTTAAAAAAAATACAAATATCATATTTTGACTACTTTTTTATACCTGGCTCGCGAGCTTAAAGAGCCAGCTCGAGCTTTTAACGAGCCGAGCTGAGTCATCCTTCTAACTTGTTTAGATAATGAGCCGAGCTAAGCTAGTTCGTTGTCTTAACGAGCTAAGCCGAGCTACCTCGCTATCCAACCTTAAGCCCTGGCGGCAGGGGCGGCAGCCGGGCCAAGTCAAGGGCGGGCGTGCCATTGCCGGACTTCCGCAGAGCTTGTCATAGTTCATCATGGCCGCATTGGGGGAGGGGGCAACGGGTGGGTGAAGGGGAAGAAGGTGCTCGTCGCGGCCCTAGGTCGTCGGAGCTTCGGCAAGACCCTGCCATCTGCGGCGGTTCGGCAAGACCCTACCACTGACGGCGGGGCGGTGGGTGCCAGGGCGGTCGTAGGTGGTCAGAGGTGGAGAGGACGTACTTCGCGTGTGTATTAGGAAACTTTCTTCCTAACGAACAATCAGAGACGGGGGAGGACGTACTTCGCGTATGCGGGTGAATGTGCAGGCTAAGCTGTTTCCACATGCACGCGCAGCCGTTAGCAACGTCTTTTTTTAGCATTGGTTCTATGGTTGGTGGCTCTAGTACGAGGCCAAAGCCCAAAAGGGTTACTCAAGTCACAGGCCTGTTGAAGAGGCCCAATAAAAAGAATTCTATTCTGTTCGGCAACAATTTAAAAGAGGGATTTCGATAGGAAAAAGTCTACTCTGCTCCTCTAACTATCACCAAAGTCTAATTTTATTCCCTCAACTTTAAAACCAGACAAATTATCTTCCTCAACTTTTCAAACCATACACTTTACCTCTCTGGAGCGGTTTTGAAGGCGGTTTTGCTACATTAAACAATGGTTTGTTACAGTAACGATGGCTTTGCTTTTTTTATTTATTTTGGCTAAATCTTTAAAAATCATAGTACATCAAAAAATCACCAAACGAAAAATTCAATTTTGTTGGACTCTACATATGTAGATCTACACAATGAATTTATAATATACTATATTTTAGTAAAAAAATTTTGCTTCGAAGGTTTTATCTTTTTCTTTTTTTATTTATTTGGCTGAATCTTTGAAAAATTATAGTAAATCACTAAAAAATCATAAAATAATTAGACTCTACATGAGGATATATATACAGTGAATATATAATATGGTATGCTTTAGTACAAATTTTTTTATAGAAGTTGCAGCTATGAACATGTAATATGTAACTTCTATAAAAATTTTATACCAAAATATACCATATTATATATTTGCTGTATAGATCTGCTTATGTGAAGTCCAATAAAATTAAATTTTTTATTTTATAATTTTTTAGTAATTTACTATGATTTTTTAAATATTCAGTGAAATAAATAAAAAAAGAAAAGACAAAACCTTCAAAGAAAAAACATTGTACTAAAGCATTCTATATTATATATTCATTGTGTAGATCTACTCATATGGAGTCTAACGAAACTGAATTTTCTATTTTATAATTTTATGATTTACTATAATTTTTTAAAGATTCAGCCAATTTTTTTAAAAAAGAAAAAGACAAAACCACCGTCATCGTAATAAACCACCGTTTACTATAGCAAAATTGTCTTCAAAACCGCCCTAGAGATAGAGATAAAGTATATGGTTTAAAAAGTTAAAGGAGATGATTTGTCTGATTTTAAAATTAAGAAAGCAAAATCAGTCTTTGGTGATAGCTAGGGGAGACAAAGTAAACTTTTTCCATTTCGATTCTGTCCATGCGTTTCTGGGCCGAGGTCCCAAAGGCCGTTCTTATTGATTCCCTGCTAAGCCGCACCAAACAAGACCAATGTCTAATGACGATTGGTGTTAGTCACGCTTGATTTTTTTTTGTTTGATGAAATAGCGCGCTTGAAAAAATAGTTACTCCTTGAGAACACTAGAAACAACGCGCGGCGTTGCCGTGCGGCCGCAGGGGTGAAACTAGATGTGTAGAAGCTAGATAATTTTTTTTTGGCGAAGCGTAGCTGGATCAATCGTTGATTATTAATCTTTACCTTTTGAGGATATAGGTAGCATACAACAACGGATTTTATTGATGTGAGCCCTTTTATAATACTTAAATAATTCCCAACAGCTCCACAAATTAGCTAGTTTTATTGATTTAATTCGTGTGAGGGTATTTTGGTCTTTACGCAACTTCATCTCACCCCACCCCAACCCACGCGCCGCAGCCCGACGCGACTCGAGCGGCGGCGCGAGAGGGCGGCGGTCCTTCCTCCATCTTCCCCTCCCTCCCGTCCCTCCTCTCACCTGCCGGCGGCCAAGAGGTCCCGGCGCTCTCACTCAGCACCGCGGCGGCCTCTCCCGGCGCGTGGCTCGCTAGCCTGCTCAACGCATCTTCTCCGGCAAGCGGCAATCCGCTCGGCAGCACCCGGCTCCGGTGGACGACGAGCTGGCCTGCTCGACGCCGCCATCCAGCGAGCGCCCCTGCCTCGCCAAGACACCGCCGTCGGCGAGGGTGCGGGCGATACGCAGCCGGAGCAGCACCGTGCGTTCTTGGACATCGACGGCGAGGTGGCTCCCCACGCTCGCTTTGCTGCGCGCGCATGTGCCAGCCGGTCCAGGCAGCGCGGACGAAGGCGACGGCCACCTCCATGGCGGCGCTGGAGGAATGGGACGTGCAATCTGAGGGTGTATGATGGTGAAGCTGTGCTGGTCGAGGGCAGCGGCACATGCACGCGACCTGTTCGAACGAATGCGTGAATCCCGGAACCATGGGGTGCCAGTGAGGTAACACTCCATAAGTTTTCTCCCTCTGTTTTGTATCATGCGGACACACATTAGTTCCATCCAGCATGTGCCCGATCACAATGCAACAGTAAGCAAGAGCACAAGGTTTAAATCAGACAATAGTAAAGTAGCAGAGGGCAAAATGTTTAGAGAAGTTGTAAATTTTCAGAATATGGTGAGAAATAGAGAGCATACTGGTTTGTAATAACATAATCTTTCATTGTCATAACTTTTCCAATTCTACAATCCTTATGTTGGTCATTTGTTCATCTAGCAAAGCAAAAGTATGGTTGTTCATAAATTTTACATATCTCGCATATGATTTTATAGGGTTCCATAAACTAAAGAGAGAGATGTAATTTTTATGAATAATGTTACTTAACTTTATTTTATACAAAAATGACCAAAATAATAATTATACATCTTGATGAATTCTATAACTTTTCTGTCCATGACTTCTTCGACCAAAATCATTTGATGTTTAAAATGTAGTTTGAAGTTTTTATTTTTAAAATTCAAATTTTGAAAGGTTCACAATAAAATATGGCCAAAACAATAGCAGTAAGAACATAATAACTTGATAGACCATGATTTTAGAAAATTTTAGGGAAAAAACCATCACATTTGGAGTTACTATGAGAAAAAAAGACTAGTTACAAGCTTTATCTAAAGATTAAAAGGAAAAATCAATGTTCTTCAATAATTTAAAATTTAAATTATGATCCACCGGCCTATCGCCAGACCTTGTTGGGCCGGCCCAGGTCCGCCTTAGTGTTGGCACGGAGTAACTCCTGTAATTAATAATATTTAGAAATGAAAAGCAAACTTAACACAATTATCTCTATATTTCAGTGGTAAGGACTTATCATTATCATGCCTGTGGTCGCAAGATCGAGTCTGAAGTTTTTATTTTGTTTTATTATTTTCTTTTTGCATTTTTGCACGACTCCACGCGAGGTCTTGTGTGCGTACGTTGGTAATTAAGGGTAGCTCCTTGTTCCATGTGCATACATGTTGGAAAATGAGTTTGGCAGCATATCAAGGAGCTAGAAGCCTAGAACTGATTTCTGTAGATAGTGAACTATGAATTCCGTAGACAGTGCACGTGGCATTGCTATTTAGATCATCGCATGGATAATGATGTACACCAGACTGAGATCATCGCTGGATAATCTGAGTAGCATCGCATGGATAGTCAGCAAGAGCAGCAACCGTTCATTACGAGTTTACCAACCAGTGTTCATTACAAGTTCCATCGACAAACTGCATACCAAGTAGGAACTGGATGCACAATAATGTCTGCTTCATTACAAGGTCCAGGTCGCTGTTCTAAACATGTTGCATCTCAAATTTGACAAACCTGAATGCACAATAATGTCTGCTTGTACGGTTGTTTCTCCTGGTGGGCGTGGTGGCCACGACCGCGACGCCGCAGCAAGGACGGCCTGCGCGTGCGCCTGACGCACGTCAACGCACACGGCAACTACTCGATGCTGCAGCTGCTGCAGTGTGCGGCGCACAGGAGCCACCACCGCATGTCCGCATGTCGCGTCTCGTCGCGCGGACCCCCGGCGTGAAGGCCGCCGTCATGGTCGCCGAGGGAGACCTTCAGGTGCCCGTCCACGCGGAACGGCCAGTTCCTGATGGACTTGGCGATGGCACGCCCGTGCTGTCCTGGCAGCGATCGTGGACACCGGCAAGTGTGGACGCAATGAAAGCCGTGCGTGGAGTGCTTCAAGCAAAGCACGCCGACGTTCGACCCGTCGTCGTCCTCCACCTACGCGACCCTGCTGTGCTTTGCGCGCCGACCTGCCCACCTCCATCTGCACCTCCTCCAGCAAGTGCGGCTACACCTATGGCGACGCGTCGTCGACGCAGGGCGTGCTGGCGAGCGAGACGGAGTTCACGCTGGGCAAAGAGAAGCTGCCCGGTGTCGCGTTCTGGTGCGGCGACACGTGGGGCTCGGCCGTGGCCCGCTCTCGCTCGTCTCCCAGCTCGGACTCGTCAAGTTCTCCTACTCGCTCGACGGCGACGGCAAGAGCCTCCTGCTTGGCTCCGCCGTGGCCAACATCTAGGAGAGCACGGCGATGGCGCCTGTGCAGAGCACCTCGCTGGTGAAGAACCCGAGCTCATGCTTCTTGCCGCCATGCCAGGCGGGGCCGGCTGCTGCTTCTCCAAGGAAGCCACCGAAGCCGGCCCGACGCCACCGAAGCCAGAAGCCGACGACGAGAATTAGCCACGGCCGGAGAAGTCGTCCGCGGCCGCTGGCGCCGCGCGTGGCGACCGGTGGCTGCAGGCCAAGGAGGGATTGTAGCCACCTTTGCCTTCGCCCCTCGCATGCCGCCACAGCCGATGCGGACGAGGGTTGTTGGAAAGCCAAGGCGGAGAAGGATCATGTGGAACAGGTCGCGTTGCCGAGGATCATCGTCGTCACGGCCTCAGATGCCGCTGACGCCGCTGGAGTGGGCCCGTCCTCGCCCTCTTGACGTGAGAATGCGCGGGGCGGTTGGGCAGTGCCAGCGCAACGACCCGTCACCGCCCTCGCTCCCGCCCTCGCACGCCGGCGCAGCTGATGCAGACGGCGGTGGTGATGACACGAGTGGGCGGCTGCGGATCGAACCCTAGAACAAGTTTTTCATTTAATTAAAAAGAAGATTTTCATCTAACTATATTACTTGAATTATACACTCTAACTAAATTAGCAAAAGTATTATTGTTACAAATACGAATGTCCGTTTTATCCTTTGTTAAAAAAAGAACTACGAAAAAGCAATTAGCACTCCTATATTTGGAGTTCTAATTTCTCTCAATTTTAGAGTCATTGGGAGCTGTTACGGCACATATGACCCACCTATCATAAACACATCTCAACGGCTTCCAACGCCTTCGCCTTGACGGCTCTTAACGGCTCCCAACATATTAGGCCCACTAATCATAGACACATTAAAATTTTCTTAACAATTCCCAACGGCTCTCCAAGCATCGTAAAAAAGTTCATTATATGTATTTTCATTTGTTTTTTTATGAAGTGTAAATATATTCGATGCCACAATGAGGGTGATGGGGTCCACCCATTACGGAGTTTATGGCCGTTGACAAAGGATAGCTGCTTATGTGGAGTGGATTAGTGCATGTAGCCAGAAATTCATCGGTGGTCCTATCAGTGGGCATTGTAAGCTTTGATTTGCGACATGTGCAGTATTGAGCTTTCTATCCACCTTGAAGACTTCTGCGTAATTTCTTGAAGTATTTGTTGACGAAGCTTTGGGTGAAGGGTTCGTTGTCCCAGTGAGGAGGATTGCTGTGATCTTTTCCATTGAAGTTTACGAGTTGATTGTCCGTTAGGAAGAAAGTTTGATGTACTCCAAGTGCACTGAGTAACTGAGCTCTAAGTGCTAAGGCTGCCGCTTTAGCCATTAACACAGACCTGCAGTCTTTGAGCAATTGATGTAGATGGTCGACGTAGCACACGGCGAGGTTTTGGGATTCAAAATCGAAAAAAATTCGGTGTCTACCGAATTGGACGAAATTCAGAAAATTCGGACCGGGATTCACTCGTTTGACCAGTCAAAAAATTCATAATTTGATGAAATTTGACCAAATTTTGACTGAAATTGAAAACAATGGTTGCTAGTGCATCTATGGTTGTTGGTGGACTGCTCGTCCCACATCTGAGTGATTCCGTTGATGCCTTAAGCCCTTCATCACCGACGCCTTCATCACCGATGCCAGCGTCGTCATGGAGCCGGCGGCCGGCGGCACCACCGTAGGGCGCTGTACCTCCTGAACATGGGACTCGGCTTGAGAAACAGCAAACCAAGCGAGGGGACGGGAGGAGGGAGCTGGACGAGTGCTAGACTTCCGTATCTATGGAGATTGCCGCCGGCGGCTACCCAGGAGAGGAAGAAATTAAAATTTTAGGGTTTCTAGGATGAGGTTCACGCTTATATAGCTATGGGAGATAAGTCTGGGTCGTCCACCACCATGTATTTGGCTGAAAATTCAAATTGGGCCGAAATTTTTGCATTTCTCTCGGGCCCCTCCGAATTGGGCAAATTTCACCGAAATTCGGCCCATTCCGACCGAATCCCAGAACCTGCGGTAGCGTGTTTTCGATAAATACTCCTAATCCTGCTAGCCTTGAAATCTGCGGTAGCGTGTCTGGTGCAATGGATGTATCAGTATAGCACCTTGTGCCTTGTAAAATACCTTCAAATAGCGTTGTTCTTTTTCCTTACCCAAGAGTGCTCAGCAGAGCAGAGCACGCTACACGACAGAGCGTGAACACAGAAGAGTAAAGGGCCTGGTGAATGATCGTTGGATAATTAGTTCAAGGAATTGCATTAGATTTATGCATACAAACTAACTAATGCAACTGGGGCCAAAATTTCAGGAACTTCATATGCCACTGTTAGCTGCATTTAGTAATGACAAGGAAGATCATTTTAAGAAAACATATCACCTGACGTTTAAAATAAACGTTACAAATTCACAAAGCTCAATACCCACTTGTACTCTACAAGAGGATGAGCTTTTGGGGAAGTAACAGACAACACTGCTGCAATAACCAAAATTGTTTACTTTTAACTTCCAAGACGTCAAATCTTCGAAAAAGGCAAAGCACTCTAAACCACAAACTACTAACAAAATTGTTGTACTAAACCCATTCAAGTGAAGAAAAATGCTTTAGTGAAATGGAGGTACTGAAGCCGCAGATTCTGTAATACTTACCTATTAGGAATACCTTCAAGAGATCGCCAATGGTGGCTGACATTGGAAGTAATGTCGATGAATGTTCACATGTAGACTGATAGCAGCCTTGTAAAAGCAGATACTTATTGTCATGTTATGTCATTACATGCAAGGCAACAAAATTGTACATCCCACTCGAGGACCTCGAGCTTCAGTGTCCACCGTGAAAGATCAGGTTTATCTTCATGGAACTATAAAACTGAACAATCTTAATGTAGCAATATATATGCAACGCCAAACATTAGTAAAGGAAACAGCACACAATAACCATATTAATTAAAGTGGAGGGAAAAACACACTGACCCCATGTTGACAATGCCACAAGGGGCAACCAAAAATAAACGAAGTCCAGTACTGAGGCCAAGAGAAAGATAGAGTTCATTTAGATTTTATAGTCTTCAAATAATAATAAATCTCATTGTAATTTATCAAGAAACAAATTCAAAAATAATTTATTATTTTGAATAGTTGCAAACATGGGGGGCAAAGCTGCTTTGAGAGTAGGGGGTGCAAATGCAATCCCCCTAGAAATGTTAGAACAGTGATTTTGTGTAATTTTTCACGATATATGCACCTCCAACATAACATGCATATGCACCCACAAGGTAGGAGACCCCCCACTAATTGCTCTAGAAACAGGGGGTACTATTTACTAAATCTTGACAATGAGCAGATGAATGGTTTCCCGTTCTGACTAATACTGATAGGCCACCGAGCATAGAACATCAACTTCAAGCTCAGTGCTGTTCTGAAGACAATAATCAGTCTCATAATCATAATTAGGGAAACATTGATAAAATGAACTTCTATGAAACATTAAGCAGTTAAGTCCAGCAAGCTATTCATTGGAGATGTTATTGCTGAAATTTTCAAATACAAGGAGACTCCAGTACGAGTGCACTGTTTTGGAAGATCAAAACCCATGCATACCCAGTACTCAGCAGTCACATATAACTATAAATCAGAGAACAGTGGCATTTTCTCTGCACTTTGAATTCGGATCAGGCTCAACATGGTCAGATTTATAAGCCTTGGCTATTGCGTATTAACATTTATTGCATCTAGTTCTAGCTGCTTTAGCATGAGTCATACATATATGGATTCCTGATAAACATCATCTACAACCTGGGCCCTATAATATCCAGCTTATCCAATATAAGCCAGCATCACTTGTGGCTGCCAATACTCATCGGTAGATTACAAAAGTAGACATTGGTTTCTGGTTTACTAATCAGCAAGCAAAGTAGCTCAATCAGCTAGCGGGGGAAAGGGAGATTTCTCCAAGTGAAACAGTAGGCTGCAACAATGGGTGGCACAGGTCAAAGCTAGGCCCGGCTGAATGAGATGGAGGAAAGAAACGTACGGGCACACCTGCCGGTCCATGGCCACATGAGCCAACAAGTCAGGCCTTGCGCCTCATCCACCACTGGCTGCTGCTGACGCACAGCACCTTCGCGATTAAGCGGGTGACATGGCACTATCGGGTGCCCGCTTTTGTTGCAGAATTCGTTTATAGAGATATACTCGTACTAGGATGACATTTTTTTTTGCGAGCTTGTCCTTGTCATCTTAACAATATTTTCCCTTTTGAGCTTGTCCTTTTGAGCAAACCACCGACCAATGGATCGAAGCCTGTACGCGCAGCCTAAGTCGTTTGATTCTACTTAAATATAAAGATACACAAATCTTTTACGTATCTTAGAAAAAATACTTAACACAAATTCGTTTGGCAAAAAATGACAATTGAGAGTGAACTATTCAAGAGGCTTTGATATGAAGAGAGCATATAAATATACTCACTGATGCTGGTACAAGGCAGAAGCTAAGAGACAGCCCTGTGTTGTTCGATAATTATTTAAACAACTTCAAGGATGAAGCTACTCTTCAGTCTTGTAGGATCAAGGAAGCTGATAGAGCTGCTATCCTGCTTTGGCTTGATGCTTTGTAAACCATTTTTAGTGCTACTGCATCTTTCATCCATGATGTATTTCCCTCCCTCTCCCGCAGTCATTGCTCTAGCTCCTTCTTTCCCTAGGTAAGTCTTTTTGTAACCGCTACTCTTCTTTCCTTTGTTATAAAAAATTTCATGCACATATTGAAAAGCCAACTTAGAAGCCAAGTCATTTGAAGCAACAACATTTCATTCGAGAACAAACACATATGGAAAAGCATACGGTGACTTCCTCGATGGTTCACTTTGTTCGTCATCCTTCGAATAGCGCTTGCAACATCTCTTCCAAGTTCCTGGGGTTGAACTTTTGGGTGGTGATACTGTTATCCTCTATGTATTTTGTATAGGCCGAAATGATTTTCTCGGTGATAGCATTGCGCAGTCTTGTCCGCAGATTAGGATTTGGTACCTTCCACAGCTTCTGAGTTGTGTATGTCTTATTAAACTGAGACTCAAACTTATGCAGAGATGAGAAGTACTTCCAGAAAAAAAGAGGTGTACGGTTGGAAAAGTATGACAACAGGGGCGCCCAAGATACTTCTAGATATCTTCTACTATAATCATTGACTTTAAGACTTAGGGCTGTAGTAACTGTATGGAATGCATGCGGAAGGTTAAGATTCTTGTTGATGCAAAAAGGCGTTGGATCTGCAAACACACCGGGCTAATACCCAAGTTCGATATCAAGGCGTGCCAGTCGATTTGACCTGTTAATCGACAAGGAAAGATAACTTGAACAAGAGCTGAACGAGACGACAGCGATACGCCCGGACGTCAAGGCTCAGATTGCTCGGAAAGCAGAACTTGCAAGCTCGTCGGAGATCAAGTTGATGCAGCCCGCCGATTCTTGAAAGAACTCATTGAAAACGAAGAAGAACTGGTGATGAAGTCGTCAAAAAGTAAATTGCTTGAAAATTAGATAAAAGTAATAGATTTATTGTATTTGATTGATTGACCTTTTCTACATTGCCTCTCGGTACATATTTATACCCTGGTACTATGAGTTCTAAACAGACACGACAAAGTATTTCCTAAACAAGTCTTATCTCTAAGGAATAAAAAATAATGACTCGTACCAAGGTCAGACTCAAAAGTAAACTATTAACATATTGGCATAAATGTTGCCAGTTTCCTTATCCATTGCTTACGATGAAACCTCTACCGGCACGCTCCTCATCTCTGTAGATTCCATCGGCAAAACCCATCGATAATGATTCAGCTCTGCTTTCCACGTTCTTCAGCTCTATTTTCCATCGGCAACTATGCCTCTCTCTTCATCGGCAACAACCTTCTGCTCTCATCGGCAAGATCATATTAACCTTCATCGGCAACCATCTGTTAGCCATACTTCAAAGCAAAGTAAGCTTAAAAGCACAACCACTCCCTTGCCGATCGGCACAGTTTTCGGCCTATATTGACACGTGTCAAAAAACGGTGTCAACATATGCCCCCCAATTTCGGAGTATAAAATACTTTATGCGCCGAAATTTCTTCCAGGTCATGATTACCCAAACCGCTTGAACTTCTCCTCGAGAGTTACGCGCATAGGCACCATACCTATCTCGACGCTTCGATTCACCCGCTGGTAATGAAGGATAAGTCTGAAATACCCCTTTATTCCTGCATTTTATGCATCCATCCAAATACTAGGGTAATATTTCTTTAAATATTTTCCATTTAATGCTCTGGGAAATATAACTCCTTCGAGGGTTTCTAAGATGTATGCGTTACCAGGAGTAGACTGATTTATCTGATAAGGACCTTCCCAATTAGGGGACTACTTGCCGAATTTTGAACTCTTAGTCCCAATCGGCAAAACCAATTTCGAGACTAAATCTCCATTTGCAAATTCTTTTATTTTCACCTTTCTATCATACCACCTAGCAACCCTCTTTTTATTTTCTTCGACGCTAATTAAAGCCTTTAGCCGATGACCTGCTAAATCTTCTAATTCATCTCTCATAAGCGTATGATACTCATCGGCTGTCAACTGATCCTGAGAAAATATACGCCTAGAACCAGTCTTAATTTCTCAAGGCAAAACTGCATCATGCCCATATACCAACTGATATGGTGAAACCTTAGTTGCACCATGACACGCCATCCGATATGACCATAAGGCTTCATTTAAAAGAGTATGCCATCTCCTAGGATTTTCCTCAATTTTCCGTTTAATAAGCTTGATTATTCCTTTATTAGATGCCTCAGCCTGACCGTTACCTTGAGCATAACAAGGAGAAAAATTTAGAATTTTAATCCCCATACCAGTGGCAAAGTCATCAAATTCTCCCGATGTGAACATAGTTCCTTGATCGGTAGTAATAGTCTGAGGAATACTAAATCGGTAAACAATATACTCTTTCACAAAATCAATCATATTTGCCGATGACACTTTCTTTAAAGGAATTGCTTCAACCCACTTTGTGAAATAATCGGTAGCAACGAGTATGAATTTGTGTCCTTTACTCGACGGTGGGTAAATCTGACCGATGAGATCAATAGCCCATCCTCTTAACGGCCAAGGTTTAATTATAGGATTTATTACCGATGCAGGTGCTCTTTGAACATTACCGAATTTCTGACATGACTGGCACCCTTTGAAATATTTAAAACAATCCTCAAGAATTGTCGGCCAATAATACCCATTCCTCCTAATTATCCATTTTATTTTAAATGCCGATTGATGTGCCCCACACACTCCTTCATGAATCTCACTCATTAGACTTTTTGATTCCTCTTCACTAAGGCATTTGAGCAAAACCCCATCTAAAGTGCGATATTACAATTCAGTATCAAGGAGCACATACTTGGTAGCTTGAAACCTTATACGTCTCTCCACTTTCTTAGATGGATCTTTTAAATAATCGGTAATATCCCTTCTCCAGTCATCGGCATCAATTACCGATGTCAGCACTTCTCGGATCAGTTGATATCCTGAAGCATGCTGTGCTAGCCGATTAGCTTCTTCATTGTGCAATCTGGGAATGTGTTCAAGGCGAAAATCTTTAAACTCCTTTAATATTTGCAGGCACTTCTCATGATAAGTAATCAAAACTTCACTTCGGCATTCATATGTTCTGATCAATTGATTAATGACTAGCATGAAATCCCCAAAGACTTCAACTGTATCGGCACGTATTTCTCTGAGCAATTCTAACCCTTTTAGTAAAGCTTGATATTCAGCCTGATTGTTTGTTGAAGTGCCAGCAATCAGCAATGAAAATTCATATTTTTTTCCTCGAGGGGAGATTAACATAATACCGATTCCTACTCCTTTGCCACAAGTAGATCCATCAAAGAAAAGTGTCCATGGAGCAATCTCAGCATAATCTACCACATTGCAATGTTGAGTAACAAAATCGGCCATTACCTGTCCTTTAACCGCTTTAGCCGATTCATGACGCAAATCAAATTCTGATAATGCTAAGATCCACTTGCCGATCCTTCCTTTCAAAATTGGCATCGACAACATATGCTTAACCACATCGTCTTTGCATATAACAGTGCATTCAGCCGATAACAAATAATGTCTTAACTTTGTCCAAGAGAAATATAAACACAAACATAATTTCTCAATGGCCGAATACCTGGTCTCAGCGTCTATCAGTCTTCTGCTCAAATAATATATCACACGTTCTTCTCCTTCAAACTCTTGAATTAATGCTGATCCGATAACATTATCATCGGCAGACAAATACAACTTGAAAGGTTTCCCGTGTTGAGGTGGAACCAATACTGGAGGATTTACCAAATATTTTTTAATTTCTTCTAAGGCTAATTGCTGCTCTGTTCCCCATACAAAGTCCTGATCGGCTTTTAGTTCTAATAAAGGACTGAAGGCTTTGATCTTTCCTGACAGATTAGATATAAATCTTCGAATAAAATTAATCTTGCCGATCAAGGATTGCAACTCAGTCTTATCGGCAGGAGCAACAACCTTATTAATTGCATCAATAGATTTCCTACTGATTTCAACACCTCTTTGATATACCATGAAGCCTAAGAATTGACCTGCCGATACACCAAACGCACACTTAGTAGGATTCATCTTTAAACCATGCTTTCTGGTGCGCTCCAAGATTTTTCGCAAATCAGCAAGATGACTCTCAAAACCTCCAGATTTGACAACCACATCATCTATGTAGATTTCAACCAATGTGCCGATGTATTTATGGAAGATAAAATTCATAGCCCTCTGATAGGTAGCACCGGCATTTTTCAATCCGAAGGTCATGACAATCCATTCAAATAAACCCACATGACCTGGACACCTAAAAGCAGTCTTGGAAATATCTTCTTCAGCCATGAAAATTTGGTTATAACCGGCATTACCATCCATGAAGCTGATGATCCGATGTCCAGCTGCAGCATCAATCAATAAATCGGCAACAGGCATTGGATAGCCATCCATCAGCGTAGCTTTATTAAGATTCCTGAAATCAATACACACACGAAGTTTTCTATTTTTCTTATAAATAGGAACCACATTAGAAATCCATTCGGCATATCGACATTGCCGAATAAAGCAAGCTTCAATTAACCTTGTGATTCGGCCTTAATATCAGGTAACACTTTAGGATTACATCGGCGTGCGGGCTGCTGATGAGGCCGAAATCCTGGCTTAATAGGCAACCGATGCTCAACTATTGACCGATCTAGTCCAGGCATCTCTGTATAATCCCAAGCAAAACAGTCTTTATATTCCCTCAAAATATTAATCATTTGCTGTTTACATTGAGAATCTAACTTGGCACTAATAAAAGTTGGCCTCAGCCTATCACCGTTACCAATATCTATTTCTACTAAATCATCAGCCGATGTGAACCCATGACCAAGTTTTCCACAATCGACAAACCGATCAATTAAAATTCATCTTCAGAACTGACTGCTTGGATCGGTGTGAGCTCATAATCGGCAAACCTGAGAAATTCCGTATCCCATGCTTCTCCCGATATGCACTTTGTCTGTTCATAGGTCTCAGAATCAGCCGATGCAATTATATAAGAAGAATCACTAGAGATAACCTCAATCTTATCTCCAACCCACTGTACAAGGCACTGATGCATCGTAGAAGGAACACAGCAGTTGGCATGGATCCAATCCCTTCCTAGGAGCAAATTATAGTTACCTTTGCCGCTAACGATGAAGAAGGTGGTTGGTAAAGTTTTGCTGCCGATAGTCAATTCAACACATAATGCACCTTTAGCCTGAGACACATTGCCTTCAAAATATTTAAGCATCATATCCGTCTTAGTTAAATCCTGGTCCCCTTTTCCAAGTCTTCGGAACATGACATATGGCATAATATTAATTGCCACTCCTCCATCTATGAGTATTTTTGACACTGGTTGTCCATCAACCCTGCCTTTAACAAACAAAGCTTTGAGGTGTTGCCTTTCATCATCGGCAGGCTTTTCAAACACAGCCATCATTGGATCTAGAGTTAGTTGAGCTGCTTCATCGGCAAAAACTGCTTGTTCCTTGTCATCTGGCGCCAAGAACTCCATCGGCAATATGAAGACCATGTTAACATCTGCCGATGAACCTCCACCCTTGCGTTTTGGTTGCCATACTTGAGTTGTTACCTTTGGGATGCTTTCTTTCGGGCACCGTAGATCCTCTTGACGCATACGCTGTACCCTTCTCTTTTGAGTTTTCATCAATCCTTCAGGGCACCATTGGGGAAGCTTTGTTTTCCAAACAGGCTGATAATGCTTTGTGTTCTGCTCATGGAGGCCTATGTTTGGATCCCTGCAAAATATCCCTTCATCAGGAACCCTTTCGTTAGCCATCTCTTCAAGTTCTGCCTGACCCCTTGGAAAACAATCAATATGCCCTCCAAGCCTATCATGCACACTAACTCTGCCCCCCAGCCGATCAAGTGCTGACACCTTTTCTTTGATCGGCTTATTGATGCGTACCCCTCGATTACTAGAGTGATGTTGTCTCTGTGCTCGATCATTTAAATAGTAACCATTACATTCAAGGCAGGTATCGGCGGTGGGCAATTTAATGCCTTTTTTCCAGCAATGAACGAAAAACAGGAAATTCCAGTGATCTTCATGCCGACGTAACTCTTCCTGTTACTGCCGATACCAATCCTCACGTTGTTGCCGATACCGAACACCATATGGAGCAGGCCTCAGGGGAATTCTGAAGCTACTACCTTCATTAACAATTCTTTTCCCTTTAGCACCATCGGCAGGTTCCTTTCCCTTTACGTCATCAACAGTTATTTGATTTTTAGGGTCTACCGATGCATTTCTTCTAGCAGCCTCCGATATTAACACTTTGGTTTGCCTTTAGCCTCCACCATGTTTGCAGGGAACGGATGTTGATCAATTTTCATTGGCTTCTGAGCTTTTGAATTATCAAATTTGATCTTCCCGGATTCGATAGCCGACTGCAACTGTTGCCTAAACACCTTGCAATCATTGGTACTGTGCGAGGTAGCATTGTGCCATTTGCAGTACCTAATCTTTTTCAACTCTTCTGCCGATGGAATCATATGATTAGGAGACAGCTTAATTTGACCCTCTTGGAGCAAAAGATCAAATATCCTATCAGCTTTGGTGATATCAAATAAAAACCTTTCTGGCTCTTTCTGACCGAAAGGACATGATATCGGCTTCTTATTCTTTACCCACTCAGCCAAGCCGATAATTGGTTCGTCATCAGAGTCTGAATCTTCTGCTTCTTCTACAAAGGACACCTTTTTATTCCAATTCTTTCTAGGTTCAAAAACCCTAATGTCCTGATCAGAAATCCTTCGCACTATATGACTCAAACTTTCAAACTCTTGTGCCCCATATTTTTCTCTGATGTGTGGCAGTAACCCTTGAAGAGCTAAATCGGCTAACTGCCGATCATCAAGTACTAAGCTGTAGCATTTATTCTTTACATCTCTTAGCCTGTGTACGAAACTTTCTATCGATTCATCACTGCGTTGTCTCAATTTTGTCAAATCAGTCAGCTTCTTTTCATGTACTCCAGCAAAGAAGTACTTGTGAAATTGCTTCTCTAGATCGGCCCATGTAATAACAGAATTAGGTGGTAACGAAATAAACCACGCAAAAGCCGATCCATACAATGATGAGGAAAATAATCGAAGCCTCAATTCATCTCTATTAGCTGCTTCTCCACATTGAATAATTAAGCGGTTGATATGCTCCATTGTTGAAGTATCATCCTGCCCAGAGAATTTAGTAAAATCTGGTACCTTGTACTGATTTGGGAAAGGAATCAGATCATAAGATGAAGGGTACAGAGTCCGATAAGAGTAAGTATCAATCTTGGGCTGAATCCCAAATTGCTCTTTCATCACTTCTGTAATCTTATCGGTCAAGAGTGCATCCCGATCTTGTCGATGCACAGGCTGAAATTCTGCTGGAGGTGCTGGCTGATAAGCTTCGATGTGTCCTTGTGACAAATGAGCCGGAGCAATCGGCACATTTGTTATTGCTGGTCCACTAGTTTGCTGCACAGGGTTCATCGGCCATGGTGCCGATGCAGGATTCTGAATATCTGCTTGCATATATTGCTGTTGAACCCCTGCCATCTGATACCCAGGTTGAGCAAAGTGCTGTTGATCTGGCAATGGACCCGTCCAACTTGGATTAGGCCTCATCGGCACATGATTCGCCGATGGTTGATAGACTGCAGCCACCTGTTGCTCTTGCATTCTTGGATGATAGACAGCACAATTCCCTTGATTTGCAGGAACTCCAGCTAGAGGAACAATTAATGCCACAGGTTGGTTTGCAGTTGAAAACCCTTGTTGCATCGGCAGAGGGTTTGCCGATGGACTTGTGTATGATGTCTGATAAGGCAACATGTGGAGTCCTCCTGATCGCAACTGTGCGGTAGGTGGCGTTGTAGTATAGTGTGTCACCTGAGTCATCGGCCGAACCGGAGTAGCTGACGTCATGGGGGTTTTACCCGCTGTATCATGCGTCTGATTTAATCCAGAGTTAAAAGCAGGTAGATCTGGAGACATCCCATATCCCCACCAATCGGCAGGAACTCGTCGATTTTGAACTGAAGGACCCGACATTGCCGATGCCATTAGATCTGTACTTAATTGAGTATTCTTTGCTGAACTTGACATCGGCGGTGAAGATTCAGCAGCAGGCAGATCTGTATGAGGAGCAGAAACCCCTGGAACCACAACGGCTGAAGTAGCCGATGGAGCTGTAGAAGATGACATCCCAGGCTGATGATATACTGGGCCAACATAAGCTGGTACTTGTACTTGTCCTTCTCTTAATGATTGAATAACAACATTATAAACAGTATTGGACAGTACGCTAGAGTGATTAATCAATGCATGATTTAATGCAGAGTCAACCATTGATTGTAATTTACTAGGATTGGAGTCAAAGGTAACCTGCCGAGGCAACGGCGGGTCTTGCTTCTGGATGACTTCTCCGCCCCTGTTCTTGCTGAAAGACTTCAAGAAGAGCTGCCTGTAATCCTCCATAGCTTTTTCCATGGCTTGCCTCTGTTCTTCCTTGAGATCCACTTCTGACACAGGAATCACGTTCTCCGGATTGATCTCAGAATTATTCGACATGATGATTTTAGTATTTGTCCCACTGGGCGTGCCAAAAGATGTGTTGATGCAAAAAGGCGTTGGATCTGCAAACACACCGGGCTAATACCCAAGTTCGATATCAAGGCGTGCCAGTTGATTTGACCTGTTAATCGACAAGGAAAGATAACTTGAACAAGAGCTGAACGAGACGACAGCGATACGCACGGACGTCAAGGCTCAGATTGCTCGGAAAGCGGAACTTGCAAGCTCGTCGGAGATCGAGTTGATGCAGCCCGCCGATTCTTGAAAGAACTCGTTGAAAACGAAGAAGAACTAGTGACGAAGTCATCGAAAAGTAAATTCCTTGAAAAGTAGATAAAAGTAATAGATTTGTTGTATTTGATTTATTGACCTTTTCTACATTGCCTCTCGGTACATATTTATACCCTGGTACTATGAGTCCTAAACAGACACGACAAAGTATTTCCTAAATAAGTCTTATCTCTAAGGAATAAAAAATAATGACTCGTACCAAGGTCAGACTCAAAAGTAAACTATTAACATATTGGCATAAATATTGCCAGTTTCCTTATCCATTGCTTACGATGAAACCTCTACCGGCACGCTCCTCATCTCTGTAGATTCCATCGGCAAAACCCATCGATAATGATTCAGCTCTGCTTTCCACGTTCTTCAGCTCTGTTTTCCGTCAGCAACTATGCCTCTCTCTTCATCGGCAACAGCCTTCTCCTCTCATCGGCAAGATCATATTAACCTTCATCGACAACCATCTGTTAGCCATACTTCAAAGCAAAGTAAGCTTAATAGCACAACCACTCCCTTGTCGATCGGCATAGTTTTCGGCCTATATTGACACGTGTCAAAAAACGGTGTCAACAATTCTTCATCTCCTGTTGCTCCTGCACAAAGTATGAATTGTTGAGCAGGAATAAGTATTTCAGGCCTTGGTCTTGAAACGATTTTGATATGTTGGCAAGCTTTTCTTCTAAACAAGACGTCATCTCCATGATCATGCTATTGAAAGGAAGTAGGTTTCCAAACTGAGGTACATATCTACCAACGCTAGCTGCTTTGGATACAATTAGGTCCATTAACTCACAATGAGACTGTAGGAAGCTGATGTACCTCGTTACCAACCGAGTGGCCCTATGGATGTCTGATGATTCCTGTGGAGTTAGAGAACTCCAAGAGTCATCACCGTCTCTATCAACATCATCCTGATCTTCACTGTGCTCCATATTGTCTGAACCATCTTGGTTTTCTTTGGTAACAAGAGGCTGACCATCTCGTTCCTATCCGCTCACCTTGTACAGATGTGTAAGCAAACTACTGCAATTGAAGTACTGGAATTGGTCTCTACTACGAATCAACTCACAAATTCAACTAGTTTAACACTGGATACAGGATCTGGATACAAAATCAGGGCATTAAGGCACCCGCCTCTGGCAAAGCCAGCCAACTAAACAGAGTCCTAGTTCTTCCTTGTTTTCCAAGATGACCTCCCCCCGTCGCTCCTATCATCGAAGGCAGCATTAGTATCACACGAACTCGAGCCTGGTGTATATGCAATTGGGCTTGATCACTCGCTTGGGCCTTGACGTGGCCGGCCCATCAAGCTTTTCCTTTCTTTGGCGCCAGAGTCTCCTCTGCATTCCTGACATTCCCCCGGTGTTGAAAACCGGCTTGTCCCCAAGCTGGGGCTGCTAGGAATTGAAGCTTGAGCTCATCCTCTAGTTCCCAAGTAGCCATTGAGGCTGGCCAAGAGGACCACTGGATCAAAACTTCATTTACCAGTCGATCACCATGGGGCTTCAATCGACGCTATAAGACTTTCACTGGGAAACAATAAGCATCAGAAGTAGCAATATCAGGAATGGTAGATGTCACCTGGGTTGTTGGGGGGAAAAGCTTTCTTGAGTTGTGATACATGGAACACAGGATGCACATTGGAAGTTTCTGGCAACTGAAGTTTGTAAGCCACACTTCCAACTTTGGCAATAATAGTGTATGGTCCATAGTATCTGAAGGAGGGCTTGTGGGAAGCTCTTGTTGCCATAAAGGTTTGCACATAGGGTTGTAATTTGAGGTAGATAGAGTCACCAACATCAAATGAACACTCAGTTCCATTTTTATCTGCTTGTTTCTTTTGGCGAAGCTGAGCTCTCTGAAGCTATTGTTGAAGCAACTACAACATGATGTTCCTGTTCTTTAGCCAGAGATCAAGATCAGGAATTTGTACATGATTCTGCCACATCAATGCCAAGGTGTCTTGGCTGCTGTCCATATAGAACCTCAAAAGGAGTGCGGTTGAGTGATGCATGAAAACTGGAATTGTACCAGAACTCAACTAGAGACAACCATTGTTTCCATTAAGTTGGGCAAGCATGTACAAAGCACCTTAGATATGTTTCTAAGCACTGATTAACCCTCTCAGTCTGACCATCTATTTGGGGGTGATATGTTGTGCTCATTTTTAGATCTATTTTGGTCATTGTGAACAGTGGTTTCCACACAGCACTAGTAAATACTTTATCTCTGTCAGAAATCATGGCCTCAGGAAACCCATAGAGTTTAAACACATTTTCCATATAAGCCATAGCAACTTGGAAAGCAGTAAAAGGGTGCTTGAGTGGAATAAAATGAGCATATTTAGAGAACTTGTCCACCACAACCAAGATACAGCTATAATGGTGAGAGGTTGGTAAACCTTCAATGAAGTCAAGACTGACAACTTGCCAAGCATAATCAGGAACAGGTAAGATTGGAGAAGCCCAGGGTATTTGACTCTCTCCACTTTGGCTTGTTGACATGTTGTACAATAAGTAACAAACTCATGGATCATTGCTTTCATACCTTTGTACTTGATGACCCCTTGGTGTAAGGCAAAATGTCCAGAAGGTGTAGCAACAGCCAATTGAGCTAGGATCTTGGCAGTGACAGGGTCAGAATGATAACTGTCAGTGAGTTCCTGTAACCAAACTGGTTGGAGGGTTGACAATGCTAAGACCTGTTGTCCAGCAATGTGGGGTACTCTAGATAAGGCATCTGCTACCCTGTTTTCCACTCCTTTCTTGTATGATATTTTATATTTTAAGCCCATTAACTTAGTCAAGGATTTGTGCTGCCATGGAGTGGAGAGTCTTTGATCATCCAAGTGTACCAAACTTCTTTGTTTAGTCTTGATGATGAACTCATTATAAAGATATGCTCACCAATGTTCTACTGCTAGAAGGATGGCTAGACATTCCTTTTCATATGTAGAAAGAGCTTGATTCTTGGGTCCCAAAGCTCTACTAACAAATGCAATTGGATGGCCTTCTTGCTGCAGTACAACACCAATGCCTTTATCAGAAGCATCTATCTCAATGTTTTCATAGAAAAATCCACACAAGAACATATGATCTCTCTATGCGAAATGAAAATAATGAGCGGGCATGCCAGTGTACTAAAGTACACAAAAATAAATAAATGAGAGGGAACAAACTTTATTCATATTTATGAACAATACAAATACATGTTCCCTGGTACATGTGCGTGCGCTCCATAGCCTGATGGCGGTGATCTGACTTGGGTGATGTGGTCTTCATGGTTCCTAGGGCCTCAGAAGGCTCCTAGTTAATTACCCCGTGAACTAGCTCACAGAGCACCTCTGATTAAGCTGCTTTGGTCAACGTCGTCGGTCTTCGCTTCACGTCTCCATGCATGGTGTTGGTGTAGATGTGGATGGCATTGGCGTGAGGACCTCATCAGTCCATAAGCTGGTACAACATGGCTGGAGCATCAGCCATGCCCGCCTGCGTCATCCGCCTTGTCGGTGTTGAACGCCACATGGGATCATCATAGTCGCACTTGCATGGTTGGTGAAGATTGGATTGATTCGGACTTCCTCGGCAATGTCGTCGCGGTACGCTGTGGAACATGATCATGGTGGAGTTGTTCAAGTTGTCAAAGACCTCATCAGCACCAAGTCGTCAGGGTAGTCGGTGTAGTGTCGCCTACCTCGCCGGTATCCGTCGGCACATGATCGGCGTTGCGCGCTAGTCTAGTCCTGCATATTAGATGGAATACAAGGAAGACTAGATAAATTAATTAAACTTTACATTGCCGCCATTGATCATGATCGGCCTTCATCATGGAGATTGCAGCCCCAGGCGCCCTGATCTAGCTGCCTATATACATAAATATTAGATGGAAATGGCAGGTGGCCTGTTGTATGCATAAGCATGGCGCTGGCATGAATATGTGGCCATTGATGTAGTGGTAGAAGTGCGTCCATCGCCTTCTTTTGGGACACTCGTCCAGGCGTAGCCATCAGTCGACGGAGCACCTTGTTCACCTTGGTCATGTCCTCCAGTGAGGTATGTACGCAAGGCTCGACGTGCTCCTCCTGTGTCAGGCATGTCCGGCTCAACGTACTCCTCTGGCTTTGTTGCCACCTCCAGCGGCTCAGCACGTCAGCATCATATCGGGGCGTGTCCTCTGGTTCGACGGCAGTCATCCAGCATTGCCACCCGCTCGGCGCATCATGCAGTCAACGTGGCTTGGAGTAGAGAACAACGACGTCACATCGTCTCGGCGTCACCGAGGACAGCTCACCGGCATGCATGATCAGCCGGCTGTCCTCCTGGTGATGACGATCTTGTCGACCCGCTCTGAGCCCTTGGATGGATGGCGCCATGACACTGTAGTTGTTATGATTAGGACGAATAAACGATGAAGAACACAAGATCAAACCATAGGGAGACACAAGATTTAACGCGAAAAACCCCTCCAATGCGAAGGGGAAAAAACCACGGGCGCCAGCCAGCAAACACTCCTTACTATAATCAAGAGTCTGGGTTACAACGCCGTAGCGGCGGCTTACAAGAGAATTATTCTTGGTGAAACCCTAGCAAGGGTATATGTACTGTACCGCTATCTTCGGCTTCTACGGGCCTCCGCTTCGCTCCGTCAGAAGTTCGGCCTTTATCTTGGGGAATGAATTTGGAACATATTCAACAAACTCCACCTTGAGACAAATTCATCTTGTAGCATGAATCAACACCTGCATCCTCAACATAGCAATAGGACAAATACCGCTAGCGCCAAATAGTCTCTTGGACTATTCTACTAAGTCAACTAAGCTTGAGCACAGCTCAAACTTAGCAACAGGAACAGGCTTAGTCATCATATCAGTAGGATTATCATGAGTACTGATCTTGCATACCTTTAGCTTACCATCTTCGATCACATCACGAACAAAATGATACTTGATGTCAATATGTTTAGTCCTCTCATGGAACATCTGATCTTTGGTAAGATAAATGACACTTTGACTGTCATAAAATAAATTAATACAAGAATCATCTCCACATAGCTCAGCGTACAAACCTTTCAGCCAAATTAATTCCTTGGACGCTTCACAAACAGCCATGTATTCTGCTTCAGTAGTAGACAATACAACAACAGACTGCAAAGTGGCCCTCTAACTCACAGCACAACTGCCAATAGTGAATACATAACCAGTGAGAGACCTTCATCTATCCAGATCAGCAGCATAATCTAAATCCACATAACCAATAAGTCCCTTATCAGTTCTGCCAAATTTCAAACAATAATCCGCTGTGCCTCTGAGGTACCTGAGAATCCACTGAACTGCCCCCCAATGTTCTTTACCAGGATTAGACATATACCTGCTAACCAAACTCATAGCATATGATAAATCTGGACGAGAGCAAACCATGGCATACATCAAAGACCCAACAACACTAGAATAAGGAACCTTTGACATGTATTCAATCTCTTGATCTGTACTAGGACACTGATCAACTGATAATTTAAAATGAGGTGCAATAGGAGTACTAACAGCCTTAGCATGATGCATGTTGAAATGCTGAAGAACCTTTTTAATATAATTTTGCTGACTAAGAAATAACAAACCAGATTCTCTGTCTCTAGTAATTTCCATACCGAGTATCTTCTTAGCAGCACCAAGATCTTTCATGTCAAACTCACTACTCAACAATTTCTTTAATTTAGTGATTTCAACAGTACTCTTGGCAGCAATCAACATATCATCAACATATAACAGCAGATATATAGGTGATCCATTAACATGCTTAATGTAAATACAGCTATCAAATTTTGACTTCTTAAATCCATGCGACAGCATAAATAAATCAAACCTTTTATTCCACTGACGAGGGGACTGCTTCAAACCATACAAGGACCTCTTCAACTTGCACATAAATTTCTCCTTGCCTGGCACTATGAACCCTTCTGGTTGGTCCATGTATATATCCTCCTCAAGAACACCATGTAAAAATGCAGTCTTCACATCTAACTGCTCAAGCTCAAGATCATGTGAAGCAACAATACTAAAGAAAGTACGGATAGTGCTATGATTTACAACGGGAGAAAACACATCATTATAGTCAACACCAGATACTTGACTGTAGCCTTTTGCTACTAACCTTGCCTTATACTTTGGAGGCTCTCCTGGAGTTAAACCCTCCTTTCTTTTGAAGATCCACTTGCAGCGAACATTCTTCTTTTTCTTAGGCAAAGGAACAATCTCCCAAGTGTAGTTCTTCTCTAGAGACTACATCTCATCATGCATAGCTGAAATCCACTTCTCACGATCAGCAGAAGCAATAGCATCTTTATAAGTTTCAGGCTCATGAGCATTCTCCACCTGTTCAGCACAACTCAAAGCATAATAAGTCAAATTACATTCCTCAATTAGACGCTTTGGAGCACCACAATTCCTCTTGGACCTGTGATGAGCAATAGAAGCATCCTCCTCTAGCTGCAACTCAGGAGGTGAGTTTTGCTGAACAACATCATGAGCACTATCAGCAGCAACTTCATCATCATTACCATCAACTGGCTCCACCTGCACACCTGCCTCACCATCATCATGCTCCACCTGCACACTAATATACTGCAGCTCCTTTTTAGAATTATCTGAAACATGATCTGAGGACAAACTATCATTAAACATCACAGATTCATTGAAAACAACACTCCTGCTCATAAAAGTCTTTCCTGTTTCAGGATTCCACAATTTATATCCTTTAACTCCCGAACCATAACCAAGAAAAAGACATTTAATAGCTCTAGGCTCTAATTTTCCATTATCAACATGAGCATAAGCAGTGTAGCCAAAAACTTTCAACTGTGAATAATCTACAGGTGTACCAGACCATACCTCAATGGGAGTTTTCTTATTTAGTGAAATAGAAGGCGACCTATTTATCAAATAACATGCAGTGTTTGCAGCTTCAGCCCAAAAACGCTTGTTCATCCTGGCATTAGACAGCATGCAATGAGCCTTTGAAATGATGGTCCTGTTCATATGCTCAGCCACACCATTTTGCTACGGAGTATGTGGTATGGTATGATGCCTAACAATACCTTCTTGCCTGGAATAATCATTAAAAGCATCCAAACAGAACTCTCCACCATTATCAGTATGAAGCAATTTCACCTTTCTTTCAGTTTGTCTTTCTATCATAACTTTCCAGTTCTTAAAAGTAGTAAAGGTATCATCTTTATTTTTTAGAAAATAAGGCTAAACTTTTCTAGAGTAATCATCAATAATTGTAAGCATGTAACGAGCACCACCAAGAGAAGGCTTACGGGAAGGACCCCATAAATTAGCATGTACATACTCAAGAGTACCTTTGGTGGTATGAACTGAGGTGTTGAAGTTTACCCTCTTGTGCTTACCAAAAATACAATGCTCACAGAACTTCATGTTACTCGAAGTATAGCCATCAAGCAAGTTTCTCTTTATCAATTCTGCCATACCAAGTTGACTCATATGTCCCAAACGCATATGCCAAAAGGTTAGTTTTACTAGGTTCACCATTACTAACAGCAGCAGCAGTGGAGACAGAACCATGCAAAGTACTTCCTCTAAGAACATACAACTTTACAGAAGATCACCTTTCAAGCAAACAAGAGAACCATTTGATACCTTAACAGTTCCATCTGAACCGGAATAATGAAAACCTTCTGCATCAAGCGTGCTGAGTGAAATCAGATTCCTGGACATCCCTGGTATGTACCTGACATTCTTCAGTGTGCGTGTCATGCCATCATGTGCCTTGATCTGAACAGAGCCGATCCCCACAATGTCACACGGGTTGTCATCTCCCATTCGCACCACATCTCCTTTCTGCAAAGGCTTATACGAACTAAACCAATTTCTATTAGTGCAGATATGAAATGAACATGCAGAATCAAGTATCCATTCATCATGACCAGAAACACAGCCAGCAAAAACTACCAAGCAATCTCTAGAATTAGAATTTTCAACACCAGAGACAACGGAAGCATTACCATCATGATTGTCTTTTCTCTTCTCCTTATTCTTAAGTTTCAGACAATCCTCAATAAAATGGTTTTTCTTTTTGCAATACTTACAGAACATCTTGGGTGGTTTGGACTTTGAACGACCTCTACCGTTGTGACTCTTGTCACAATTGTTGCCATCATTGAAGGATCTATGCTCAGATCTGCCCATCACATGTAGTGCTTCGCCCTTGGAGGACGACGATCCATCGGTCTGCACCATGCCCTTCATCTTCTCCCTGGACTGGAGGGCCTCATAAACTTTCGCAAGGGTTAGTTCATCACGGCTTAAGAGTATGGTGTCACGAAAATTAGCATACGAACTGGGCAAAGAACATAATAGTAAAAGCCCTAAATCCTCATCATCATACTTAACCTCCATTGACACAAGGTCGGCAACGATCTCCTTGAACATAGACAAATGGCTCATCACTGAATCACTCTCCATCTTGAGAGTGAACAACTTCATCTTCATATGCATCTTACTGGTTAGATCCTTGGACATACAGATCGATTCCAGTTTCAACCAGAGTTCTGCAGCACTCTTTTCCTACAGCACCTCTTACAAAATATCATTATGCAAATGAAGCTGAATAAGAGACATGGCCTTACGATCCCTGCGTTTTTCCTCAGGAGTCCAATCGGCCTTGTTCGCCTTCCCAAAACCTTCCTGCGTCTCATCATAGTCATCCTTCTGCGCCAGAATAGCCCGCATCTTGACTTGCCATAGCGAGAACCGTGTCTTGTAGTCCAGCAGCGGTAGATCAAACTTCATCGACGTCGCCATGGAACCCTAATCAGAAAAATGATTGCTCCGATACCACTTGTTATGATTAGGACGAATAAACGGTGAAGAACATAAGATCAAACCACAGGGATACATAAGATTTAACGTGGAAAACCCCTTCAATGCGAAGGAGAAAAAAACCACGAGCGCCAGCCAACAAACACTCCTTACTATAATCAAGAGTTTGGGTTACAACGCCGTAGCGGCGGCTTACAAGAGAATTATTCTCGGTGAAACCCTAAGGCCCGGCCTTCGGCTTCTACGGGCCTCCGCTTCGCTCCGTCAGAAGTTCGGCCTTTATCTTGGGGAATGAATTTGGAACATATTCAACAGCAGCCGCCCTTTCTGTTGATGAAGATGGAGCTGTGCTGCAGGTAGGAGGGATGCACTGCACAGCCGCCGTCCCAACCGCGCCAATCTTCATGTATAGATGTGCAGCCATTTAAGGAAGACATGAACGCCATCTCGTGGTCTCCGGCGTCACTACCGGATCCACCGGCTTTGCTGAATGTCGAAAGCACTCGGTAAAGGCATGAATGCAGTTGACGAAGGTTTTGCCGAGCACTTTCCACGTCGGCAGTCGGCAAAGAGCTGTCGGCAAAGAATGGCTCGGCAAAGACCTCTTTGCCGACTGCCACGCGACGACACTCGGCAAAGACTTTGCCGAGTGCCAAACTAGCACTCGGCAAAGGAAGCGGCCACCGTCATTTGGCGGCTTCTTTGCCGAGTGCTGACATGGCACTCGGCAATGATATTTTATTTTTTATTCAGAAAGTCTTTGCTGAGTGCCGTGGACGGCTCTTGGTAAAGAGTTTTTCCTTTTTTATAATAAATTTTGCTGAGTACCTACGCTACCACTCGGCAAGGCTGGTGCTATTGCCAGACGGTGTCCAGCTAAAGCTGAATTTTTTTTTCTTTTTTCTGTTTTTCCATATATATCACAGCCGGCAAATCCCATATATATAAATATATATATATAACATAAATCCACATATAAAGCACAAATCCATATATATATCACATGCCATAACAAATCCATCCACATAACAAGTTCATCATGTCCAACATACATCACAAGTCCAACATACATAACAAGTTCATCATGTCCAACATCCATCCCAAAGTCCATCACAAGTAAAACGAGAGGTACCTACGACGACCCGGCATCCCAATGGCCCTGAGAGTGTGAAGAGCCCTCACCTTGCCACCCCGACCACCCCTACGGCGCCGAGGAGTACGTCCAGGCCCCGACCTGCTGAGGCTGAGGAGCGCCACCTGACCACCCATGCTGCTGAGGCTGAGGAGTTGCGCCACCTGACCACGGAGACCACCCGTGCTGTGGAGGCGGAGGAGGAGCGCCACCTGGCCACGTGTGGTGTGGACTCGGGCCGACCTGCCACTCATGGCCTGGAGAAGGTCCATGTGGAGGAGTCGGGTTCGAACCCGCCAACTTTGCCTGTACAAAGGAGAAGCGATCTCATTAGTACCAGTGGGATGGCCATACAAGCCAAAATAATAGACAAACATATATACTCACCGGAGTCCCTATAGGGCCAAGAGGAGGGGGTAGAACAAACATTGAGGCAGGCAACGAAGGTAAGACAACACCAAGAATGTGAAAGGTTCTGAAAGAAGCTGGCAAAGTCCTGCATCTGATGCTGCGAGTGCTGCCGGACTGCCCCCATCGGGCGTGCCATCTCCTGCCGATGAGCCCCCTGTTGCGCCGTCAGCTCCTGTCGATGGGCCTCCTGCGCGGCCTCCTACGCGGCCTGCAACTCGGCCAGCTCGGACTATAATATTACACCCGTGGTGTTTAAATAATGCAAAAAGAAAGATACATATGTAACAATAAACGGCGATTAAAATTAAAGTTATTTGAACCGTCGCCAACATCTGCGTGGAGCTCAGCTGCCGAGGTCGTTATCTTGTCCATCTCTGGGCATAAAATTTAGGAGTACAGCTCACGGCTGGTCATACACACATGTCGTATAGAAGTCGAACAAATTAGCTAGAAATGGACCAATTTTAATCTCCTTGAGAATGGGAACTGGAGTGCGAACATTGTTTTTACCCAATACATTTGATAATTCGGGATGAACTCGTGCGCATTAAACGATTTAGATAAACTACATTTTAAGTTAATGCACACACGTATTCATATGAGAAAATGCCAATTGTTTATTTTGATTTGAAGAAGAACGTATAAATAGCATTGATGCTAACAGTACAAACGTAAGGGCAGAAGGTACAAACCTACAATGGCAGAAGGTACAGACAACTATGTACTGTTCCATATTTAGTTCAATAATCAAAGCAAAAATTACTATAGAAATACTACCGAAGTGATGTTTAATTTGGTAATGCTTCATCTTCGATCTGGTCTGCTTCACGTACAGCTACAAAAGCCAAGTCACTTTTTTTAAATTACAATACTACAATGCAAACACCCATAACACATGCACACTTACACTCTAAACACACATACATACACCGTATACTACCGGAAACGCCGCATTTGCCGACGGCGAGAATCTTTGCCGACGGCCATAGAATAAGCCCTCGGCAAAGAAGCATTTTGCCGACGGCCGAGCCATCGGCAAAGCCTGGCCGTCGGCAAAGAGTAATTTGCCGAAGGCCGAGCCGTCGGCAAAAAAAAGCCGTCGGCAAAGGACGTCTTCGCCGATGGCCGGGCCCTCGGCAAAGAAAGCCCGTCGGTAAAGGTTAATCTTTCCCGACGGCAGGCTGTCGGCTAAGGCTGCCCGTCGGCAAAAGTGGCCAGGCCTGACGGCAGCCCACGCCGTCCCCTTTGCCAACGGCCCGGCCGTCAGGCCGTCGGCAAAGTCCGGACACGTGGCGGCCTCACGGCTGGCCAGGTCCACCGGCTTTGCCGATGGCTACCAGGTGGCCGTCGGCAAAGGATCTTTGCCGAAGGCCAAATCCAGGCCGTCGGTAAACATGGACACGTGGCCGCCTAAGGGCTGGCCTGGGCGACCCTCTTTGCCGATGGCCACGTGGGCCGGCCCTCGGCAAAGGCTCTTTGCCGATGGCTAACCCTAGGCCGTCGGCAAAGAATTTTTTTTTGCTTTTTTCTTCCCAATTTTTTTCTGGTGCCTTCCTACAGTAAATACATCTTAAGTTCAAAAGTTGGGATAACTTTGAGTTTTTTTCTATATTTCGTTAGTTTTTTTTTGTTTCTTTAAATTTTTCCAACACCTCCAAATCTGAACTGCAGGTACATGAAATAATGGAACTTGGTGGTTCAAAAAATGGTATTCATGATGTTTGGAGTATGTTGAGGCCGTATTCAGCGCCCCGCATAAAATTACGACCGTGTTGGTGTCGTAACATGACGAGTTACGTGTGTGGAAAGTGTTTTTTAATTATATAAAATCCAAACTAAGTCCGAAATTCACGAAACTTGACGAGCTGTCATATTATCGCATGTGGAGGCTATGATAAAAATTTAAAAATGTTTAGAGCAAGTTATGACGTCGGATGTCAAAAACTCAGACATCTCGAGGGTCAGCAGATCGTCCCATACAAATGGGACGACTTCTACCGGGTGCAGGACGTATCTGGTGAAGTTCTTGCTCACAAGATCTTGAGGGAGTTTTGGGTGAGTCTTTGCATTGCACCGCATATTTCAATACCACGCATTCGTTGCTCTTTCTTGAAACAATGAAATGATGTTGTAATCATGTGTGCAGTTGTACTTCCAGTTGGAGGAGGGGCACGACGAGCAGCAGGCGACGCGGCGGCAGGATGTGGTCTGCCACAGCCGTCTCAAGGACATGTACCACGAGGCGCATCTCCAGGCCGTCATCACCTACTACGCCGATGTGAAACGCGAGGTGGTGAGGAAGGAGGACGTCAGGGAGTTGCTACTGGAGAGGGAGACCGACCTCACCGAGGAGCAGTACATGCAGGTAATTAATTAAGTACGAACGTTATGATTCCTCTTCGAGGAGCAGTACATTCAATTCATCGCCTGGAATATCAAATACTTGAATGCCATGCAGGTGTGTCCAACCTGGTGCGATAAGTTCCCCGACTGCTGGCTTCAAATTGTGCGTGCGTGGCAAACGGACAAGGCGTACGCGGACCGCAAAGAAGATCAGAGAAAACGCCTGGAGCATCCTCGGGCAACACACCACCAAGGGAACAAGACGCTCCCTGAGTTCATGGAGGACTGGGTATGCTTCTGTTGATCCATTTATTATAGCTCTCAATTGTCACTATTTGTAAGTTCTAACCATGCTTCTGTTATCCTTGCAGAAGGAGTACCATCAGGGGCAGCAAATCAACGAGTTCACGGGGTTTGCCCTTTCTCGCAAGGGCAAAGCGTCAGCGCCGTCCACCGTCTACAACCTAGAGGATGGGCCCGACGTCTATGGCAGCATCAACGTCTACAACAACCTCGCCAAGTACATCGAGGCGGGTGTCACGCTGCATGGGCCGACGTTTGACCCCACCACGGCCCCCTGGACACGCGGCTCGTGATGAAGACAGGAGGAGGGAAGCAGCACGGCCGGTACGCTATTGCCAACGCCGCCATCGACTCGTCCTCTGTTCTGACACTGAGCCAGATCCGAAAAGAAGACGCGGAAAGTGGCGGGTCGAAAATCCCCATAGCGCCTCGGAGGCCGAGCAGCGCGCAGATGATGATGTCACTCCAGGTAAGTGCAGTTTCATTCGTCGTTCACTCGTTTCACACATGATGTACCTTGCCTTCACATACAATCAACCTTGCGGGTGTAATATTGCAGGCCACGGTCGAACAGCTGCAGGCCAGCCAGGCGGCCCAGTCAGCGAGGCATGAGGAGATGATAAGGCAGCAGGAGGCGCTGCGTCAGCAGCAGGAGGCGGCCTATCAGCAGCAGATGGCGGCAATGTCGCAGCACTACCAGCGTTCGATAGCGCAGCTGACCGGCTACATCCGTTCCCAGATCCCAGGAACGGAAGAACCTCCTGCCTCGATCTTCGCTCCACCACCAGTTCCAGTTCCACTTCCAGTGCCTTTTCCTATACACATTTCATCGGTGAGTATATTACATGTTGCTTTAGCTTGTGCGGCCATCCTGCAGGTACTAATTACATCACTTGGCCTTTGTGCAGGCACAGTCAGCGGGTTCGAACCCAACTCCAGGTGCCAGCCCTCCACTGGGTCCTTCTCCACCGCAGGGCAGTCCGACTTACCCGACCTACCCCGCCACCTACCCCACGCAGCAGTACCTGTGGCCTCCTCCAGCGTCGCAGCACGGGTACTCCTCGTGGCCACAGGGGCCGACGGAGCAGGGGCACTCCGGGCCGGCAAGCGTCCCAGCGCCACAGTACAGGTGGAACTACGGTACGTCTGCGCAGTCGGGTTGGGCTCCGTGGGAGCAAGGTGGGGGATCTGGGACACCTGATGACGACGTTGCTAGCTAGATAGCCTTACTTCTCGCATTTGGACCTTTATCTATGGGATTGTTGCACATTGGCCATGTATGGACTCTTATGGCCATGGTATGTGTATTGTGGACTTGTATCGATGGATTTGAGCACGATCATGTGTCGATTAATGTTGAAACTGAATTTCATGCTGAATTGTGGTTTATATGTGATGAAATGTTTATTATGTGATATATATGTGCTAAAATGACGAATGAACGAAAGGAAACAGCAAAAAAAAAGTGAAAAAAATTTTTCCCAGCTTTGCCGACGGCTAGCCGTCGGCAAAGCTGGTTCATTTCACCAGCACGGCCCAGCTTTGCCGACGGCTAGGCCCGGCCGTCGGCAAATTTACCAAGTGTTTGCCGACGGCCGGCCGTCGGCAAAGAAAGTCGTCAATTTTTTTTAGAAAAACAAAAAATGCACTTTGCCGACGGCCGGCCGCGTCAGCCGTCGGCAAAGACCGCCGTTAGTGGGACGGCGCAGCCGCTGACTTGGCTCCTTCGCCGACGGGTGGTGTGGCCATCGGCAAAGCTTTGCCGACGGCCGCACAGGTGGCCGTCGGCGAAGAAGTCTTTGCCGACCAATTCTTTGCTGACGGCCGACGTGTCAGGCCGTCGGCAAAGCCTTCGCCGATGGTAAAGTCGTCTTTGCCGAGGCCGTCGGCAAAGAAGGCGAGTCCGGTAGTGGTACCTCCAAAACAAGCAGATAGAAAACTGTCCTTAGTGATGCAGCTGCATGCATCATCCTTCGAATAGCTCTTGCAGCATCTCTTCCATCTCCTAGGGAGTGAATTTTGGGTTTGTAGTTTTGTTATCCTCCATGTAGTTTGTGAAGACTGGAATGATTCTGTCAATGATAGCTTTGCGCAGTGTTTTTCTGAGCTCAGGATCTGGGACCTTCCACAGCTTTTGAGTGGTGTTCGTCTTCTGAAACTCAGACTCGAAATTGGGCAGCAGCAACAAGTAACTGAATAAGCAAAGAGGTGTAGGATCCAACAAGCACGACAACAGCGGTACCCAAGACACTTGTAGTTGTAGATACCTCTCCATGTAGCGCTCGACTTTAGATAAGAGGGCTGCCACATGGACTTTGATAGAAGAGTTGAGAGTCTTGTGCCGGAGCTTCTTCCTCATGAAGTCCGTGTTGTTGAGCAAGAATAAGAACCTGTGGCCTTGGTCTAGAAATGATTCTGAAATGTTGGCAATCTTTTCTTCTAGACAGGACATGATCTCTATGGCCATGCTGTCCAAATGTGGCAGGCCTCCAATCTGAGGTACATATTACCAAGGCTAACTGCTTCATATACAATTGGATGCACTGACGAGTAGTTATCCAACAAGAAGTTGATGTGGCCCATTACTGACCGGGTGAACTTGTGAATGTCCGATGTTACATGTGGAGTTTGAATGCCCTCCAACAGGATATGAGCCCTAATCCGCTCCATTGTGCTCTATGTCGCATTGTGCACCTTGGCATCCTTTGCATTTAACAGCCTGAACATCGCACCACCTATCTGATCAACCTCCGTCGAAAGGAATGACACCTCCATCTTGGATAAGGCATGGGACACAGCACCGCGCACATGCAGCAAGACATTCAGTGTCTGGTATAGTGCTGGCAACCCACTAGGATTGGGATTGGGATCAAGCTATGACGTCAACAAAAGAGAGCATTTTTAACACGGATTTTTGGATAAACCGCGCAAACTGGAATTGATCCATAGCCTTAGCTTCTTCTTTTTCTACCTTTTCCTCCTCAAAAATAATAGGCACCACGAGGTCAGGACCCGGAAATAGGGACTTTGTGAAACCGATGGTGTCGATGATTCCTGTGAGAGCACGGATCCAGTTCCCATGCCGCAGATGCAGATGCGCTGCTAGCACTAGCGAGATGGATAACCCAGCCCGTCTTTTTTCCTTTGCGGTCCTTTTTTTGAAAGATTCTCATAAATAAACTCCTGACGGTTTCGTTTAGGAAAATAGACCTTCGTCTTGACGTCATCATCGCTAGCGCCGAGGTAACACATCTTGGCGCCAGCATCGTTGGCGCCAAGACCTTGGCGAGACGTCAAACGCGGCGCTGATGTGGACAAGAGCTTGGCGCCAATAAGCTCTGGCGTTTGAAATTGGACATCTAAAACCATTACGAAACCTAAGAAACAACTTTGCTTGGTTCATCTGGTAAGAGCTCGCGTGATCTCAACCAAAGGGCTTGGGTTTGAACTCTGATTCAGCCATTTTTTTTCAACATTTTTGTGGACAATAACAAGAAACATTAACATTTTTGTGGACAATAACATAAAAATTATTTCAAGAATCATGTGACCCATTGTGGTTTGGAAGCGCGAGTAGAAATGTGCATGTGACATGTATATTTAAAAAAAATATTTATATATGATACTAGTATGTTTAAAATCAGTTTAATATGCATTAAATGAATAATATTTCTTGTTATATTTTCTTATAAAAATAAAATTGCCGCTGGCGTGCGGTTGGCTCTTATTGCCGTATTTAATATGCAATAAATGTTGCTGTTATTCTTTATAAAAATGTTGCCAAAAAAAGTTAGTGCAGGAATTGGCATTCGAACCCAGGCACTTTGGCTAATGTCGCGAGCGACCTGACCAGCTGGACTGAATTACATATTGGTCGCAACAAAATTTACTTGTTACTTTCCAACGGCAGAGCTTGGCGCCAAGACCATAGCGCCAAGCTCTTGTCCATGTCAGCGCCACGTTCAACATCTCGCCATTGCTGGCGCCAAGACAAGGGTCTATTTTCCTAAACGAAACCGTCAGGGGTCTATTTATGAGAATCTTTTAAAAAAAGGCTGCAAAGCAAAAAAAGACGGGAACCCGCCAACACGCAACTCCTTGAGCCACCTCTACACGACAAGGACGCCTCTGCTGCTACAACTCGCCCCCGACGACACGACTAAGAATTCCTGGACCAGGCTTCTGACATGCTTCATCTTCGCCTCATCGGTTTCTCTCTAAGGAACGTCGTCGTTGTCGCTGTGCCCGAAGCCTAAGTGTATGGCGGCGTCCATAGAGCTGGAGGACAGGCGAGAGCCGCTACCGCCAGGTGTGCAGTAGTAGGTGGTTGAGATTGAGACAATGGTACCTGACGAGCTGGATCCTGTCTGCCCGCAGCTGCCATCCCTGCTGTTCACCTCCATGGTAAGCCTACGCTTAATCTAGCTACCCCTGGAAACTGCAGATGTGCAGACACCAATCTCCCCGATGCTCAGCTCAGCCGATAGCCGTTAACTTGCAGTCACAGTCTCACAGACTAACCGTCACAATTCACCGTTGGGCAACAGACGGAGAGAAGAAGCGACAGGAAAGAAAATATCTTGTGATTTTTCAGTGGTTGGTGGGAGGCAGCAGGCAAAAGTTTTAGAAAAGTCATATGGGCCTCTCGAAGAGGGCCAATAGTCAGGGTTGAAAATTTCTAGAAAACTTTGTTGAAATTTCGAAGAAATTTCATGAATTATGGTAATTTCGACAAAGTCCATCTATGGACAAGATAGCATTTATAGTAAGGGCCTATTTGGTTTCTATGACGAATAGAACTAAAATGTTTTAGTCACCTTTTAGTCAGTTTGCGTGACACTTTTAGTTCCTAAAGTAACTAAAGTTTACTCTACTTCAGTTTAGGAGGTGAAAACCAAACAGGCCATAAACCTTCAAATATGATTCATGCTGGTACAAAGTCACTATAAACTAATAAGTCATATAAATACTGGTACAATCATACAAGTCCGAAGGGTACATACATCTCCATGCTGTTGCATGTTTATTTCAGAAAAGAGACAAAAAAATACTAATACAAAGAGTGAAATGAGGTTTGCTATATACTTTAGCTCTTGCAAAAAAAAAAAAAACTTTAGCTCTTGCAACATTTGAAGCAACCACTTTTCATTCCTTGGTGCCACAATTCATCATCCTTCGAATAGCTCTTTCAGCATTTCTTCCGTCTCCTTGGGAGTGAATTCTGGCATGGCAATGTTGTTCTCCTCTATGTATTTTGTGTAGTCTGGAATGATTTTCTCGATGATAGCTGTGCGCAGACCTTTCCTTAGCTTAGGATCTGGAACCTTCCACAACTTTTGAGTGTTGTATGTCTTTCGAAAAGCAGACTCGAACTTAGGCAGAACAGAGTTGCTTCTCGTCAATAAGCAGAGAGGTGTAGGAGAAGGATTGAACAAGCAAGACAATACTCGGTCCCAAGACTGTAATAGTTCTCCATGTGGCGATCCACTTTTTCAAAGAGTGCTGCCACGTGGATGTCGAGAGAAGAGTAGTTTAGAGGCCTGTGACGACGTTCCTTGTTGCCTGCCTTTTTGAGCAAGGTAAAGAACAGGAGGCTCTCCTGTATAAAGTACAAGTTGTTAAGCAAGAATAAGAACCTGAGGCCTTGATCTGGAAACGATTCTGACACTTTGACAAGATGCTCTTCTAGACAAGATATCATCTCCACGGTCGTTCTGTCCAAAGAATGCACACTCTTATCACGAAGGCAAGCCAATACTGCTTGGGATACAAATGGAGCCATTGACGAGTAACTAGATTGCAGGAAGCTGATGTATCCCATTACAGACCGAGTTGCGATGAGAATGTCTGGTGATCCTTGTGAACTCCACGAGTCGTCGACGCTTGTAAGCTCACGACTTATCCGCAGTATTGTGCTCGATACAGCCTCAGCCGCCTTGGCCTCCTTTGCTGACAAGAGGTTGACTATCTCTCCCAGTATCTTTTCATTTTCTTCTGCTTTTATGAGGGAAAATGCTATCCATGTATCTTTTCCACGGAATAGCAAAGGAATCTCCCATAACGCCATGGACAGAGCACCGCACACAGATAGCAGGTAACTGAGCTTATAGTATGATGGCGGTGTGGGCAATCCATTGGTAACATGAATGGTCTGCATTCCGAGAAATCACAACGTCAACAAAAGCAAACATTTTCAACATGGTAATTTGGATAAACTGTGCAAACTGGAAAGCTTCCCGAATACTAGCATCGTCCGGAGACTCCGGAGTCGTAATCTCTGAAAAGGACGACATCTGCATCCGGATGCTGTCCGTGATTTCAAAGAGGCCGCTGACCCACCTCGATGCAAAAGAATTAGTATATTTTAACACCCTTGCAGAAGCAACCCCATCATCGAGTTGGAGCACCCACACGAGGCCCAGATCTGCGAACAACCACTCCAGGTGTTGGGGATGCACCCTATGGCCGGAGAGGCTTATTACCTTCGATTGGAGTCTAACCACCGAACTCGGTATTCTATTTTATATTTGTGTCCGCAGGATCCAAAGAAGAGGCCCCTGGAGGTCGGACCTCCGCCGAGGAGGCACCTTGGGGAACCATGGAGGCGGTCGGTGACGGAGGTCCGGCGGCATCGTCTCCCAGGCTCGCAGAGGTCAATTGACCAAGCCCCCAACTCCCGCGGAGGCCCTGCGCAGAGGCGGCGACATCCGGAGACAGCGACGCCGAGATGATGTGATGGGCCGAGCTGAGGCTCGTCATCAAGGAGCGGACATAATGGGCCTCGTCAGGGCAGTGATGGGCCTCGACCCATAGGTCGTAGCGATAAAGCGATGGATCAGCTTGCCCTTGGGAGGCCCACGTGTAATAGACTCAGTATCTAGGGTTTTGATACTCTCATTGGGGGCACGCTTGTAGTTTTAATCCTGAGCTAAGTAGTCACTATAAAAGGCGATGCCCCCTGTGTAATAAAGGGTTGTTGTCCTCGGGTAGCTGCAACGCCACCTGTCCTAGGGCCCACCTTGTAATTCCATCATTTTATATTAAGAGGAGGTTTGTTTTGATTCTATCATCCTACCTCATCCTAAATCTGCTAGGACCGTGTCCCAACAGTTGGCGCCCGCCGTTTGTGTCTGGCCGAAGATAACGTCCGCAAATGCCACCCAGAAGAAAGGCCTCCATGAGGAGGCGTACCGCCGCTGAGGCGGAGGCCCCTGAACCCTCGATTCGTGGGAGGCCAAGGAGAAACATTCGAAGCACCTATCCCTCCACACCGGAGGACGGAGGTGTTGACGAGAACAACAATACTGCGCAAAGGGGGACCTGACTGAACAGCATTCGCCCGCCCAGAACCAAGAAGATGAATTGGCCAGGCTGAGAGAGGAGATACGCCGCATGGAAGCCGAAAGAGACAGGTTAAGGGCACAGTAAGCCGCTACCCAAAGAACAATACAATCATCACGTCAAGCAGACGAGATAAGGTAGCAAATGGCCATTCTGCGAGTAGAAATACAGAGCATGCAACCTTCGGCGGCAAGTCCATCGGAGACCGCTCAACTGATCACAGCAAGTCGTCCCCCAGCTGTAAACGAGCAAGTTTCACGCACCATAATTCCAAGCCTACCCACACCATCAAGAGTCTTTGACCCAAAGTCACCACTGTTCGAAGGTCTTCAAGGCTCACCATGGCCTCCAAGTTACAAACCTGTGTCTCTGCCAAGATTTAATTGCAATTCAGATCCGAGATAATTTATAATGAGTTTCAAAGCTTCAGTATCCTCCGCAGGAGGCAATGATCATGTAATGGCTAAATCATTTGTGATTGCAGCAGAAGGAGATGCACTAGCATGGTACTTAATGTTGAAGCCAAGCACTGTATACTCATGGGAGAACCTACGGGACCAGATACTGGCAAACTTTAAAGCTTACACAAACGAGTTGCTAATATCATCAGACTTGTTCAGCAACAAGCACCTCAAGGGTGAACCCCTCAGAGACTATTATCAGAGATTCCTACACCTCCGGGCTAAGGCACCAGATGTCCCTAATAGGAAAGTAACCATAGGTGCCAACCTATCAGAGGTAGAGAGAAAAGACTTGTTAGAACTCAGATCTGCAAAGAATCAGTCGGGATGTAATTAAACACATCCTCGACCACAGCCCAAATGTCAAACCTAGGAAGCAAAAATAGAGAAAGATGTCCGAAGAACGCATAATTGTCGCAAAAGCGGAGGTGCAAAGGTTGTTAGATGCCAAGGTCATCAGAGAAGTCAAGTACTCAGACTGGCTAGCAAATGATGTCTTAGTGCCAAAAAAGAATGGCAAGATGAGAATGTGCATAGACTTCACAGATCTCAACAAGGCCTGTAAAAAAGATCCTTTCTCATTACCCAAGATAGATACGTCAGTCGACAAGGCAGCAGGATGCAAGCGCTTCTCTCTGTTAGATTATTTCTCAGGATACCACTAGATATGGCTAAGAAAGGAGGATGAAGAGAAAACAGGCTTCACGGCCCCCTTAGGCACCTATTGTTTTGTTAGGATGCTAGAAGGTCTCAAAACGCAGGATCAACATTCTCAAGAATGATTCAGATCATATTGCGAGCTCAACTCCGAAGGAACATTATAGCCTATGTTGATGACTTAGCAGTGGTTAGCAAACAAATCGGAGATCATTTGAACGACCTCAGGGAAACATTCGCCAATCTCAGAGAAGCAGGGCTAAAGGTGAACCCAAAAAATGTATCTTTGGAGTAAGCAAGGGAAAGATGCTCGGTTACATTGTTGGTCCAGAAGGGCTAAGAGCAAACCCAGATAAAACAAAAGCAGTGTTAACAATGAGAGAACCAAAAAATAAGAAGGAAGTGCAGCGTCTGACAGGCAGAATAGCAGCACTCAACAGATTCATCTCGAATCAGCAGAACGAAGCCTACCATTTTTTAGAACACTCAAGGTCTCGGACAAATTTGAATATGGCGAAGAACAGTCATAGGCATTTCGGCAGCTCAAAAATTACGTGACGAAGGATCTTATGGTAATAGCGCCAGATGCAGGGGCAGGAGCAATCGGCGAAGTGCTAGAGCAAGAAAAGGAAGTTGACAACAAAAGCGTACAACACCTAGTATACTATGTATTAGAAGTGCTGCAGGGTGCAAAACTGAACTACTCGGAGGTCAAAAAATAGCATACGCAATAGTCACAGGATCTAGGAAGCTTAAATACTATTTTCAAGAATATGAAATCCTAGTCCCAACACCACAACCACTCGCCGACATCCTTGGCAACAAAGAGGCATCAAGAAGAATCGATAAGTGAACAACAGAAATATCTCAGTTTAGCATCAAGTTCATCTCAAGAACGGCAGTCAAGTCATAAGCACTCGCAGACTTTTTGGCGGAATGGACATCTCCGCAACACACAGAAGATAAAGCGGAGGCTTCAATATGGACACTATACATGGATGGCGCATGGGGCATCCAAGGTGCAGGAGCCTCCGCAGTACTAATATCACCACGGGCATCAAAACAAAATACGCAGCAAGACTATGCATCAAAGCAACCAACAACGTAGCTGAGTACGAAGGAGTAATCCTGGGGCTCAGCAAGGCCAAGGCACTCGATGCAAAATACATCATGGTCAGAACCGACTCACAGATAGTAACAGGACAAGTAGAGAAAGACTATGTCGCCAGAAACCCAGAGTTAGCCGCATACCTAGAAGTAATAAGGGGTCTGGAAAAAAGATTCCAGGGTTTTACCCTAAAGCACATCCCAAGGGGGGACAACACGGAGGCAGATGAGTTAGCCAAAGCAGCAGCAAATCAAACGGAGGTACCCAAAGGAACCTTCCAAGAATTGACATCGCCAGCTACTGCAAAAATATCTAAGGTATTTGCGGAGGTACTCCTAGTAAACACAGAGGATTGGAGGAAACCAATAATTGATCATATCAATGAAGTCCATGTGACATCAGATGAAACAAGTGCAGCAAGACTGGCTGCATAGGCAAGGAATTACACAATAATAGATGGAGTTCTATACAAGAAAGGCATAGTCCAACCATTGCTTAAGTGCATCATTGAGTCAGAAGGCAAAGACCTCTTACAGGATAGTAACTCGGTGCAAAATACATCATGGTCAGAACCGACTCGCAGATAGTAACAGGACAAGTAGAGAAAGACTATGTCGCCAGAAACCTAGAGTTAGCCGCATACCTAGAAGTAATAAGGGATCTGGAAAAAAGATTCCAGGGTTTTACCCTAAAGCACATCCCAAGGGGGGACAACACGGAGGCAGATGAGTTAGCCAAAGCAGCAGCAAATCAAACGGAGGTACTCAAAGGAACCTTCTTCCAAGAATTGACATCGCCAGCTACTGTAAAAACATCTAAGGCATTTGCGGAGGTACTCCTAGTAAACACAGAGGATTGGAGGAAACCAATAATTGATCATATCAATGAAGTCCATGTGACATCAGATGAAACAAGTGCAGCAAGACTGGCCGCATAGGCAAGGAATTACACAATAATAGATGGAGTTCTATACAAGAAAGGCATAGTCCAACCATTGCTTAAGTGCATCACTGAGTCAGAAGGCAAAGACCTCTGACAGGATATTCACTTAGGAATGTATGGATCGCACATTGGCCCCAGAGCACTCTCAGCAAAGGCAATCAGGCAAGGATTTTACTGGCCAACCCACATCATGGATGCATTGCACATAGTAACAACTTACAAAGCATGCCAAAGCTTCGCACCGTACCAAGCGTCTCCGGAGGGACAATCACAGCTAATACCTCCGGTCTGGCCTCTTCAGTGATGGGGAATGGATCTCGTAGGCCCATTACCCATGGCTCAGGGCGGAAGCAAATATGCAGTAGTGGCAATAGAATACTTCACAAGATGGATAGAAGCCAAAACACTTGCAACAATCACCTCTGAAATAGTCAAAAAATTCTTCTGGCAAAACATAATTTACAGATTCGTGATTCCAAGGACAATCACAGTCGATAATAGAAAACAATTTGATTCAGACAAGTTCAAAGAATTCTACAAGAGCATCAGCACACAAATAGCCTTCGCATCAGTCTATCACCCAGAAAGTATCGGAGTAGTGGAAAGGTCAAACAAAATCATATTCTCGGTAATCTTCAAGACATTGCTGGATCACAAAAAGGTCAAATGGGTAGAAGAGCTACCGAAGGTGGTATGGTCTCACAACACAAACATATCAAGAGCCATCGGGTTCACTCCATTCAAGCTACTGTATGGAGAAGAAGCAATGATGGCAGAGGAGATCAAATACCAGAGCCTCCGTGTAATAAAACAGAACCTCGCAAAAGATGAAGAATACACCAAAGAGATGACCGAAGCATACAGGCTAGAGGCAATCGACAACATCAAGAAATACCAAGACCAAACCAGAAAATGGAGGGATGGAAAAGTGGTCACTAAAAGCATTAAAGATGGCAACTGGGTAATGAGGCGGAGGCCAAACGCTCAAAACATAGAAAAACTACAGCCAAAATAGGAAGGACAGTTCATAGCCAAGCAAGGCGGAAGGAAATGGTCATTCTACCTACAAGATGCAGAAGGAAGAATGTCAACTCACTCTTGGAACATTGATAGCCTTAGGAAATACTACACATAGAATGTAAGGACTCTATAGTATTATAAGCGGAGGTCCATAGATTTAAATTCCTGCAATTTACTTTTTCTTCTGAAAAAATGGCTTGCACTCTGTTCCTCACAAAAGGGGCTCCAAATCGGAGGTGAGGTTTTTAATGAGGCAAGACCACATGTAATAAACCTCTGAACATATAAAGAGGACCCTGAAAAACAATACCCGGAATAGTCGAAAGCAGCCAGCACCGCGGCTGCAATATTCGACAACTATTCATGATTTACAAGGTCACTTCATGCCACCATTAAGAAAAATGAGAAGGCATGAAGCAACCTCTGCGAAACGCCAAAAGCCCTCAAAAAAGTCCTGGCATATCAGGCATCGAGGTAGGCAATTGCAACCACAAGTTGTGAAGCGAACCGGGGAAAGACCTGTGAACCAACTCTGGCACCGGTAGCGCAAAAACTCATAAAACGCCAAAGCCCTGAAAAAGCCCTGACATATCAGGCATCGAGGTAGGCAATCACAACCACAAGTTGCGAAGCGAACCGGGAAAAGACCTGTGAACCAACTTAGGCACCGGTAGCTTAAGAAGCAACATCACACTCACCAGCAGTGACCTCCGAAATGCAATATTAAAACAACGGATTTAATACAAACAGTTGAGTTCATGAAGTCAAGTGACCTCCGCATCATACGCCTTCCAAATCGAAAGCAATATAATCACAAAAAAATATATATAATAATAAGTTCAGGAACCAATAAGATCATTTATTATTCCAAAGCGGAGGCAATATGTAAAGGAAGATCATTTATTATTCAACTTTATGTTTACAACTGACAAGGCTCATAGCGCCTTGCTCATAACAGGAACAACGTGCAAAATGCACGTATTTAACTGCTAGACTAGAATGCACAATCTCCGGGTCAAGATATCTAGCCACTCCACCCAGTTAACCAGCTACCACAAGACATGGAAGTAGCCCGGAGGTTGCCAACAATTCAGCCTACAAAAGAGCAAAGATAGCAACCTTCGAAAGTATATTTGAAGATAAGCAAACTAAGGCTCCCTGAAAAGCAGGCGCTAGTGGAGGTAAGCCCTAATCAGTCGTGAAATACCCTCTATCGCCTCCCAGCTGCATACCACCCTGTACCTCCGGAAACCCAGCTAGTTGAATCAAGTCCAACAGACGCTCGATAGAAGAGAAGGAGGTGAGCTTGTACATGACAAACTCCACAATCATCTGTCAGCACACCACTTTGCACCTTCCATCGGCAAGCAACCACCGCATCCAAAATTCTTACATCAACCACGTTAAATAGGATCATAGCCAGCTGCCATCTCCGAGGATAAAAACACAATACAGGTAGAGCATCATTGACAAACAGAAGCATCACCATCTTTAACCGTTGGCAACAGGTTCACTGATGTGGCCATTCCATTACGAGTCCTCACATAGTACCAACGTAAGACAGCTACTACAGAGCACCATCAGTATAATGTACACAACAAAGCAGCCTAAACAGCAAAGGGGGAACAAGTCTTTTTATAAGACCCTCCTAAGAAACATTAAACAAGTTGCAGCTACCTATCATTAAAAGAAGCAAGTACAAAATTAGTACATGTACCATCATGCCTCAAGAGGCAAAAGTACAAAATCAAAGGCAGTAAATAACAAAGATGCTCAAAGTACATAAGGATACTATAAAAGAGGTAGAGCTCAAGGTCTCAATGCCTAAGCATTAGGAAAGGGCCAACCACAAGCAACTCCCCGTAGCCTTAAGGGAGATGGAGGCAGATGTGCGTATACGGACGAACAAAAATAACAAGATACCATGCAAGAATTCATAAGGGGGTTGACAAAAGAAGCATCCTAGAGACAACGAGGGTTTCTAGGATAATGAAAAAAGAAGTTAGCCGACAGTGCAAGCCAATTGGGATCATCGCCTGAACGGAGACAAGGGGGATACCACGTAAGAACTCGTAACGTTCCCCCGTCTCTGCTAAGATCAGCTGCGACTCACCTCCGCAGATCAAGTGTCAGGATGCACGGAGGCATAGCCAAAGACCACAAAGTCAAACACAGCAATAAAAGGGTAATACACAGCAAAATCGACATCAGCACTGGTCGAAGAGAAACAACGGTTGTAACACCCACCTCATGTTAACAATAAAGTAAAATTATTAATACATAAATGTACGTCAAAGTGGTTACAACCTCCGAAGAGGAAAGCAAAAATCACTTCCGAACTGCAATCTGGCACGAAGGCCTTCGATTAATTCAAATAGACCTCCGCATCATAGCGGAGATTGAAGTAAACAAGCTCACAAATGACAATTCCATTGCAACACTCAACCTCCGCACAAGAACAATTACAAAGGTCCAGTTGGACCACGCCATGCAAGAGAATGAGTAAGGCTAGAGCACTCATCATCTAAGTCGCTGAGAACAAAATCAAACATGTCGTCCACCGTGCGCTTAGGAAGCGCCAACTTCCAATAATCCCATAGCTCCCCGCTAACGTAAACATCATCGCGCATAAAGGTAATAGGCTCGACCTCCTACATAGTCCCCAAACTGCAGACCTGTGCAGGATGATTCGGCCATTAATAATTTACAAAACTGAGAGTAACTTAAATTGTTCATTACACGTGCGCGCTAGCACGAGGTTAGCAAAAGACAAAATATACACAACCACAAATCAAGATGAATTTTTGCACCTCCTCTTCAGTGGTCAAGTCCTGAAGCCCCGTCCGAGCCCTCGGAGATCCTACCGCTGGCTCCATCATAGCATCAGTCCCAACACTTGCAGGAAGAACCTGAGTAGCGAATGCACCAACGTTAGCAGACCCCCGGGTGTGCACAGAAGTACCACCAGAAGAAGTCGGGCCATGACTTTTGCGCTTGCCATACTTCAATTGCTGAAAAAGGCAAAAAATAAGAGAAAAATCACCACCGCTTTCGACAAAGGCAGGAAAAGCTAAACCATACATACCGTTTCACGAGTAACATTAGCCATGGCAACAGTCTCCGAATGGCCAAACTTGGACCAAAACTTCTCCATGAAGCTACGCACGGTGGTCTTAACAAGCCGATCTATTCTACCAAGTTTAGCAGGATCTGCTAGCTCAGGACAATCAAAATTCCTAATTTGAACAATGTCCTTAGACACGAAGAGCTTGCATAGACAGGTTGCGAAGGTCTTTGCACTAAAATTGGAGACTACAGACATAAACTCATTAAGCTTGTTGAGGTTTGCCTTGATCCAGGAAAAGATCCCAGAGGTAGAAGCCTCAGGATTAACCGGAGTCGCCACACCACCAAAAGCCCGGACAGCGGAGACATAGGATTTAGCCACTTTCAGCCCTATCAACCTGGTGGCAGTCAGCTCCTTCTCAAGTTCTTCAACCTTAGTCTTAAGAGCCACCGCCAATTGCCATTCAGCATCCATTTCCTGGTGCAGGAGATTTGAAATCTCAACAGCTTTGTCCGCCCGCTGATTGGCGGTGGCCTCCGCTTCTTTGGCAGCAGCAAGAGACTTCTTCAAGTCATCAGATTGAACCCCAAGAGCTAATAGCTGCTTCTCCAAACCGAAGGCCTTCTGAGCCATTTGTTTCCTCTCATGGGTCTGAGACTCAATCCCCGCCTTCAAAATCTTGATAGCGTCATATTTTTGACCAGTTCAGCACCACTACTGGTCTCAACGGCCATGGACAAGGTGGCGCTCTGGAGATAGCAACAAAGCAATGCCAAAATCAAATACACAAGAAAGAGAAGGTAAAAAATATAGCTAAGAATGAAGAAAATAAAACCAAACTCACAATGATATGATAGTTAATGCTGGCATTCATCAAGGTTTGAAATGGCAGCCTAGCCAGACGCTGGTACAGGTCTCCACCCATAGCATCAGTCAACTAGTCAATACCTTGAGCCTAGCCAAGGAGGGCACTTATGCCCTCATTGGGACAACTACTAGACGGGAAAGACCCAGAGTCAACAACATCCACTGGAGCTTCCACCGGAGGTTGCGGAGCTTTAGGCACCGTCTTAGCAGCAAGCCTTTCGAAAAATGGTGCACCAGGCGCCGGAGGCGGCGGAGGAGCAGTCTGAGCAGCCTCAGCAATGAGGCTATCTGAAAGTAGATACAAAAAATAAACATCACACAAGGGAATAAGAAAATATAAAATCTCAAAGAAAATCATATACATGCTCACCGAACAAGGAAACTTTCCCATCAGAGGCATAACCATAAGAAACCTTCAAAGTCAGGAAATCCACATAGGTCATACTCCGAGTAAGAACGTTACCTTGACTCAAGATGTAGGCATCCTCGTGGACCGCAGTATCCTCTGCTCCAAGTTGGCTAGTCTTCGCTGGATTTTCAGCATGAAGAGCCGTAACACCAGCCTCCACTAACTCATCCTCATCAGAGCTGGCGTCGAGATACGCACTAGCAAATGGCTTCATAGAGAGCTCAGTGGGTGCCATTTCAGCATGCTGAGGCAGGGGACCACCAGACGGCGAGACAAGCAGAACTGAAGGCAAACCGGAGGTGTCAATTGTTAAAGCATGGGCCACCTACGGGGAAGCAGTAGGCGACGGAGACCACCAAGACGGACCCTTGGAAACAAGCAACGCCAAAGCGTCAGCCTCCGTCAGAGTCTCAGTCTCCGCCTCCGGATTAGAAATAATGTTCTCTTCATCATAAAGATCTTCAAAAACGTCCTCCATCTCCACAGTTTCAGCGGAGGCCTCTCTCTGTTTCTTCGAGCCTCCGCACGTTAAAGCGCCAGCCTTTCTTTTCTTTCCCTCGGCGGCCTTCGTAGCAGCGCCGGCAGCAGGTAGCAGAACAAACTACGCGGTGGCGAGTGAAGGGGAGTACGGGTCGTTTTCACCACCCACCCCCCTTATATAGGCAGCGAAGTGGCGCCTCGACTTCCCAGACCAATGGTCACGATGATCCACCAATTGAATGGCAGCAAACGATCCGACTCAAAATCAACGCCTAAGATTGAAAACCTAACAATGGTAAAAACGCCAAGCCTCTGGTCCAATATTCAATGGGCCAGGGGGGTCGGAGGTAAGCACAGCCTCCGCGGCCAGGAGAATATTGATGGCTAGACCCGCCTCCACTGGACCTAACCCTCAAGGGGGGAATGTTGGGGATTCACCCCACAGACGGAGAGGCTTATTACCTCGGATTGGAGTCTAACCAACAAACCCGGTATTCCCTTTTATATTTATGTCCGCAGGATCCAAAGGAGAGGCCCCCGTAGGTCGGACCTCCGCCGAGGAGGCACCTTGGGGGACCATGGAGGCGGTCGGTGATGGAGGTCTGGCGGCATCATCTCCCAGGCTCGCGGAGGTCAATTGACCAAGCCCCCGACTCCCGCGGAGGCCCTGCGTGGAGGCGGCGACATCAGGAGACAGCGACGCCGAGATGGTGTGATGGCCGAGCTGAGGCGCGTCGTCAAGAAGCGGACATAATGGGCCTCTCCAGGGCGGTGATGGGTCTCGACCCATAGGTCGTAGCGATAAAGTGACGGACCAGCTTGCCCTTGAGAGGCCCACGTGTAATAGATTCAGTATCTAGGATTTTGATACTCCCATTGGGGGCACGCTTGTACTTTTAATTCTGAGCTAAGTAGTCACTATAAAAGGCGATGCCCCTGTGTAATAAAGTGTTGTTGTCCTCTGATAGTTGCAGCGCCACCTGTCCTAGGGCCCACCTTGTAATTTCACTATTTTATATTAAGAGGAGGTTTGTTTTGATTCTATCATCCTACCTCGTCCTAAATCTACTGGGACCATGTCCAACACTAGGACACTCATGTCTTCGCCGCCTTCGATGATGCTGCAGTTCGCTGCACCGAAGAATTCCTGAACCAGGCTTTTAATGTGCTGCTTCTTCTGTATCCTCGTTAGTTTTGCATAATTGCCACACGAGAAGGGCATGGCGGCCTCCATCTGGATAGGGACAGAGGACATGCCAGAGCCGCCCCCACTAGATGTGTAGGCAGCGGACACTATGGTACCTGATGAGGAGGAGGAGCTGCCGATGCTGAATGGAGTGTATCCGGTGTTCCCGAGGCCGAGGTAGCTGTAGATCCAAGGCTCGCAGTCGTCGTCCCTACCGTGGCCTCCATCTCCGTGCAACCTGGAGATTCTCCAGAGAGCAATAGTATCTATCGATCGATGTTTGGCAGTCTGAGGCGATCGATGGTCGTTGACTTCACGCGTTTGTGAAGACCGGCAACTACTTAAGTCTCATGAGTCATGAGGGCACTCCCAACCTGAAACTATCAGGAAACTATCAGGTAGTTTCCATAGTTTTGGAAACAACAACTAGAAACTAAACAACCCAAAAAATATCTAACCAATCAACGATGATTCTCGTTCCCGTTCTCTCTCAACAACGGGGTTAGGCAGGGTACGGCGGCCGGCGGAGACCAGCTAGAGCACCTACTACCGTGCAGCTGCGGCCAGCGCGAGTGCAACAACGGAGACCAATATAATATAATAGGGATCTTCCTATCCTAACACGCGTTAGGCTCCTACACTGTCAAAAATTTTTAAGTGAAAAACAGAATACAGATTTCAGTTAAAAAAAACAGCAGGGCTAAAAACAGAATCCTAACACGCGTTGGCTCTTTATTTGGTGTTTATGCTTACCTGAACCTGAAGCAAATAAAATATGTTTTGTCATTTTGTGTGTTTACAACCTGTGTGGTGCTACAAAAACGAGTACAATATAACAAGCTACTCGTATTTGAAAAGGGTGATTTGGATACAAATGGTTCCAAGGAACATGAATTTTGGTGCCACAAATATATTCAAGAAATTAAAAACACAGCTCCAAAATGCATAATTTTTTTATAAAGCTTTTAAAAAAACCTTTTTGAAAATGGTTTTGTATGTAACAAGCAAACGAATTTTAAAGTATTGTAAAAAATTAGAAATATTTTTTAGTGAATTTGAGCATGAAGGAATACATAAGGTATTACACAATTGGCCTATGGTTTTCTCCAATATTTATGAAAAGGCTAGGTAATTTCTGAAATTCCTAACATGGTGACGGCGTATTGTTGATAGAAGTTATGGATGTTAGTTGATTTCGTTTGTAGGATGAGTTAATTTCGACCTTTGGGCGGTTTACTTAATTGTACATTCCGAGCTATTATACTTGCATACTGTATGATACTATGTGATGTTTCAATATGTGAGTAAGTTGTGTCATAATTTTTGTCAAAAATCCGTCTAAGCTTGCTAAGATTTGAAATATGTGCTTATTTTATGAAGTTTTGGAGTTGACTCCACGGAGCTAATTAGAATGTCGCGTAAGACTACTCAAGTTCCTTGTTGGGGATATAATATCTTTTTCTGTCAGTTTCTTTTATTTTTAGATGTACCATAGCATTGGCTACCTGTGTAATAATTATGGCCTGATGCATCTTCGAATGAGGATGACTGAAGCCAGAAATATAGTTTCCATTATCTAAAACTTCTATTGAAATATGTCATAATGATGTCAAAACGTTTGATTCCAAAACATTGGTAAAAATTCAAATTCATGTCCAAATAGACAAACTTGTCTTTTTTACTTCTAAATTGACACCATTACTAGTTGCAGTTAATAAAATTGGGGGCAAATCCATTCATCAGTTTGGAAAAACATTAGCATAATAATAAAGCTAAAGGCAAAAACCATTATTGAACTTTAAAGTAGGGGCATGAACACAGAAACCATCGATTTTGTGATAAGATCTGCACATGAATTCTGAGCAACGTTTTCTGATATGCACATGAATTCGTATGGAAATTGACAATTCAAGAGGCCTCATTTACTACTACTACAAGTCTGCAGGGCATATGGTATACACATGACGGCCGTCTGTTCCATAGTTATCTATATCTCCTATATAGACAAACCCCACTAGCTAATATATATCTCTTATATAGATAAACCTCACTAGTTAATTCTCTTGACATGCAAAATGTTCACATCATCATCCACTAAAACATCCCACTAACTAATTCTCTTGTCATGCAAAGCGTCCATATCAGCATCTATTAAAACATTTCACTGGCGTATTATTCCGTCATGCAAAGTGTCCACGTCAGCATCCACTAGCAATTCAACTGACACATGTTATTATCCCATATTCAAGCTATTCACATTAGCAAACTACATCATTTTCTAACATATATTTAGTTGTCTACGTTAGAATGCTAAAAATCATCCATGATAGTATAATTTAATCGGTGATTCCCGCCGCAACACACAGGGCATTCTCCTAGTTCTCTCAATATGCAAGCTATTCAATAAGGCAATCCACTATCACAGTCATTAAGTAAAATTTAATACAAGTTGTCTGACTAGACAATTCACTAGCACATACAATTAAAATCCACTAGCATATGCAACTGTAATATCATGTCGACAAGATTACTTTATTCACCACGTCATCGTATCACGAAAATTCAATAATTCGTAATTTTCACTGCAATACGTGGAGAATTTTGCTACTTTAAAAATTGCAGTTTTTGGTGCTTCAGGTTTTCCTCTGCTTCACATATAGCCCCAGAAGCAAAGGCATTTGAAAGGATCCCATTTGAAACAACATCATTTTATTAAAAAAATGTTCAGCACAAACGGAAACCATGTGGTGACTTGTCTTCTGTGTTGCACTCCCAGTGTTTGTCATCCTTCAAACAGCTCTTCCAACATCTCTTTCAGCTCGTCGGGACTGGATTTTGAGGTGCTAATTTTGTTGTCTTCTATGTATTTTGTATAGCCTGGAATGATTTTGTCGATGATAGCTTTGTGCAGTGTTGTCCTGAGCTTGGGATCTGGGACCTTCCACAGCTTTTGAGTGGTGTACGTCTTTTGAAACTCATCCTCGAACTTAGGCAGCAGGGAGCAGTTTCTCTTGAAACAAAGAGGTGTAGGATTTAAAAAGTTTGACAACAACGGTACCCAAGATACTTCTAGGTAGCTATTCATGTAGCCCCCAACTTTGCGAAATAGGTCTGCCATGTTTTCTTGGAGAAAACAGTGTGTGTTGTTGGGGGAGCTCCTGCCTTATAAAGTACAAGTTGTTGAGTAAGAATAATAACCTTAGGGCTTCATCCGGAAATGATTCTGATATGTTGCCAATCGTTTCTTTTAGACAAGACAGAATCTCTCTGACCATACTGTCGAAAGGTCTTATTTTTCCAGTCTGAGGTACATACTTAGCTGCTTCAGACACAATTGCGGCCACTGACCGATGAGAGCACAACAACCTGATGTAAGTGACTACGAACAGAGTCGCCTTGTGAACGTCTGATGATGCTTGTGTATCTAGAGAACACAACAGGTTATCTTGATCCTTGGTGAACTCCATCAAAATCTGCTTCATTGTGCTCCATATGGCTTCAGCCGCCTTGGTCTGCTTTGCTGACAGAATGCGGTGTATCTTGTCCTGTATTCTTTCAACTCCTCCAGAGGGAGGCGAACCGAGTTGCCACCGGATCTCTAATAATGCCACAGCACTGAGAAGGGCACTGAGATCAGCCAGTACAGCATTTTGTGCCCTTTGGTTCATAACGTCTTCAACTATGACGTCAACAAAAACGAGTAGTTTCAACATGGTTCCTTGTATGAACTGTGCAAATTGGAACAGATCCGGAATACTATCTTTGTTGCCGGTCTCAGTCTCAGGTTGCTGTTCTTTTTCAGCGCTGCTACTAGGAAGAAGGCCCATAGAGTTGTGACCGTGATCACTACGACAGATCAGCGACGGCATGAAACGTACGGCCCGGCTGATCTTACCGAGAGCCAAGATCCAGCTCCGTCTCCGTGCATCATCAAAAGTATGCTCGAAGAGTTTCCCTGAAGATGCATAATCATCAGTGATGTCAAGGACCCAGCCGACACCCAGATGTTTCACCACAATTCTTGGGCACCGATGCTACCACCTTTGGCTTTGAGGCTGCAATCCGTCGACGGCGATGGCGCACCGAGGAATTCCTGCACCAGGATTTGGATTGCCTCTATCTCCTTCTTCTCTATTTCCTCCTTTTGTTTTTCTTTGCTGGTCTCTGTTCCCTGGAGGACGAGACCTGTCCTCGTCTAACTCCAAGTCCATGTGTATGGCAGCCTCCAGGCCCAGGGACGAGATAGGGGAGAGGCGAGAGCTGTTTGATGTGTACCCACCCAGTGGAGATGGAGACGATGGTACCTGCTGATGTGTAGCCGCTGCTAGATGAGGAGAAAAGGGAACCACCACGGGTGGTGTGATCAAAGCCCAAGATCTCCTCCATTTCTCCTGCCCTCCATGCTCGGCTGCTTGCGACCTTGTGCGTGAGACGTGAGAGGCGACAAGACGTACGATGGGGATGGGGCCCGGCGTCGCCACCTCCTCCGATCTCCCGTCGTTTTATTTTTTCTCATTGCTGTGGCCTCCGTGTCCTCTCCTCATCAAAAGACAAATTACCTGTCGCCGGCGAAGATAACGATGCCAAGGCCGTGCCGGGAGCACCTCAGTCAGCAGTGGCGTCATAGGGAGGACCAGGGCCGGTGCAATGGTTTGCCAAGTACTTGGGCTGACATGGGCCGTCCTAATTACGTGGGCTTTTGTGTCTGTGTTGGACCTAACATTGCGATCATGTCAAAGCAGTAGCAGAGAATGCAGAGCATGTAAAACGAAAAGCATATAAAAGCAAGAAGTGATACGCAATGCAGAGGTGAAAACTAAAGCAGATCAGACACAGATAATTTCAAAATTCTGATAGAAACCGATACGTGGGACAAACGTGCATGCAGCCAGCTGTATGCAACAGTGGATTTTTTTTTAAAAAAAATAAAAATATCAACGATAGAGGAAATGGTTATGCACCAATTGTAGTAGGAAGCACATTTATGTAGCCGATTAAAGCTATTTTTGCGCGTCTGTATAGTTCTTCATAATTTCACACTTGGGCTAATAATTCTTGATATATACATTTGTCTCCGGTGCTACAAAAAAGCAGAGTATGCAGAAAGATAAAGGAATAATAAACGGTCATCTCTTGAGGCAGGAAACCAGAGACGTGTGATCTCAGTGTTTCCAAATGGAGCCGGAGAGCTCAGCTTTGTAGGAACATACTACAGACAAGATGTTTCTTGCTTGGATATAGTCTGTTCATTGTAAAAGAATACCTACTGACATTTGGGCAAGTAAAATGGTACTGAATACCGGTATATATAGGCAATATAGCATCAATTACATATGCCTAATATGAAAAAAAAAATCTCATAGCACCGAGACAAAATTGCATACAAATTTATATATCACTTGTACACATGGAAGAAGATAGAGACAGCTGTGTGGTGTTACATTTTATTCATAAATGTGAGGAAAATATATAAACAGTGAAGTGAATGAAGTATAATAACGCTTAGACTTTTGGTCTGCTTCACAAACCACTCCGGAAACCCATTCATTGGAAGCAATAGATTCAATTTCAAATAAACCAACACCAGATGCTTGGAGACCTCCGACTACATGGTGATGACTTGTACTTGGTGGTGCACTCTGTTCATCGTCCTTCAAATAACTCTTGCAACATCTTTTCCATATCCTGAGGAGCCACTCCTGGCGTTGTAATGTTGTTCTCCTCTATCTACTCTGTGTACCTCGGAACAATTCTTTCAATGATAGCTGTGCGTAGTCTTCTTTCTTCTCAGCTCAGGATCTGGGACTTTCCATAGCTTTTGAGTGGTGTACGTCTTCTTAAACTCGGACTCGAACTTGAGCAGCGGGGAATGGTTTATCCCGAAGCAGAGAGGTGTAGGACTAAACAAGCACGACAACACTCGTTCCCAACATGCTTGTAAATAGTTCTCCATGTAGACCTCGACTTTCTGTGAGAGGCCTTTGCCTTCCTTATACAACTGGGACCATTGGTAAGATTGATTGAAGGCGAGCCTCTGCCGTATGAATTATATGTTATTGAGCAAGAATAAGAATCGGAGGCCCTGATCTGGAAAAGATTCTGAGATCTTGACAAGCTCTTCTTGTAGACAAGACTTCATGTCCATGATCATGCTGTTCAGAGGTCGCTCATGCCTAATCTGAGGCACATATTTACCAAGGCTAACTGCTTCAGATACAATTCGGCACATCGATGAGGAATAAGAGCACAGGAAGCTGATATACTCCAATACAGACAGAGTGGCCTTGTTGATGTCAGATGATGCTTGTGGAATTACAGAACTCGACGAGTCGTGGCCGTACATGTAACACCTTAGATTTTTAGTATTTTAAAAAAATAGTCAAAATAAATTTTTGGTGAATAAATGATTAGGCCAAATAAATGTTTTTATAAAAATGAAGTTGAAACATGGTAGAAACATGCTTGAGCATTCATGCTGGTGTATATTTTCTTGTTGTGGTGTTTGAATTTAAATTGGATTTTAAAATCCTTTTGAAATGCATTTGAAAAAGTTTAAATAAAAAGAAAAATCATTTCCTTTTTCCTCTCCTCCTCTTCTCTTCTTTTGGCCCGGTCAGCCGCTCGGCCTGCCTCCTCTCCCGCCTCACACCGGCCCGAAGGCCGTTTACCACCGCACGGCCCACTTCTTCTCTGGCCCGCAACTGGCCGCAGCGCGTGCGCTCCTTCTTCTTGGGCCGCAGGCCGCTGGCCCGTCAAGACGCCAGATCGCGTCCGCGTCCGCCCGCGCGTCGCTCTCTTTCTCTGGCTGACAGGTGGACCCCGCCCCGTCTCTTTCTTCCTCCGACTCGAGACCGACCGGGACACAGCTCGAGCCCGACCCCGACTCGACGTCCATACGCGGTCGCTCGCACCCTTGGCCCTGGACTATATGAGGATTTACTACGCGCCCGCAATCGTTTCCCGAACCCTAAAGTCAGCGCCGCCATCGCTTTCGCTTGTGCAGCAGCAAGCTTCGCCGAAACCCTAACCGTCTGCCGCCGCTTGCAATTGGTCGTCTTCCTCGAGTCATCTTCGCCATCAATGAGACGGCAAGCATCGCCTCGACCTCCTGAGCACCTTGGTGCCGTTCATTTGGTTCAATTTGACCTAAACTGTGCCGCCGCCTTGTGCAGTTTGCCGTCGTCCGCCGCACCGAGCTCCACGCCGTCCTCGTTGCCTCTCGGTCTTCATCTTCTAGCTAGGTGAGCGCGGCATGAGCTCCGCTTTCGAACGGTATCGGCCGCGTCTGTTATGGTGGCCGGAGTCACGAGTTTGACCAACTCCGGCGAGGTTTCTCACCGCCGGCAATGGCCGCCGCCATGTCGGGTGTCGTCTCCGGCGAGGCCGATTGCTTCGACCCATCTGAGCCGTCCATCATGAAACGAATGGCCAGAAACAGTCCGTAACCTTTTGCATGGCAAAATTGCCAAAAACTCCCTGGGTTTCTGAATATTCTATTAAGAGCCCTTGGCAAATTTCTCTGGTTAAGTTTTCTCTACTGGAAAGCGTAATTTGTGTTTAACAGATTCAGAATACGCTTTGTCCACTAGAAAGCGTATTTTTCTTGTAACAGTTTCCAGAATATGTTTTCTTCTCTGGAAAACGTATTTTCTCTTTTCAGTTTCACAATACATTTTTAGTTATTTACAGTTTTGCCATTATCTTTAAAAGCTTATAACTTTCACGTTTTAACTCCGATTTGGTCCGTTCAAATTTCGTTAGATTTATAATTTCATAACCTACGCAGTGGTGCTACTGTTGGAATATTTTGAAAACTTTATATTTCTAGTCTATATTTAATGTATTTATTTATCTAAAGGAAATCTTTAAAAATTCATAACTTCGCTGTTATAATTCCGTTTTTGATGAACTTGACGTCTGTGTGATCGTAGCAACAAGTAGAATAGTTTTATAAACATTTTATTCTGTTTTGATGACATTGGTGTACTATTCCTCTAATAATTCTTTATTTGCTTCGTGTATGTATGCTCGATTGGATTGTCTGGTGTTGATTGTTAATGTCGAGTTCAGATGGTGAGGGTTTTGTTGAACAAGGCTACTTTGAGGATCAGTAGGACCAGTAAGACTTTGTGAATCAAGGCAAGTATAGCATGGATCTCCCTTGTTACCTATACACTCTAAATAAATAATACATTTGCATGAGTCTACTTGATGACCCTAGAGACTATAACTAGATCTTGTTATCCTGATTTCTTGACACCTTTGGGTTACATTGGGTAGCTATGATGCTAGTGCTTAATGAATATCATGATCTTGTGGCTTAATGAGTAATTGTGTCATGAACAGTAATAATGACTTTTAATAACCTGAGGGCTAATCTGTAACAGAACCTCCGGGATTGACAGTACAGCTGTGAGGGCTATATGGCTCTGGCTTTAGCTCAGTATGAGGACCCTTTCTAGCTTGTTAGTGGTTCCCTTAATGGCACAAGGGGGGTGTTTTTCGGGTTGGGTGTAGTTGGACCCCTGTCTGTATGTGCATAGGCTGCGGTTGTGTGCCATCAGAAGGGGGGATACTACATTCGTAGGGCACAGAAACCTCAGCGGCCCTAACATGTTAGACGAACCTTTGAAAGGCTTCATAGTGAACCCTGCCGGCCTTCCTTGGTAGTGGGCTAAGAGGTTGGCCGCCTCAGGCGAAAGGGTAAATCATGACTCACAGTGAAAGTGTACACCTTTGCGCAGAGTTTAATAAACTGGTATACTAGCCTTGCTCAAGGACACGAGCGGCCTTGGAATCTTTACACTAATGATGATCTCTCTTGTCATGTTAAAATGTTTATTCATTTGCTGTTATGCTTACTATTCATTTATGTTACATTGATCATGATGGTTTTGGGAAACACTTGCTACCTTGATGCTACTTAATTTCTCAACATGATTAACTTATAAAAGCTAAATGCAGTCAAACAGTGTCAGCTTATTTGAGCCCATTAACCCATGTTATGCTTGTTAAGTACGGTTGTGTACTTACGCTTGCTTTACTTTCAATTTTGGAAAATCCTGGATGGGTAACAGATGAAGGTTGGAATGAGAGCTATCGCGATGAGTACAAGCCTTGGTGTTCACCAGTTGACGTGTCTTTGTGGGAAGCTTCCGCAATAAAGTTATTGTAGTTTTTATTGTTTATGCGCAAGACTCTGTAATGAATATTGGTTCGCTATGTAATAAACAGGGTGATGATACTCTTTGTAGTTTGTCTTCTTATATGTGTGACTATTCCTGGGACCCATATAAGGCTATTTATACATTCTATTTTTATCCTTAAAAATGGAGTGACAAATTGGTATCAGAGCCGTGTTGACTGTAGGACACAAGCCTAGATAGAATGGTCGTTCTTAGTCTCCTTTGCTTCACTAGTTTCATGCTTGTTAACTTTAACCTTATTATTTACTCAATTTTTATTCTCTTATACTCACTCTATTGTGAAAATCTTGACTCCACTCTAACCTATGTCTAATTCTTGTAGATGCCTCCTTATACTCGCTGCATGACTGCTGCTGTGTATCGTGATCTGTTCAACCACCTGGAGTCTAGGAAAGCTGTTCCGCCATCACCAACCCCGGTGCCTACAACACCTCAAGATGAAGAAGAAGAACCAATGGAAGCTTTTGAAGAAGAAGAGCTGGAAGCAGTTCAAGATGGTGGTCAATCCCCACTGTCGTCTGCTGGTGGTTCTACTGGAGAAGGTGGACCGCACGCTCCTATGGGATGGACTGTGAAGATCTCTCGCGTACTGGAGTGTCACACCAGATCGCATATCCAACTCATGAAGCTTCGTCGTGATTATTATGCTGATTGGGACCCCGCTGTGTAGTACACTTGTTTCTAACACACCCATCCGTTGGAAGGTACTTACTGGGAGACGAATGTGGCTATATGTTCCCCCGAAGTGATGCCAAATTCCTACAACATCGAGATAATTCATGAGCATCTTGGTCCTTTCCCAACTCAAGAGGATGGCATTGAGGGTGCTACTTTTAAAGCCTGGATTTCTCTCCGTGGTCATCGCTTTGGACATATGCGGGATGATGAGTTTTGCTATTTGCCTTGCGCTGACTACAATATGAAGGATGGATGGGCTATGATGAATCCTCAAGATTTTCCACCTGAGTCCCAGAAATTGGCACACTTTGCTTGCGACATGATGCTCACGCATCAGCGCATGGTAAGCACTATGGAGCAGCTGGCGCAGAAGATTAAGGAGCAGCAAAAAGAAAATGATAGGCTCAGGGTCGTGATTGGGCAACCAAAGATCTATGAATGGCTAAACCACGAGCTTTGACCTTACCTTGAGAACCCTTATGTAATAGGCATGTTATTAGTATCGTGAGTCAAGTTTAGTCGTGTCATTCTAGTGTGTATGAACTTTGAGTGCTTGATGATTTATAATTATGTAATATGGGTGATTTGGATTTTTTTGTGAGTGCTGGAGCTTTGTGGGTATGTCTGCAAGTTCCTCAGTTAAGAGTATTAAGGTTAAAGTTTGAATAAATTAAGTTTGGGCTGGTTTATCTTATCTCCATCTTTGCTATCTTCTAAGCAGTCTGTGAGATTTTAGTTATATCTTGAAATTGGTTCATCCAATGCTTACGAGATTTTTCTGGATGAAACTAGACTTCTTTATTTGACAATTCCCATAAGAATCATGTCGATATCAGTTGTTTCTGTTGTTGAGTTAATTTGATGGACTAGATGACAGAATCTGATAATCTGGTCTGAACAAAAGTTGTAGAAAATTTCTTAACCTTTCCAACCATGTATAGAATATTTCCTTTTGATACCTAGACCTCGAGTTATGACAGTTTTTATGTACTGCTGAAATTAAAGCTCGCCCAGAAATTTACAGTTTTGCAATCCTTATTATTATATAAGTGATTTGTATCCTGAATATCTCAAAGCTTTTATTTTGTTGGAATACAGATGGCTGCTTGGGGTGGAAGAGGTAACCGTGCTAGAGGTCGTGGTGCTGGACATATCACTAATGAGGAATTGATGGAGGCACAAATGCAGATGATTGAAGACTTTCTTGAGTCATTTCAACATAGCCGGTCCCAAGCCCGGATAAAGAAGGAGGGTGTCTTAGGTGCGGCTAGCCAACATTTTAAAACCAACCACTCTCATGGATATGAAACCCACAAGAGATTCGTTGGGGCGTAACCCTCTTAGCGACACGCTACATCGGAACCCGGGTGTAGTGTCAAATGTGCAAGGGCCGGGTCGTCATCCCCTTAGTGGCGCGTCGTATCGTGATCCGGGTACAATGATAAATGAGCAAGGGTCGGGTCGTCGCAACCTTTGTGACGCGCTACATCTGCGCCCGGGTGTAGTGAAATATGAGCAAGGGTCTTCGCACTTCCCTCGATGGGTACGAAGGGTAAGGAAGCTAGCCGAGCCAACTAGGATTCGTCTAGGTAGCTGGAATGTAGGGTCCCTAACGGGTAAGTTAAGAGAGCTAGTAGATACAGCAATTAGAAGGCGTGTAAATATTCTATGCGTTCAGGAGACTAAATGGAAGGGCCAGAAGGCGAAGGAGGTGGAGGATACTGGCTACAAACTTTGGTACACGGGGACAACATCGGGTAGGAATGGTGTAGGCATCTTGATCGATAGGAGCCTTAAGGATGGAGTAGTTGAGGTGCGGAGGCAAGGCGACCGGATTATCCTAGTCCGGTTGGTAGTTGGAGTTTTGGCTCTGAATGTGATCAGTGCCTATGCCCCACAGGTAGTCGAGAGCACCAAGAGGCAGTTTTGGGAAGATCTCGATAGCATGGTTAGTACTGTGCCTATCAGCGAGAAACTCTTCATAGGAGGAGACCTCAACGGCCATGTGGGTGCGACTAATGTAGGTTTCGAGCGGGTGCATGGGGGTTTCGGGTATGGTAGTAGAAATCAAGAGGGGGAGGATGTTTTGAACTTCGCGTTGGCCTACGATTTGTTGATAGCAAACACCGTCTTTAAGAAGAGGGAATCCCATCTAGTGACCTTTCATAGCGGACAACACCTGAGTCAGATCGACTTTATCCTTGCAAGGAGGGGGGATAGACGTGCTTGCTTAGATTGTAAGGTGTTACCTGGGGAGTGTGTTGTCCCTCAAGACAAGCTTGTGGTGGCGGATTTTCGCTTTCGGGTACGTTTCCATCGGGACAATCGGGCCAAGATTACGAGAACAAAATGGTGAAAGCTTAGGGGGGAAGCAGCGCAAACATTTAAGGAGAGGATGCTAGATAAGGGGCCATGGGAAGAAGGAGAAGATGCAGATGACATGTGGCTAAAGATGGCAACATGTGTTCGGAAGGTGGCTTCGGATGTGTTTGGAGTGAGTAGGGGAGGCAAACGGGAAGCGAAAGACACCTGGTGGTGGAATGATGAGGTGCAAAGGGCTATTAGGGAGAAGAAGGAGTGGTTCAAGCGCCTCCATCATGACAAGAGTGCAGCCAACATTGAGGGCTATAAAATAGCAAAGAGGGCTGCAAAACGAGCGGTAAGTGTAGCAAAAGGTCAGGCGTATGATGACCTTTATCAGTGACTAGGCACGAAGGAAAGGGAGAAGGACATTTATAGGATGGCTAGGATCCGCGAGAAGAAGACGAGGGACATCAACCAAATCAAATGCATCAAGGATGGGACAGATCAACTTTTGGTGAGGGATGAGGAAATCAAGGACAGGTGGAGAGAGTACTTTGACAAGTTGTTTAATGGGGAGAATGAAGGTCCTACCTTGGAGTTGGATGACTCATTTGACGATACCAACAGACGTTTCGTGAGGAGACTTCAGGAGGCAGAGATCGGGGAGGCCTTGAAGAGGATGAAGGGAGGTAAAGCGATGGGCCCTGACGGTATCCCCATTGAGATGTGGAGATGCCTAGGTGCCAGAGCAATAGTATGGTTAACTAAGCTTTTTAACCTCATTTTCCGGTCAAACAAGATGCCTAAAGAATGGAGGAGAAGTATATTAGTACCGATCTTCAAGAACAAGGGAGATGTTCAAAGTTGTACTAATTACCGTGGGATTAAGTTGATGAGCCATACGATGAAGCTCTGGGAGAGGGTTATCGAGCATCGCCTAAGAAGAGTGACAAGTGTGACCCAAAACCAATTTGGGTTTATGCCTGGTAGGTCGACCTTGGAGGCAATTTTCTTATTACGACAGTTGATGGAGAGGTATAGGGAGCAGAAGAAGGACTTGCACATGGTCTTTATTGACCTCGAGAAGGCATATGACAAAGTACCGAGAAATGTCATGTGGTGGGCCTTGGAAAAGCACAAAGTCCCAACTAAGTACAACACCCTCATCAAGGATATGTATAGGGATGTGGTGACATGTGTCCGAACATGTGATGGTGACACCAGTGACTTTCCAATTAAAATAGGACTACATCAAGGGTCGGCATTGAGTCCTTATTTATTTGCTTTGGTGATGGATGAGGTCACAAGGGACATATAAGGTGATATCCCTTGGTGTATGCTCTTTGCTAATGATGTGGTGCTAGTGGATGAGACTAGGGCAGGGGTTAATAGGAAGTTAGAACTATGGAGGCACACGTTAGAGTCGAAAGGGTTTAGACTTAGTAGGACCAAGACCGAGTACATGAGGTGCGATTTCAGCGCGACTAGGAATGAGGAGGGAGACGTTAGCCTCGATGGGCAAGTGGTGGCCAAGAAGGATACTTTTCGGTATTTAGGATCGATGCTACAAAAGGATGGTGACATTGATGAAGATGTTAGGCATAGGATTTCAGCCGGCTGGTTGAAATGGCGTCAAGCTTTGGGCGTCCTCTGTGACAGAAGGGTGCCTCAGAAGTTAAAAGGTAAGTTTTATAGGACAGCGATTCATCCAGCGATGTTATACGGTGCTGAATGTTGGCCTACGAAAAGGCGACATATCCAGCAATTGAGTGTAGCAGAGATGCGTATGTTACGATGGTGTTGTGGGCACACAAGGAGGGATAGAGTATGGAATGATGATATTCAGGATAGGGTTGGGGTGGCACCAATTGAGGAAAAGTTGCTCCAACACCGGTTGAGATGGTTTGGCCATGTCCAACGGAGGCCTCCTGAGGCACCGGTGCGTAGTGGGGTTCTAAAGCGGGTCAATAATGTAAAGAGAGGTAGAGGTCGACCTAAACTGACTTGGGACGAGTCGGTTAAGAGAGACCTTAAGGAGTGGAATATCCTTAAGGATTTGGCTATGGATAGGAGCGCTTGGAGACTAGCAATTAACGTGCCTGAACCGTAATCTTTTTCTTGTACCATTTATGTATTCTTTGTTTTCATGCCTCTTTTGGGTTTCATCTCTAGCCTACCCCAACTTGCTTGGGACAAAAGGCTATGTTGTTGTTGTTGTTGTTGTACAAATGCAGATGATGCAGACTATGACCCAGTTTGTGCAGACCATGCAAGCTGGAGGGCTACCACATGCTCAACCACCAAGGAATAAACGTAGGGACTTTATGCAGGGTCATCCTCCTGTGTTTACTCACACTACCAATCCCTTGGATGCTGACGACTGGCTGCGTGCTGTGGAGAAGCTATTGAATCTTGCTCAGTGCAATGATGTTGAGAAAGTGTTGTATGCTTCGTGATAACTCCAGGGAGCTGCTCAGAACTGGTGGGAGTCATACCAAGCTGCATGTCCCAACCATGCTCCTACTATTATCTAGGAGAGGTTCAAAGAGGATTTTTTGGCTCACCACATTCCTAAAGGTCTAAAAGAACAGAAGGCAGAGGAGTTCAGGAATCTCAAGATGGGCTCTGTGACTATGAGTGAGTATCATGCTAAGTTTGAGGAGTTGGCTCACTACGCTCCCCATGAAGTCATAAGGGACGTTGATAAGCGGCGTCATTTCCTCATTGGCATTTACTATGAACTTAGGTTGTAACTAAAGGGCAACAAGTATCATACTTTTGAGAAGTTAGTGAACAGTGCTATTGTGCTACATAATGAACGTCTGGCACAGGATAAGAAGAGGAAGATGAATGGACAGGGCTCTGGTAGTAACTCATGTTTCCATCCTAACTTCCACCAAGGTTTCAGGCAGAAGTTCCAAGGACCAGTCAGTCAGAGGAATCATGGTTAGAACCAGCAGAATTGGAATAGGATTCAATGCACACACTATCAGCAGCGTCCCAATAATAACCAGACTCCACATCTCACTGCACCTAACAACACTCCTTTGAAGAATGGTGGTCCCAATACGCCTACAAGGTGCTTTGTATGTGGAAAGGAAGGGCATATGTCATTCAAATGTCCAGATAATAAGATGAATCAACAGATCTCTCAGTGCTAGAATAGCAATCAGAGGCCTCCGCAGTATGGGAAAGTTCACCATGTGTCCACTGAGACCGCTCAGGAAGCATCAGAGGTTATGCTGGGTACGTTCAACATCAACTCTATCTCTGCTACTGTACTTTTTAATTCTGGAGCTTCGCATTCCTTTGTCTCGCAAGCATTTGTTAGAAAGCATAGCATACCAGTTGTAGCCATGAAAAACCAAATGGTAGTAAATTCACCTGGGGGTGCCACACTAGCTTCTTACTACTGCCCCTTATCTAACCTTAAATTAAGGGGGTAGACTTTTCCGTGAATCCTATAGTGTTGAATGCATCTGGTATTGATTTCATTCTGGGGTTGGATTGGATAGAAGCTCACCAAGCTGTGATAAAGTGTAAAGAGAGGATTACGGATCTGACTCTACCAAAAGGGAATAGAATCAATGTTGATGTCAGAGTGCAAGCACCACCTACAGCTACACTAAATCAGCTTCATGATGATGCAGATCCTCAGAATCAAGTGGTGAAGGAATTCCCGGATGTGTTCCCCGATGAATTGCCAGGTATGCCACCTGACCGCGACATTGAATTTATTATTGAGTTATTACCTGGCACTGCACCCATAGCTAAACGTCCATATAGAATGGGGGTTAATGAATTAGAAGAACTTAAGAAACAGTTAAAGGAACTAGAAGAGAAAGGTTTCATTCATCCTAGTGCATCACCTTGGGGTTCCCCTGTGATTTTTGTTGACAAGAAGGATGGAACTCAGTGAATGTGCGTTGATTATCGCTCTCTCAATGAGGTTACCATCAAGAACAAGTACCCATTGCCCAGGATTGATGATTTGTTTGATCAATTGAGAGGTGCCTGTGTGTTCTCCAAGATTGACCTGTGTTCGGGATATCATCAATTGAAGATTCAGAATTTAGATATACCGAAGACGGCATTCACTACCCGGTATGGGTTATATGAGTATACAGTTATGTCTTTTGGATTAACCAATGCACCTGCCTACTTCATGTATCTGATGAATAAAGTGTTTATGGAGTACCTGGATAAGTTTGTTGTGGTTTTTATTGATGACATCTTGGTATTCTCAAAGAACAAGGAGGAACATGCAGAACATTTGAGGTTAGTCTTGCAGAAGCTTAGAAAGCACCAACTTTATGCTAAGAAGAGTAAGTATGAATTCTGATTGGAGGAAGTCTCTTTCCTTGGCCATGTTGTTTCTAATGGTGGGATAGCAGTCGATCCAAGCAAGGTGAAAGATGTGTTGGATTGGAAGCCACCTACAGATGTCAGCGAGATTCACAGTTTTCTTGGGTTGGCTGGTTACTATAGGAGATTCATCGAGGGATTCTCGAAGATTGCTAAGCCATTGACAGCATTACTAGAGAAGAATGCCAAGTTTGTGTGGTCTGACAAGTGCCAAGCTAGTTTTGAAGAATTCAAGAATAGATTGACAACAGCTCCAGTGTTGGTATTGCCAGACCTAAGCAAGAAGTTCTCTATCTATTGTGATGCATCTCGTTTGGGATTGGGGTGTGTTCTTATGCAAGAAGGTAGAGTTGTTGCTTATGCTTTGAGGCAGTTAAGGAAACATGAGCTTAATTATCCTACTCATAATCTATAACTAGCAGCTGTGGTGCATGCTCTGAAGATTTGGCAACACTATCTGATTGGCCACAAGACCGATATCTTCACTGATCACAAGAGCTTGAAGTACATTTTTACCCAATCTGACTTGAACATGAGACAACGTCGTTGGTTGGAATTGTTAAATGATTATGATTTCAAAATGTACTACCATCGTGGGAAGACAAATGTAGTGGCTGATGCACTTAGTAGAAAGAAGCATACTAATGAGCTTCAGGTGACACCTGAATCTGATAAGTTGTGTGCAGAGTTTGCTCATTTGAATTTCACTCTTGTTACTAATGCTATGGAGATAGAGGTGACACCAACCTTAGAGAAGGAGATTCGCAAGGGTCAGCTAGAAGATGAGGATCTAAAGTATATAATAAAGAAGTTAGTAGAAGGGAAAGCACCAGGGTTTCGCATTGATGAAGAGGGTACCTTGTGGTATGGCAACCGGATATGTGTTCCAGAGGTAAAAGCTCTTCGTCAGGCAATTCTGCGAGATGCGCATGAGTCAGCTTACTCCATCCATCCTGAAAGTTCTAAGATGTACATGGATCTCAAGGAAAAGTATTGGTGGATCGGTCTAAAGAAGGAGGTGGCAGAGTACATTGCTATATGTGATACTTGTCAACGTGTGAAAGCAGAACATCAAAGGCCAACTGGATTATTGCAGCCAATGAAGATACCTGAATGGAAGTGGGATGAGGTTGGTATGGAATTTATAACAGGTTTACCTCGTACACAGAAAGGTTTTGATTCTATTTGGGTAATAGTGGACCGATTGACCAAGGTTGCTCACTTTTTGCCAGTTAAGACAAAGTACAATGGCCCAAAGTTAACTGAACTATATATGGAAAAGATTGTTTGTTTTCGTGGGGTACCAAAGAGGATTGTGTCTGATAGAGGTACTCAGTTCACATCTCACTTTTGGAAAGCCGTGCATAGTGCCTTGGGAACAAAGTTGAACTTTAGTACCGCATATCACCCACAGACTGATGGTCAGACTAAGAGACTTAATCAGGTTTTGGAGGACATGTTGAGAACTTGTGCATTGTAGTATGGCACAAGTTGGGATAAGAATCTGTGTTATGCAGAGTTCTCATACAACAATAGTTATCAACAGAGTCTCAAGATGGCACCATTTAAAGCTCTGTATGGGCGTAAGTGCCGAACACCGTTGTTTTAGAATCAGACTGGGGAAAGTCAATTGTTTGGGACAGATGTTCTGAGGACCATAGAAGAACAGGTACGGGTGATTAGGGAGAACTTGAGAGTAGCACAATCTCAATAGAAGAGTTATGCAGATACACGAAGAAGAGAATTGACATTCGAGGAAGGTGATTATGTGTATTTGAAGGTATCCCCTATGAGAAGTGTGAAGAGGTTTAACCAGAAAGGAACTTGCACCAAGGTATGTTGGCCCATTTAAGGTTTTAAAGGGGTGTGGAGAAGTGGCTTATCAGTTGGAGTTGCCTAAGAGTTTAGCTGGTGTGCATGATGTGTTCCATGTGTCTCAACTTAAGAAGTGTTTGCGTCTACCTAAGAAGGAGCACTTGCCTTTAGAAGAACTTACTGTTAAGAATGATCTCACATATGAAGAGTTTCTAGTAAAGATCTTGGATACAGCTGAAAAGGTTATCGAAGCCGGGTTATCAAGATGTGCAAGGTGCAGTGGAATCGTTACTCAGAGGCTGAGGCAACTTGGGAAACAGAGGATGCACTAAGGGCAGCTTATCCGCAGTTGTTCAAGTAAGCATAATCCAATCTCGAGGACGAGATTCTCTTAAGGGGGGTAGATTTGTAACACCCTAGATTTTTGGTATTTCAAAAAAATAGTCAAAATGAATTTTTGGTGAATAAATGATTAGGCCAAATAAATATTTTTATGAAAATGAAGTTAAAACATGGTAGAAATATGCTTGAACATTCATGCTGGTGCATATTTTCTTATTGTGGTGTTTGAATTCAAATTGGATTTCAAAATCCTTTTGAAATGCATTTGAAAAAGTTTAAATAAAAAGAAAAACCATTTCCTTTTCCCTCTCCTCCTCTTCTCTTCTTTCGGCCCGGTCAGCCGCTCGGCCTGCCTCCTCTCCCACCTCACACCGGCCCGAAGGCCGTTTACCACTGCCTCCTCTTTTCAATTTCAGAATACGTTTTTAGTTATTTACAGTTTTGCCATTATCTTTAAAAGCTTATAACTTTCACGTTTTAACTCCGATTTGGTCCATTCAAATTCCGTTAGATTCATAATTTCGTAACCTATGTAGTGGTGCTACTGTTGGAATATTTTGAAAACTTTATATTTCTAGTCTATATTTAATATATTTATTTATCTATAGAAAATATTTAAAAATTCATAACTTCGCCGTTATAACTCCGTTTTTGGTGAACTTGACGTCTGTGTGATCGTAGCAATGAGTAGAATAGTTTTATAAATATTTTATTCTGTTTTAATGACATTGGTGTACTGTTCCTATAATAACTCTTTGTTTGCTTCGTGTATGTATGCTCGATTAGATTGTCTGGTGTTGATTGTTAATGTCGAGTTCAGATGGTAAGGGTTTTGTTGAACAAGGCTACTTTGAGGATCAGCAGAACCAGTAAGATTTTATGAATCAAGGCAAGTATAGCATGGATCTTTCTTGTTACCTATACACTATAAATAAATAATACATTTGCATGATTCTACTTGATGACCCTAGAGATTATAACTAGATGTTGTTATCCTGATTTTTTGACACGTTTGGGTTGCATTGGGTAGCTATGATGCTAGTTCTTAATGAATATCGTAATCTTGTGGCTTGATGAGTAATTGTGTCATGAACAGTAATAATGACTTTTAACAACCTGAGGGCTAATCTGTAACAGAACCTCCGGGATTGACAGTACAGCTGTGAGGGCTATATGGCTCTGGCTTTAGCTCAGTATGAGGACCTTTTCTAGCTTGTTAGCGGTTCCCTTAATGGCGCAAGGGGGTGTGTTTCGGGTTGGGTGTAGTTGGACCCCTGTCTGTATGTGTATAGGCTGCGGTTGTGTGCCATCAGAAGGGGGGATACTATATTCGTAGGGCACAGAAACCTGAGCGGCCCTAACATGTAAGATGAATCTTTAAAAGGCTTCATAGTGAACCCTGCCGGCATTCCTTGGTAGTGGGCTAAGAGGTTGGCCGCCTCGGGCGAAAGGGTAAATCATGACTCACAGTGAAAGTGTACACCTTTGCACAGAGTTTAATAAACTGGTATACTAGCCTTGCTCAAGGACACGAGCGGCCTTGAAATCTTTACACTAATGATGATCTCTCTTGTTATGTTAAAATGTTTATTCATTTGCTGTTATGCTTACTATTTATTTATGTTACGTTGATCGTGATGGTTTTAGACAACGCTTGCTACCTTGATGCTACTTAATTACTCAACATGATTAACTTATAAAAGCTAAATGCAGTCAAACAGTGTCAGCTTATTTGAGCCCCATTAACCCATGTTATGCTTGTTGAGTACGGTTGTGTACTTACACTTGCTTTACTTTCAATTTTAAAAAATCCCAGATGGGTAACAGATGAAGGTTGGAATGAGAGCTATCGCGATGAGTACTAGGCTTAGTGTTCACCAGTTGACGTGTCTCTGTGGGAAGCTTCCGTAATAAAGTTATTCTAGTTTTTTATTGTTTATGTGCAAGACTCTGTAATGAATATTGGTTCGCTATGTAATAAACAGGATGATGATACTTTTTATAATTTGTCTTCTTATATGTGCGACTATTCCTGGAACGCATATAAGACTATTTATACATTCTATTTTTATCCTTAAAAATGAAATACGGCAGTACACTACGTCCGTAGACTTCAGAACACGAGTTCTAATAAGGTCCGTTGTTTTCCATATAGCGTCAACAACCTCCTCATGCTTTGCCAACAAAAGCTTGTCAATGCCCTCCAGTGTCCTGTTAACTCCTGCAAAAGTGGACTCGGATGTCGACAAGATCTTGTTTTGTGCATCGGACAGAGCCTTGTATACAGCTAACAGAGTAGGGAGCTTCCTGTTGTATGGTGCCGGCGGCGTCCCATTAATACAAACTACAACCTGTCGTACGACGAAGTCAATAAAAGAGAGCATTTTCGACATGGCTTCTTTGGTGAATCTTGCAAAGTGCATTTGATCTGGAATATTATTATTAGCTTGTTTGTCACTCTCAGGCACCGGTTGATCTTCTTGCTCACAAACATCGTGTATGCCCAAAAACACCATAGAAGTGCAACCGATGGTTTCCAAGATTTTGCGGAAACCACGGATCCATCTCGCTGCAGTCTTGTGGAGCTCTGCAGACGCATCACCACCATTCGGAAGGTGAAGAACCCAGGCGACATCCAGCTCCGAGAACCACCTCTCTAGGACACCAATGTCGCCGCTGTTGATGTTGATGCTGAGCTCTGCGGACGGTGCACCAAAGAATTCCTGGACGAGGCTTTTGATGTGCATGTACTTCATCCACTCCCTTTCTTTGCGGGACTTTTTGGTGGGTCGGACAAGCTCAGCATCCTCGTCTAACGCCAATTCGAAGTGCCTGACCGCATCCATGGAGATAGAGGACAGACCGGAACCACTACATGTGTAGTAGTTGAGACTATAGTACCTGACGACGAGCTGCTGTTGTCGGAGGGTTTGGATCCGATCTGGTCGCCGTGGTGGTAGCTCCAAGGAAGAGAAGGCCCACGACTGCCATCCCTACCGGTGGCCTCCATGCCAAGCTCTAGCTGCCTCTCTAGCTAGCAAGTGGAGATGTGCGATCTGCAGACAGGATCGAGGCCGGGATTGGGCCTTTCGGAGGAATAACTACGGTGCCCAGACTGATGTGCGTTTGCGTTTGTGTTTGCACTGAACTACCGGAGTAAACGCGGTAGGAAAACAAAGGGATGGTCGCCTTTTCAAAGCTTTGGGCGAGGATTGGATCCGCCCCCGCCAACCATCACTTTTTCACACGACTTTCGGAATACGCTAGTATAGATGCTTTGATCTAAACATTCTAAAAAAAAGTGCTTAATTTAAACATCGTGGTAGTTTTGCCCCGGCAGCACGCGCTTCCACGACGCTGTGTTTATGCACTGTTTTTTTTTTTTTTATCTGTGCCGAAAGCAAGCGGCTGCGCTGCCCCACAATGTCTCACGTGGCAACACGCATATTACTAAATTATTAATTATTAATCATTAATCACAGTGGATCTTTATCCTTATCAATCATCAATTCATCGTCACTCAATTTGCTACTTAAGAGCATCTTCAGCAACAGCCCCAAAACATGACCTCTACTATTTATTTGAGCGCTCTCCTACTTTTTTGTTCTCTCGGTTTAATCTAGCTGTAGGCTTGTAGTCCTCGAAACAGGGCCTCTACTTTTTTCATTGACATTGTTGTGGCAAAAACCACCCATAGGCCGGGGGAAGTGGTCAGAAGCTCCAAGTACTGACAGACATTCATGACGCTCTTTCCATGGCCTCGCAACATATCCTGTCATTATTCTCGACTTATATACAAGAAAAATGTTCTGACGACAAGATCAGAGAACTCTGTCAGCAGATCTAACCAAGTTGGATGAGGCCATATGGGATACAGTTGTTGAGATGACGAATAATATCATGGCCTGGAGCTGGACACACGATGGTGGTTCAAGTGACATTCACAAGGTCACGCAATCCATAGTAAGCTACACCAAGGTGCTTTCAGCAAATTCCAAGTTAGTGAATCGCATTTTACATGACGCAGTTCTCCGCGGCGAGTTTGTGTCAGAGAACAAAAACTTGAACCATGTGTCCAACCTCATCACACAGATGATAGATTCACTAGAGAGAAAGCCTTACACAAATTCATCCCCGGGGTCCTTCGCAGAAGAGAGCATCAGGTTCCTGTTCTTGATAAACAATTTTCCAGTACTTGTTGCAAGGGTTCCACACAATTCAGCGTTTGGGTTTCAATATGGCATCCTTCACCTACGATATCAATTACTACATCAATCGTTATCTCCACGTGTCTTGGGAACCGGTGTTGAAATGCTTGCAGGATCCTGCTACACCTCGTTGCTTCGCTACATACTCGTCTCCTATGCCAAAGTTTGAGTCAGAGTTTCAGAAGACCTACTCCACCCAAAAGCTTTGGAAGGTCCCAGACCCTGAGATGAGAATGAGGCTGCGGAAAGCCATCATGGATAAAGTTATTCCAGTGTTTACACAGTTCTTGGAGGATAACTAGATTGCCACACCACAAGGATTCACTCCCATGGAGGTAGAGAAGATGCTGCAAGAGTTATTGGAAGGACGACGAACTAGTGCTCCATAGAAGATTCGAAGGCAAGTTGCCATATGTGTAGCAATCCTTTGTTAATCCTGCTTCCATTTGTGTTCACTGTTATGCTTGGGTTTCGAAATAAAATGTTATTGTTTCCATGGAATGTATCTCTGAAGCATGGTGTGAAGGACAGGGGGAAAATAGCTGAAGCACCACAAGTTTGTTAGTAGTTCTCCCCCAAATTGATCGAAAAAAAGTTTGCTAGTCTGTCTTTGTTGCGTAATTGTTGACCCTTTTTCTGTACATGGTCTCGCAATGTGTGAGCACTACAACAGAAGAGGATGACAAGAATGGGTGAACAAACCAGGCTGTAAGAAGTACACAGGCCCGAATGTCCAATGTGAAGGTGACTGAGCCGGTGACGTCGACACTGAGCAGCCGGATGAGGCTACCTTCGACGAGCTTCATCAGGCCGCATTCCAGGTGGCCATGGCGGGGCAAGCTCAGGAGGCTATGGAGGCCTTCCTGCACGGGCAGAAGCGTCGGGCTGGCCGCATCGTGCAGGCCTGTTGACTGAGTACGGGCTGTCGCGCAGTATGTTCACAATGTCAGAACACGCCTCCGCACTGTGTCTAGTCGAAACTAAGATTGATGTACTCTCTACTGCATTTGCTAATGATCTAATGGGAACTGCTTCTGATTATGTTTGCTTGCCTTCTGTTGGGGCATCGGGGGGTGTTGTGGTTGCGTGGCGGCGTGATGTCTAGGCTGTGTCGTCCCACACCTGTCACTCTTTCTCAGTCGTAGTGAATATTGAAGCTGTCGGCTCGCTGAACATGTCGTGGTCCCTATGTGCTGTGTATGGGCCGGTGATCGACTGTCACACCCTATTTTTAAGGATAAAAATAGAATATATAAATATCCTTATATGCGTCTCAGGAACAGTCGCATATATAAGAGGATAAATTGTAAAAGTATTATCACCATGTTTATTACATACCGAATCATTATTTATTACAGAGTTTGTGCATAAACAATAAAACGTGTCCATCGGGACAATCGGGCCAAGATTGCGAGAATAAAATGGTGGAAGCTTAGGGGGGAAGCAGCGCAAACTTTTAAGGAGAGGATGCTAGATGAGGGGCCGTGGGAAGAAGGAGAAGATGTAGATGACATGTGGCTAAAGATGGCAACATGTGTTCGGAAGGTGGCTTCGGATGTGTTTGGAGTGAGTAGGGGAGGCAAATGGGAAGCGAAAGACACCTGGTGGTGGAATGATGAGGTGCAAAGGGCTATTAGGGAGAAGAAGGAGTGGTTCAAGCGCCTCCATCATGATAAGAGTGCAGCCAACATTGAGGGCTATAAAATAGCGAAGAGGACTACAAAACGAGCGGTGAGTGTAGCAAAAGGTCAGGCGTATGATGACCTTTATCAGCGACTAGGCACGGAGGAAGGGAAGAAGGACATTTATAGGATGGCTAGGATCCGCGAGAGGAAGACGAGGGACATCAACCAAATCAAATGCATCAAGGATGGGACGGATCAACTTTTGGTGAGGGATGAGGAGATCAAGGACAGGTGGAGAGAGTACTTTGACAAGTTGTTTAATGGGGAGAATGAAGGTCCTACCTTAGAGTTGGATGACTCATTTGAAGATACCAACAGACGTTTCGTGAGGAGATTTCAGGAGGCAGAGATCGGGGAGGCTTTGAAGAGGATGAAGAGAGGTAAAGCGATCGGCCCTGATGGTATCCCCATTGAGATGTGGAGATGCCTAGGTGCCAGAGCAATAGTATGGTTAACTAAGCCTTTTAATCTCATTTTTCGGTCAAACAAGATACCTGAAGAATGGAGGAGAAGTATATAGTACCGATCTTCAAGAACAAGGGAGATGTTCAAAGTTGTACTAATTACCATGGGATTAAGTTGATGAGCCATACGATGAAGCTCTGGGAGAGGGTTATCGAGCATCGCCTAAGAAGAGTGACAAGTGTGACCCAAAACCAATTTGGGTTTATGCCTGGTAGGTCGACCATGGAGGTAATTTTCTTATTACGACAGTTGATGGAGAGGTATAGGGAGGAGAAGAAGGACTTGCACATGGTCTTTATTGACCTTGAGAAGGCATATGACAAAGTAAAGAGAAATGTCATGTGGTGGGCCTTGAAAAAGCACAAAGTCCCAACTAAGTACATCACCCTCATCAAGGATATGTATAGGGATGTGGTGACGTGTGACAAACATGTGATGGCGACACCAGTGACTTTCCAATTAAAATAGGACTACATCAAGGGTCGGCATTGAGCCCTTATTTATTTTCTTTGGTGATGGATGAGGTCACAAGGGACATACAAGGTGATATCCCTTGGTGTATGCTCTTTGCTGATGATGTGGTGCTAGTGGATGAGACTAGGGCAAGGGTTAATAGGAAGTTAGAACTATGGAGGCACACGTTAGAGTCAAAAGGGTTTAGACTTAGTAGGACCAAGACCGAGTACATGAGGTGCGATTTCAGCGCGACTAGGAATGAGGAGGGAGTCATTAACCTCAATGGGAAAGTGGTGGCCAAGAAGGATACTTTTCGGTATTTAGGATCGATGCTACAAAAGGATGGTGACATTGATGAAGATGTTAGGCATAGAATTTTAGCCGGTTGGTTAAAATGGCGTCAAGCTTCAGGCATCCTCTGTGACAGAAGGGTGTCTCAGAAGTTAAAAGGTAAGTTTTATAGGACAGCGATTCGTCCGGCGATGTTATACGGTGCTGAATGTTGGCCTACGAAAAGGTGACATATCCAGCAATTGAGTGTAGCAGAGATGCGTATGTTACGATGGTGTTGTGGGCACACAAGGAGGGATAGAGTCCGAAACGACGATATTCGGAATACGGTTGGGGTGGCACCTATTGAGGAAAAAATGAGCCAACACCGGTTGAGATGGTTTGGCCATGTCCAACGGAGGCCTCCTGAGGCACCGGTGCGTAGTGGGGTTCTAAAGCGGGTCGACAATGTAAAGAGAGGTAGAGGTCGACCTAAACTGACTTGGGATGAGTCGGTTAAGAGAGACCTTAAGGAGTGGAATATCCCTAAGGATTTTGCTATGGATAGGAGCACATGGAGACTAGCAATTAACGTGCCTGAACTGTAAGCTTTTTCTTATACCATTTATGTGTTCTTTGTTTTCATGCCTCTTTTGGGTTTCATCTCTAGCCTACCCCAACATGCTTGGGACGAAAGGCTATGTTGTTGTTGTTGTATAACATCATAGTGGAAGCCTCCCACAGAGACATGTCGACTGGTGAACACCAAGCCTAGTACTCATCCCGATAGCTCTCACTCCAACCTTCATCTGTTACCCATCTGGGATTTTCTAAAATTGAAAGTAAAGCAAGCGTAAGTACACAACCGTACTCAACAAGCATAACATGGGTTAATGAGGCTCAAATACGCTGACACGGTTTGATTGCATTTAGCTTTTATATGTTAATCAAGTTGAACAGTTAAGCAGCATCAAGGTGGCAAGTGTTTCCCAAAATCATCATGATCAATGTAACATAAATAAATAGTAAATATAACAACAAATGTATGAACAATTTAACATGACAAGAGAGATCATCATTAGTGTAAAGAGTTTCAAGGCCGCTCGTGTCCTTGAGCAAGGCTAGTATACCAGTTTATTAAACTCTACGTAGAGGTGTACACTTTCACTGTGAGTCGTGTTGCCCATATGCCTAGGTTTGCAACTCCCAAAACTCCTCCAAGGAGAGCAGGCAGGGTACACTATGAAGCCTTTCCAAGATTCGCCTAACACGTTAGGGCCGTTGAGGTTTCTGTGCCCTACAGATGTAGTATCCCCCTTCTGATGGCACACGACCACAGCCTATACTCATACAGACAGAGGTCCAACTACACCCAACCCGAAACACACCCCTCTTACGCCATAAAGGGAATCGCTAACATGCTAGAAAAGGTCCTCATACTGAGCTAAAGCCAGAGCCATATAGCCCTCACAGTTGTACTGTAAATCTTGGAAGGTACGTTACTGATTAATCCTTAGATGGTTAAAAGTCATTATTACTGTTCATGGCATAAATACTCATCATACCACAAGATCATGATATCATTAAGCACTAGCATCTTGGCTACCCAATGCAACCCAAAAAGGTTCAAGGAATCAGGATATCAAAGCTAGTTATAATCTCTAGGTCATCAAACAGACACATGCGTATGTATTGTTTTTTATAGTGAATAGGTAACAAAGAAGATCCATGCTATACTTGCCTTGATTCACAAAGTCTTCTTGGTCCTGCTGATCCTCAAAATAACTTGGCTCAATAAAACCCTCACCGTCTGAACTCGACATTAACCATCAACACCAGACAATCCAATCGGGCATACATACACGAAGCAAACAATGAGTTATTAGAGGAATAGTACACCAATATCATTAAAACAGAATAAAATATTTATAAAACTATTCTACTTGTTTCTACGATCACATAGACGTCAAGTTCATTGAAAACAGAGTTATAACGGCGAAGTTATGATTTTTCAAAGATTTCCTGTAGACAAATAAATACTTTAAATATAGACTAAAAATATAAAGTTTTCAAAATACTTTAAAAGTAGTACCACTGCATAGATTATGAAATTATGAATCTAACGAAATTTGAACAGACCAAATCGGAGTTAAAACGTGAAAGTTATAAGCCTTTAAAGTTAATGGCAAAACTGTAAATAGCTGAAAACGAATTCTGAACTGAAAAGGAAAAATATGTTTTCCAGAGAAGAAAACGTATTCTCCCTGCGTTTATCCCTTGGTGGTTGTGCATGTGGTAGCCCTCCGGCTTGCATGGTCTTCACAAACTGGGTCGTGGTCTGCATCATCTGCACTTGTGCTAGATAATAAACGTCTCGCACAAGATAAGAAGAGGAAGATGAACGGACAGGGCTCTGGTAGTAACTCACATTTCCGTTCTAACTTCCACCAAGGGTTCAGGCAGAGGTTCCAAGGACCAGTCAATCAGAGGAATCATGGTCAGAACCAGCAGAGTGGGAATGGGAATCAACGCTCACACCAGCAGCAGCGTCCCAATAATAATCAGGCTCCACGTCTCACCGCCCCCAACAACACTCCTTTGAAGAATGGTGGTCCCAACACACCTACAAGGTGCTTCATATGTGGGAAAGAAGGGCACATGTCTTACAACAGTCCAGATAACAAAATGAATCAGTAGACCCCTCAGCGTCCGAACAACAATCAGAGGCCTCCGCAGTATGGGAAGGTTCACCATGTGTCCACTGAGACCGCTCAGGAATCTTTAGAGGTTATGCTAGGTACATTCAACATCAACTCTGTCCCTACTACTATACTTTTTGATTCTGGAGCTTCGCATTCTTTATCTCACAAGCATTCGTTAAAAAGCATATCATGCCAGTTTTACCCATGAAAGATCAAATGGTAGTAAATTCACCAGGGGGTGCTATACCAGCTTCTTACTACTGCCCCTTGTCTAACATTAACTTAAGGGGGGTAGACTTTTTGGCAAACTCTGTAGTATTGAATGCATCTAATATTGATTTAATCCTGGGGTTAGATTGGATGAAAGCTCACCAAGCAGTGATAAAGTGTAAAGAGAGGGTTGTGGATCTGACTGCACCAAGAGGGGTAGAATCAGTGTTGATGTCAGAGTACAAGCATCACCTACAGCCACACTAAACCAGCTTGACGACAATGCAGATCCTCAAAATTAAGTGGAGGAGGAATTCCCGAATGTGTTCCCCGATGAATTGCCAGGTATGCCACCTGATCGCGACATTGAATTTATTATTAAGTTATTACCTGGCACTGCACCCATAGCTAAAAGACCATATAGAATGGGGGTTAATGAATTAGAGGAACTTAAGAAACAATTAAGGGAATTAGAAGAGAAGGGATTCATTCATCCTAATGCATCATCGTGGGGTTCACCTGTGATTTTTGTTGATAAGAAGGATGAAACTCAACGGATGTGCGTTGATTATCGTTCTCTCAATGAGGTTACTATCAAGAACAAGTACCCTTTGCCCAGGATTGATGATTTGTTTGATCAGTTGAGAGGTGCCTGTGTGTTCTCCAAGATTGATTTGTGTTTTGGTTATCATCAGTTGATGATTCAGAGTTCTGATATACCGAAGACGGCATTCACCACTAGGTATGGTTTATATGAGTATACGGTTATGTCTTTTGGGTTGACCAATGCACCTGCCTACTTCATGTACCTGATGAACAAGGTGTTTATGGAGTATCTTGATAAATTTGTGGTGGTCTTTATTGATGATATCTTGGTATTCTCGAAGAACAAGGAGGAACATGCAGAGCATTTGAGGTTAGTCTTGCAGAAGCTTAGAGAGCACAAACTTTATGCTAAGAAGAGCAAATGTGAGTTCTGGTTGGAAGAGGTCTCTTTCCTTGGCCATGTTGTTTCCAATGTAGGAATAGCAGTTGATCCAAGCAAGGTGAAGGATGTGTTGGATTGGAAGCCACCTACAGATGCCAGTGAGATTCGCAGTTTTCTTAGGTTGGCTAGTTATTATAGGAGATTCATTGAGGGATTCTCGAAGATTGCTAGGCCATTGACAGCATTACTAGAGAAGAATGCCAAGTTCATATGGTCTGACAAGTGCTAAGCCAGTTTTGAAGAGTTCAAGAAGAGATTGACAACCGCTCCAGTGTTGGTATTGCCAGACCTAAGTAAGAAGTTCTCTATCTATTGTGATGCATCCTGTTTGGGTTTAGGATGTGTTCTTATGCAAGAAGGTAGAGTTGTTGCTTATGCTTCAAGGCAGTTAAGAAAACATGAGCTTAACTATCCTACTCATGACTTAGAATTAGCAGCTGTGGTTCATGCTCTAAAGATTTGGCGACACTACCTCATTGGCCACAAGAGCTAGAAGTATATCTTCACTCAGTCTGATCTGAACATGAGACAACGCCATTGGTTAGAGTTGTTAAATGACTATGATTTTGAAATGCATTACCGTCGTGGAAAGGAAAATGTTGTGGCCGATGCCCTTAGTAGGAAGAAGCATGCTAATGAGCTTCAGAAGACACCTGAATTTGATTAGTTGTGTGCAGAGTTTGCTCATCTGAACCTTACTCTTGTTGCTAATTCAATGGAAATAGAGGTGACATCAACCTTAGAGGAGGAAATTCGCAAGGGTCAGCGGGAAGATGAGGATTTGAAGTACATAGCCAAGAAGTTAGCTGAAGAGAAAGCACCTGGATTCCGCATTGATGAAGAGGGTACTCTATGGTATGGCAACCGGATATGTGTTTCGGAGATAAAAGATCTTCGTCAGGCAATTCTACGAGAGGCACATGAGTCAACTTATTCTATCCATCTCGGAAGTACTAGGATGTACATGGATCTCAAGGAAAAGTATTGGTGGATTGGTCTGAAGAAGGAGGTGGCAGACTATGTTGCTATATGTGACACTTGTCAGCGTGTGAAAGAAGAACATCAAAGGCCAGCTGGATTGTTGCAGCCAATAAAGATACCAGAATAGAAGTGGGAAGAAGTCGGTATGGACTTTATAACAGGTCTACCTCGTACACAGAGAGGTTTTTATTCCATTTGGGTAATAGTTGACCGAATGACCAAGGTTGCTCACTTTTTGCTAGTTCAGACAAGGTACAATGGTCCAAGGTTAGCGGAACTGTATATGGAAAGGATTGTTTGTCTTCATGGGGTACCCAAGAGGATTGTGTCTGATAGAGGTACCCAGTTCACATCTCACTTTTGGAAAGCAATTCATAATGCTTTGGGAACAAAGCTAAACTTTAGTACCGCATATCGCCCACAGACCGATGAGCAGACTGAGAGGCTTAATCAAGTTCTGGAGGATATGCTGAGAGCTTGTGCATTGCAATTTGGCACAAGTTGGGATAAGAACTTGTGTTATGCGGAGTTCTTCTACAACAATAGTTATCAACAGAGTCTCAAGATGGCACCATTTGAAGCTCTGTATGGGCGTAAGTGCAGGACACCGTTGTTCTGGAATCAAACTAGGGAAAGTTAGTTGTTTGGGACAGATGTTCTGAGAACCACAGAGGAACAGGTATGAGTAATTAGGGAAAACTTGAGGGTAGCACAATCTCGCCAGAAGAGTTATGCAGATACACGTAGAAGAGAGTTGACATTCAAGGAAGGTGACTATGTGTATTTGAAGGTATCTCCTATGAGAAGTGTGAAGAGGTTTAACCAGAAAGAAAAACTAGCACCAAGGTATGTTGGTCCTTTAAAGGTTTTAAAGAGACGTGGTGAAGTGTCTTATCAGTTGGAGTTGCCAGAGAGTTTAGCTGGTGTGCATGATGTGTTCCATGTGTCGCAACTTAAGAAGTGTTTCATGTACCTGAGAAAGAGCACTTACCTTTGGAGGAACTTACGGTTAAGGATGATCTTACCTATGAAGAGTTTTCGGTAAAGATCTTGGATACAGCTCAAAAGGTTATCCGAAGCCGGGTTATTAAGATGTGTAAGGTGCAGTGGAATCGTTACTCTGAGGCTGAGGCAACTTGGAAAACTGAGGATGCACTAAGGGCAGCTTATCCGCAGTTGTTTGAGTAAGCAACATTCAATCTCAAGGACGAGATTCTCTTAAAGGCGGTAGATTTGTAACACCCTAGTTTTTAAACTTTAAAAAAATAGAAAAAATGATTTTTGGGAATAAATAAATAGGCCAAATAAATGTTTGTATGAAAATGAAGTTGCAACATGGTAGAAACTTGCTTGAGCATTCGTGCTGGTGCATATTTTTCTTGTGTGATGTTTGGATTTGAGTTGGAGTTCAAAATTCATTTGAATTTGCATTTGAAATGATTTAAATAAATGAAAAGCAACTTCCTCTCCCTCTCCTCTCTTTTCCTGTTCTCGGCCCGGCAGCCTGAGCGGCCCAATCGGCGCCTGCGCCATCTCTCCACGCGCGGCCCGCTCCGCCTTCACCTTGGGCCGAAGGCCGCCAGCCTGGTAAGCCGCGTCTGCGTCTGCTCGCCACTTCTTCCTGGGCCAACAGGCCGGCCCATCATGACGCCGCACACCGCGCGACCGCGTCCGTCCTCTCTGTTTTGCTGGCTGACAAGCGGGGCCTACGTCGTCTCCGTCTTCCTCCGATCGGGACGCGAGTCGGAGCTTCGAGCCCGATCCCGCGCGATCGACCCGACGTCCGCTCGGCCGCACACTTGCCTCGGGGCTATTTAAGCAATTAACCACGTCCGCAAGTCCTATCTGAACCCTAGCATCAGCCGCCTTCGCGCGAGTCGCCGCAATGCCCCGAAACCCTAGCCGCCATTGCCGCCGCCGCCGGAGTTCAGAATCCGCCGCGACCGTAGCGCATTTAGTGGGGTAAGTTCCTCTCCGAGCTCGAGTTGGATTCCCTGAACACGCAGGTGCCCTCAATTTGGATCGAGCCGCTCAATTCTGCTGTGAATTGACGCTCGTAGGTCACCGTCGTCCGTCGTCGACCGTCAAGAGCTCACCACCGGTCATTTCAAGTTCCATCTTCCCCTCTGGTATACTCATCTTGATCCCCTGTGGCGTTTGACCGCGTTTCCGAGTAGTATGGTAGGCCGTAGCGCTCGGCTGGTGAACGCCGACGAGCTCGCCGTCGCCGTTGCTGGCCACGGGCCATCCTTGACTTGCTCAGGTCGTCATCTTCATGCTCATCGTGATCGTCTCGATCTCCTGAGTCGATTGGTCAAAGCCCGGTGTCAAGCCGAGGTCTGTAGCGCCAGATTGATAAACTCCGGCGAGTTTCATCGTCGCCGGCGAGGTCCGCCGCCGTGTCGAGCGTTGTCTCCGACGAGCCCAATGGGCCAGACTGATCTGAGCCGTTCATCCTGAGACGGACGGCCAGAAATAGCCCGTAACCCTTCGTGGGGCACTTTTGCAGAAAACCCCCTGGGTTTTGATGTATTCTGTTAAGAGTCCTTGGCACATTCAGCAGAATACGTTTTCTCTGTTGAGAAGCGTAATTTCAGTTTAACAGATCCATAATACGCTTTGTCCACTGAAAAATGTATTTTCCTTGTAACAGTTTTTAGAATACGTTTTCTTCTCTGGAAAACGTATTTTTCCTTTTCAGTTCAGAATTCGTTTTCAGCTATTTACAGTTTTGCCATTAACTTTAAAGGCTTATAACTTTCACGTTTTAACTCCAATTTGGTCCGTTCAAATTTCATTAGATTCATAATTTCATAATCTACACAGTGGTACTACTTTTAAAGTATTTTGGAAACTTTATATTTTTAGTCCACATTTAAAGTATTTATTTGTCTACAGGAAATCTTTGAAAAATCATAACTTCGCCGTTATAACTCCGTTTTTAGTGAACTTGATGTTTGTGTAATCATAGAAACAAGTAGAATAGTTTTATAAATATTTTATTCTATTTTAATGATATTGGTGTACTATTTCTCTAATAACTTATTGTTTGCTTCGTGTATGTATGCCCGATTGGATTGTCTGGTGTTGATGGTTAATGTCGAGTTCAGACGGTGAGGGTTTTGTTGAGCCAAGTTATTTTGAGGATCAGCAGGACCAGCAAGACTTTGTGAATCAAGGCAAGTATAGCATGGATCTTTCTTGTTACCTATTCACTATAAAAAACAATACATACGCATGTGTTTGTTTGATGACCTAGAGATTATAACTAGCTTCGATATCCTGATTCCTTAAACCTTTTTGGGTTGCATTGGGTAGCCAAGATGCTAGTGCTTAATGATATCATGATCTTGTGGCTTGATGAGTATTTGTGCCATGAACAATAATAATGACTTTTAACCACCTGAGGATTAATCAGTAATGTACCTTCCGGGATTTACAGTACAACTGTGAGGGCTATATGGCTCTAGCTTTAGCTCAGTATGAGGACCTTTTCTAGCATGTTAGCGGTTCCCTTTATGGCGCAAGTGGGGTGTGTTTCGGGTTGGGTGTAGTTGGACCTCTGTCTGTATGAGTATAGGCTACGGTCGTGTGCCATCAGAAAGGGGGATACTATATCCGTAGGGCACAGAAACCTCAGCGGCCCTAACGTGTTAGGCAAACCTTTGAAAGGCTTCATAGTGTACCCTGCCTGCTCTCCTTGGAGGAGTTTTGGGAGTTGTAAACCCAGGCATATGGGCAACACGACTCATAGTGAAAGTGTACACCTCTGCACAGAGTTTAATAAACTGGTATACTAGCCTTGCTCAAGGACACGAGCGGCCTTGGAACTCCTTACACTAATGATAATCTCTCTTGTCATGTTAAATTGTTCATACATTGGCTGTCATGTTTACTATTTATTTATGTTACATTGATCATGATGGTTTTGGGAAACACTTGCCACCTTGATGCTGCTTAACTGTTCAACTTGATTAACATATAAAAGCTAAATGCAGTCAAACCGTGTCAGCGTATTTGAGCCTCATTAACCCATGTTATGCTTGTTGGGTACGGTTGTGTACTTATACTTGCTTTACTTTCAATTTTGGAAAATCCCGGATGGGTAACAGATGAAGGTTGGAGTAAGAGCTATCGGGATGAGTATTAGGCTTGGTGTTCACCAGTCGACGTGTCTCTGTAGGAGGCTTCCACTATGATGTTATCTTAGATTTTATTATTTATACGCAAAACTCTATAATAAATAATGATTCGGTACATAATAAACAGGGTGATGATACTCTTACAATTTGTCCTCTTATATGTACGATTATTCCTGGAGCGTATATAAGGCTATTTATACATTCTATTTTTATCGAGGTGTGACATCGACGAACTCAAAACACCGTTCCTGGACGAACTTCGTCTGGTGCGGAACGCGGCTACCAGCCCACTGCTTATTTGTGGTGACTTCAACCTCGTATATCAGGCAACGGACAAGAACAATGACCAACTCGACTACCGCTCCATGCGTCGTTTCCGTTGCCTGATCGACGACTGTCGCCTGGAAGAGCTGCACCTTCACGGTCGTCTCTACACATGGACAAATGAACGTCGTAGTCGTAGGCCAACGATGGAACGTATCAACCGTGCATTCGCGTCTGTCGACTGGGTCGAAGCGTTCCCCAGACACCATCTACGCTGCCTCTCATCCGACTGCTCTGATCACTCGCCCTTGCTCCTACAGCTATGTACTGAAACATGGGCTAAGCTGTGTTTTAGGTTTGAAGCCTTCTGGGTGAAAGTTGAAGGGTTCCAGGAGGTCGTCGAACAGGCATGGGCTGAATCGGTGCCGGCAGCAGACGCCTGTCGAACACTCGACCAGAAGCTGAGGCGCACTGCCCCGGCACTGCAGAGCTGGAGCATGCTCAAGGTTGGGACGCCTGTAGTTGTTCGCTACCCGTGAGGTCGTCGCGAAGCTCGACGCGGCTCAGGAGCACCGCGACCTTACCGACAGAGAGCTGTCCCTACGCAAAAGCCTAAAGCTACAGACTCTCGGACTCGCATCGTTGGCAAGGACGATTGCTAGGCAGCGTGCGCGGATAAGATTCTTGGAAGAGGGAGACGCCAATACGAAATTCTTTCACCTACAAGCCTGTCACAGGAATAGGAAGAACCTTATCCCGTCGATCATGCACAATGGAACGTGGTTCTCGGCTGATGAAGCCAAGACTGTCAACGAAGTACTGGGGAAGCCGTTTCAGCGGACTCACTCCATCAACCTGCAGCAGCTCCTCCCGCGGCTAGACCTTCACGGTATGGATTCCTGCTTCTTTGAGGAGGAAGTCTGGGCCGCGGTCAAGGAGATGCCCTCCGACCGTGCTCCTGGACCGGACGGATACATCGGTTTGTTCTATAAGGTCGCGTGGTCTACTATCAAGGGGGACGTCATGAGTGCGATGAACGCACTATGGTCGCAGCTTCTACCTCCTCAACAATGCGCTCATGGTGTTGCTGCCCAAAAATTCGGCGCCTAGTTCCCTGAAGGATTTCCGGCCGATTTCTTTGATGCACAGCTTCAGTAAACTGTTTGCTAAGTGCTTGGCAACACGGTTGGCGCCACGACTCAAAGAAATTATCGCTGTCAACCAAAGCGCTTTCATCAAAGGACGGGTGATCCACGACAACTTCAGAACGGTCCAACTTGCATGTCGTTGGCTTCACACGAAGAGGTTCCCCTCGGTGTTGATCAAGGTGGACATTGCCAAGGCCTTTGACTCTGTTGCCTGGCCATTCTTACTGGAAGTGCTGGAGCATGTCAGTTTCTCGCGCCGGTGGATGAACTGGCTGTCGCTGCTACTATCGACCGCGAGCACGCGTGCGCTTGTCAATGGAAGACCAGGATGGCGGATCGCGCATGCAAGAGGATTACAGCATGGCGACCCAATCTCCCCCATGTTGTTTGTGATCGTGATGGAGGTTCTTAACTCCTTGATCAGGGAGGTTCTTAACTCCTTGACGCCACTGCCCGGCAACTCAATCCTGCATCGCGCGTCACTCTACGCCGATGACATGGTATTGCTACTGGCACCGGTGCCGGACGACCTACGCTACCTGGGTGAGATACTGCGTCTATTCGCTGGGGCGTCCGGGATGATCACCAACACGGACAAATGCGTCCTCACGCCGATCCGCTGTGATGACGACACGATCAGCGCGTTGCTAGCGGAGTTCCCATGCACGGTCGCCCAGTTCCCCTGCAAGTACCTCGGTATACCCTTGTCGCTCAGGAAGCTCAGGCACGCTGATGAACAGCCCATTGTCGACGCGATCGCAGCCGGAATACCAACTTGGAAAGCTGGGCTGCTCAACAGCGCAGGGAGGCTCACTCTGACTTCATCGACACTATCGGCTATTCCGGTCCACCTAAGCATCGCGTGCGGTCTCTCTCCGTGGGTGATCAAGCAAATTGACAAAAGAAGACGCGCGTTCCTGTGGACCGGTGCCGAGACATGTAGTGGCGGAAAATGCAAGGTCGCATGGCCGGGGGTCTCCAGACCGAAAGAGCTAGGCGGGCTGGGCGTTCTCGACTTGACATTGTTCGGGTATGCACTGTGCCTATGTTGGGAATGCCTGGCATGCACGGATGGTGCTACCTGCTGGGCCAACCTACCAGCGCGTCGTGAAAAAGTCATAGTCGCGATGTGCGTCGCCAGCCTTTCTGTCCGGTTGGGCGACGGTGCCAAACCTCTATTCTGGACAGACAATTGGGCACCGGTCGGGCCGCTGTCTGTCTATGTCCCGGCGCTCTTCAACATCATCTCAAGAACGGGTCGACGGAGGACGGTCAGGGACGCCATCCAGGCAAATAGGTGGACGATGGACATGAGGGGTGCGCCCACCGTGGCTGTCATGCGCGATTTCTTCAGGACCTGGTCCGTCGTGCAGGCGGTCGATCTATAGCCATCAGTGTCAGACACTTTCATTTGGAAGTGGTCAGCGGATGGCACATACTCTGCCTCGGCGACATATAAGGCTTTTTTCGCTGGATCAACCAAGCTTCTCGGTGCCACAGAGCTGTGGAACATGAAGGCGCCACCACGTGTGAAGATTTTCTTCTGGTACGCATTGCACAATCGTCTCTGGACTTCAGAACGGTGAGTGTGCCACAACCTACAAGCGAGCGACAGGTGCTCGCTTTGTGACCAGGCGCCGAAGACGTGTGGCCATCTGTTCCTCGGGTGCCCGTTTGCCATGGAAGTCTGGCACACGCTGCTGAATCCGGTGCACCTCACGCCCCTAGTACCAGCTGTCGAGGAGGAGGTGGGTTCATGGTGGACTCGGCAAAGGAAGAGTATTCTACTCAATCCTACGATCACACAGATGTCAAGTTCACTGAAATCGGAATTATAACGGCGAAGTTATGGATTTTTAAAGATTTCCTATAGATAAATAAATACATTTAATGTAGGCTAAAAATATAAAGTTTTCAAAATACTTCAAAAGTAGTACCACTGCGTAGATTACGAAATTATGAATCTAACGCAATTTGAACGGACCAAAACGGAGTTAAAACGTGAAAGTTATAAGCCTTTAAAGTTAATCGAGATTGAGTTTGCTTACTCAAACAACTGTGGATAAGCTGCCCTTAGTGCATCCTCCGTTTCCCAAGTTGCCTCAGCCTTTGAGCATCGATTCCACTGCACCTTACACATCTTGATAACTCGGCTTCGGATAACCTTTTCTGCTGTATCCAAAATCCTTACCGGAAACTCTTCATACGTGACATCATTCTTAACGGTAAGTTCTTCTAAAGGCAGGTGCTCCTTCTCAGGTACACGCAAACATTTCTTAAGTTGCGACACATGAAACACATCATGCACACCAGCTAGACTCTCTGGTAACTCCAACTGATAAGCCACTTCCCCACATCTTTTCAAAATTTTAAACGGACCAACATACCTTGGTGCAAGTTTTCCTTTCTGGTTAAACCTCTTCACACTTCTCATAGGAGATACCTCCAAATACACATGGTCACCCTCTTGGAATGTCAACTCCCTCCTACGTGTATCCGCATAACTCTTCTGGCATGATTGTGCTATCCTCAAGTTTTCCCTAATTACTCGTACCTGTTCCTCTGCGGTTCTCAGAACATCTGTCCCAAACAACTGGCTTTCCCCAGTTTGATTCCAGAACAACGGTGTCCTACACTTACGCCCATACAGAGCTTCAAATGGTGCTATCTTGAGACTCTGTTGATAACTATTGTTATAGGAGAACTCCGCATAACACAAATTCTTATCCCAACTTGTGTTAAACTGTAATGCACAAGCTCTAAGCATGTCCTCCAGAACCTGATTAAGCCTCTCAGTCTGCCCATCAGTCTGTGGGTGATTTGCGGTACTAAGGTTCAGCTTTGTCCCCAATGCACTATGAATAGCTATCAAAAGTGAGATGTGAACTGGGTACCTCTGTCAGACACAATCCTCTTGGGTACCCCATGAAGACAAACAATCCTTTCCATATACAGTTCTGCTAACTTTGGGGCACTGTATCTTGTCTGGACTGGCAAAAAGTGAGCAACCTTGGTCAATCGGTCCACTATTACCCAAATGGAATCAAAACCTCTCTGTGTACGAGGTAATCCTGTTATAAAGTCCATACCGACTTCCTCCCACTTCCATTCTGGTATCTTCAATGGCTGCAACAATCCAGCCGGCCTTTGATGTTCTGCTTTCACACGCTGACAAGTGTCACATAAAGCCACATACTCTGCCACTTCCCTCTTCAGACCAATCCACCATTACTTTTCCTTGAGATCCATGTACATCCTAGTACTTCCGGGATGGATAGAATAAGCCGACTCATGTGCCTCTCGTAGAATTGCCTGACGAAGATCTTTTATCTCTGGAACACATATCCGGTTGCCATACCATAGAGTACCCTCTTCATCAATGCGGAATCCAGGTGCTTTCCCTTCAGCTAACTTCTTGGCTATGTACTTCAAATCCTCATCTTCTCGCTAACCCTTGCGGATTTCTTCCTCTAAGGTTGGTGTCACTTCTATTTCCATTGAATTAACAACAAGAGTAATAATGTGTCACACCCCACTTTTAAGGATAAAAGTAGAATGCATAAATAACCTTATATGCGCCCCAGGAACAGTCGCACATATAAGAGGACAAATTGTAAGAGTATCATCACCCTGTTTATTACATATCGAAACATTATTTATTACAGAGTCTTCCGCATAAACAATAAAATCTAAGATAACTTCATAGCAGAAGCTCCCACAGAGACACGTCGACTGGTGAACACCAAGCCTAGTACTCATCCCGATAGCTCTCACTCCAACCTTCATCTGTTACCCATCCGGGATTTTTCAAAATTGAAAGTAAAGCAAGCGTAAGTACACAACCGTACTCAACAAGCATAACATGGGTTCATGAGGCTCAAATAAGCTGACACGGTCTGACTGCATTTAGCTTTTACATGTTAATCAAGTTGATCAGTTAAGCAGCATCAAGGTAGCAAGTGTTTCCCAAAACCATCATGATCAATGTAACACAAATGAATAGTAAACATAACAGCAAATGTATGAACAATTTAACATGACCAGAGAGATCATCATTAGCGTAAGGAGTTTCCAAGGCCGCTCGTGTCCTTGAGCAAGGCTAGTATACCAGTTTATTAAACTCCGCGCAGAGGTGTACACTTTCACTGTGAGTCGTGTTGCCCATATGCCTGGGTTTGCAACTCCCAAAACTCCTCCAAGGAGAGCAGGCAGGGTACACTATGAAGCCTTTCCAAGATTCGCCTAACACGTTAGGGCCGTTGAGGTTTCTGTGCCCTACAGATGTAGTATCCCCCTTCTGATGGCACACGACCGCAGCCTATACTCATACAGACAGAGGTCCAACTACACCCAACCCGAAACACACGCCCCTTGTGCCATAAAGGGAACCGCTAACATGCTAGAAAAGGTCCTCATACTGAGCTAAAACCAGAGCCATATAGCCCTCACAGTTGTACTGTAAATCCCGGAAGGTACGTTACTGATTAATCCTCAGGTGGTTAAAAGTCATTATTACTGTTCATGTCACAAATACTCATCAAGCCACAAGATCATGATATCATGAAGCACTAGCATCTTGCTACCCAATGCACCCAAAAGGTTCAAGGAATCAGGATATCAAAGCTAGTTATAATCTCTAGGTCATCAAACGGACACATGCATATGAATTGTTATTTATAGTGAATAGGTAACAAGGAAGATCCATGCTATATTTGCCTTGGTTCATGAAGTCCTGCTGGTCCTGCTGATCCTCACAAAAGCTTGGCTCAACAAAACGCTCACCGTCTGAACTCGACGTTACAAACAACACCAGGCAATCCAATCGAGCACACATACACGAAGCGTAATATGAATCTGTTGAACATAAAATACGCTTCCCAGTGGAGAAGACGTATTCTGTCAAAGGTGTCAAGGACTCTTAACAGATTAAATAGTAATCCAGGGGGTTTTCTGCTAAATTGCCACGCAAAGCGGTACGGTGTAATTCTGGCCGTCCGACTCAAAACCGACGGCGTAGATTCGTGGTGACCAAACGGACAACCGATCGGACAACCGATCGGCCGGGAAAGAACCCGACACGGCGGCGGCCATCACCGGCGGCGAAGGAGTTCGCCGGCGTTCGCACAGGTAACGATTCCGGCCACCATTTGACATGGGACCGATGCCGTTCGATAGAGGAGCTTACACCGCGCTCACCTATGGAGAAGATGAAGACCGAGGCAAGGCGGGGATGGCGTGTGGCTCGGAGCGGTGGACGGCGGCGAGCTGCGCACGGAGGGAGCACGAATCAGATCAACTTGAATCAAAATTGAAGATACCTTCGTGCTCAGGAAGACATAGGGAGACTCAAGGCCAACTTATTCCATTAAATGTCTTACGGTCGCGGCGGAATTCAAAGTCCGGCGACGGCGTCAATGGCGGCGGCTAGGGTTTCGTCGGTTGCGGCGTTTCGAGGCAAGGCGGCTGGCTTAGGGTTTTCGGTAGGGGATTGCGGTGCAGAGTCAAGGCTTAAATAGCCTAAGGTCAAGGGGAGCAACCCGGCGAGGCACGGACGTCGAGTCGGTCGATCGCCCGGGATCGGGCTCGGAGTCCCGACTCGCGTCCTGGTCGGATGAAGGAGAAGGCGGCACGGGCCCCATGCGTCAGTGACAGGAGGGAGCAGCGGACGCGCTCAGACGACGGACGTAGCATCTTGATGGACTTCGGCCTTCGGCCCAGGAAGCAGCGGTGGCGCGCGCGGACGCCTTGGCAGGCTGGCGACCGACCGGCCCAAGATGGAGAGAGGAGCGGAGGCGCCGGTTGGGCCGCTCAGGCTGCCGGGCCAAAACTAGGAAAGAGAGGAGAGAGAGAAGAATTTGCTTTTCATTTAATCAAACACTTTTTCAAATGGATTTTTTTTGAATTCAAACTCAAATTCAAACTACAAACAATAAAAATATGCACCAGCATGAATGCTCAAGCAAGTTTCTACCCTATTTTCATAAAACATTTACTTTGCCTATTTAATTATTTTCCAAAAATGCATTTTTGCCTATTTTTGTAATTTTGAAAAAATTAAGGTTGTTACAAATCTACCCCCCTTAAGAGAATCTCGTCCTCAAGATTGAGTTTGCTTACTCAAACAACTGTGGATAAGCTGCCCTTAGTGCATCCTCCGTTTCCCAAGTTGCCTCAGCCTCTGAGCATCGATTCCACTGCACCTTACACATCTTGATAACTCGGCTTCGGATAACCTTTTCTGCTGTATCCAAAATCCTTACCGGAAACTCTTCATACGTGAGATCATTCTTAACAGTAAGTTCTTCTAAAGACAGGTGCTCCTTCTCAGGTACACGCACACACTTCTTAAGTTGCGACACATGAAACACATCATGCACACCAGCTAGACTCTCTGGTAACTCCAACTGATAAGCCACTTCCCCACATCTTTTCAAAATTTTAAACGGACCAACATACCTTGGTGCAAGTTTCCCTTTCTTGTTAAACCTCTTCACACTTCTCATAGGAGATACCTTCAAATACACATGGTCACCCTCTTGGAATGTCAACTCCCTCCTACGTGTATCCGCATAACTCTTCTGGCGAGATTGTGCTATCCTCAAGTTTTCCCTAATTACTCATACCTGTTCCTCTGTGGTTCTCAGAACATCTATCCCAAACAACTGGCTTTCCCTAGTTTGATTCCAGAACAACGGTGTCCTACACTTACGCCCATACAGAGCTTCAAATGGTGCCATCTTGAGACTCTTTTGATAACTATTGTTATAGGAGAACTCCGCATAACGCAAATTCTTATCCCAACTTCTGTCAAACTGTAATGCACAAGCTCTCAGCATGTCCTCTAGAACCTGGTTAAGCCTCTCAGTCTGCCCATCGGTCTATGGGTGATATGCGGTACTAAGGTTTAGCTTTGTCCCCAACGCACTATGAATAGCTTTCCAAAAGTGAGATGTGAACTGGGTACCTCTATTAGACACAATCCTCTTGGGTACCCCATGAAGACAAACAATCCTTTCCATATACAGTTCCGCTAACTTTGGGGCACTGTATCTTGTCTGGACTGGCAAAAAGTGAGCAACCTTGGTCAATCGGTCCACTATTACCCAAATGGAATCAAAACCTCTCTGTGTACGAGGTAATCCTGTTATAAAGTCCATACCAACTTCCTCCCACTTCCATTCTGGTATCTTCAATGGCTGCAACAATCCAGCCGGTTTTTGATGTTCTGCTTTCACACGCTGACAAGTGTCACATAAAGCCACATACTCTACCACTTCCCTCTTCAGACCAATCCACCAATACTTTTCCTTGAGATCCATGTACATCCTAGTACTTCCAGGATGGATAGAATAAGCCGACTCATGTGCCTCTCGTAGAATTGCCTGACGAAGATCTTTTATCTCTGGAACACATATCCGGTTGCCATACCATAGAGTACCCTCCTCATCAATGCGGAATCCAGGTGCTTTCCCTTCAGCTAACTTCTTGGCTATGTACTTCAAATCCTCATCTTCTCACTGACCCTTGCGGATTTCCTCCTCTAAGGTTGGTGTCACTTCTATTTCCATTGAATTAGCAACAAGAGTAAGGTTCAGATGAGCAAACTCTGCACACAACTGATCAGATTCAGGTGTCTTGGCAGGCTTCTTCCTACCAAGAGCATCGGCCACAACATTTGCCTTTCCAGGGTGGTAATGCATTTCAAAATCATAGTTATTTAACAACTCTAACCAACGGCGTTGTCTCATGTTCAGATCAGACTGAGTGAAGATATACTTCAAGCTCTTGTGGTCAGTGAATATATCAGTCTTGTGGCCAATGAGGTAGTGTCGCCAAATCTTCAGAGCATGTACCACAGCTACTAATTCTAAGTCATGAGTAGGATAGTTAAGCTCATGTCTTCTCAACTGTCTTGAAGCATAAGCAACAACTCTACCTTCTTGCATAAGAACACACCCCAAACCTAAATGAGAAGCATCACAGTAGATAGAGAACTTCTTGCTTAGATCTGGCAAAACCAACACTGGAGCGGTTGTCAATCTCTTCTTGAACTCTTCAAAGCTAGCTTGGCACTTGTCGGACCACACGAACTTGGCATTCTTCTCTAGTAATGCTGTCAATGGCTTAGCAATCATCGAGAATCCCTCAATGAATCTCCTATAATTACCAGCCAACCCAAGGAAACTGTGAATCTCACTGACATCAGTAGGTGGCTTCCAATCCAACACATCCTTCACCTTGCTTGGATCAACTGCTATTCCTCCATTGGAAACAACATGGCCAAGGAAAGAGACTTCCTCCAACTAGAACTCACATTTGCTCTTCTTAGCATAAAGTTTGTGCTCTCTAAGCTTCTGCAAGACTAACCTCAAATATCCTACATGTTCCTCCTTATTCCTCGAGAATACCAGGATATCATCAATAAAGACCACCACGAACTTATCAAGATACTCCATAAACACCTTATTCATCATGTACATGAAATAGGCAGGTGCATTGGTCAACCCAAAAGACATAACCGTATACTCATATAAACCATACCTAGTGGTGAATGCCGTCTTCGGTATATCAGAGCTTTGAATCTTCAACTGATGATAACCAGAACGCAAATCAATCTTAGAGAACACACAGGCACCTCTCAACTGATCAAACAAATCATCAATCTTGGGTAAAGGGTACTTGTTCTTGATAGTAACCTCATTGAGGGAACGATAATCCACGCACATCCGTTGAGTTCCATCCTTCTTATCAACAAAAATCACAGGTGAACCCCACGATGATGCACTAGGACGAATGAATCCCTTCTCTTCTAATTCCCTTAATTGTTTCTTAAGTTCTTCTAATTCATTAACCCCATTCTATATGGTCTTTTAGCTATGGGTGCAGTGCCAGGTAATAATTCAATAATAAATTCAATGTCGCAATCAGGTGGCATACCTGGAAATTCATCGGGGAACACATCCGGGAATTCCTCCACCACTTGATTCTGAGAATCTGCATTGTCGTCAAGCTGATTTAGTGTGGCTGTAGGCAATGCTTGTATTCTGACATTAATACTGATTCTATCCCCTCTTGATGTAGTTAGATCCACAACCCTCTCTTTACACTTTATCACTGCCTGGTGAGCTTTCATCCAATCTAACCCCAGGATTAAGTCAATACTAGATGCATTCAATACTACAGGGTTTGCCGAAAAGTCTACCCCTCTTAAGTTAATGTTAGACAAGGGGCAGTAGTAAGAGGCTGGTATAGCACCTCCTGGTGAATTTACTACCATTTGATCTTTCATGGGTAAGACTGGCATGATATGCTTTTTAACGAATGCTTGTGAGATAAAGGAATGCGAAGCTCCAGAATCAAAAAGTATAGTAGCAGGGATAGAGTTGATGTTGAACGTACCCAGCATAACCTCTGAAGCTTCCTGAGCGGTCTCAGTGGACACATGGTGAACCTTCCCATACTGCGGAGTCCTTTGATTGTTATTCGGACGCTGTGGGGGCTGCTGATTCATCTTGTTATCTGGACAGTTGTACAACATGTGCCCTTCTTTCCCACATATGAAGCACCTTGTAGGCGTGTTGGGACCACCATTCCTCAAAGGAGTGTTGTTGGGGGCGGTGAGACGTGGAGCCGGACTATTATTGGGACACTGCTGCGGGTGTGAGCGTTGATTCCCATTCCCACTCTGCTGGTTCTGACCATGATTCCTCTGATGGACTGGTCCTTGGAACCTCTGCCTGAACCCTTGATGGAAGTTAGAACGAAAACGTGAGTTACTACCAGAACCCTGTCCACTCATCTTCCTCTTCTTATCTTGTGCCAGACGTTCATTATCTAGCACAATTGCACTGTTCACCAATTCCTCAAAAGTGTCATACCTACTGCCCTTCAGTTGCAGTCTGAGCTCATAATAGATACCATTGAGAAAATGGCGCCGCTTATCAACATGCCTCATAACTTCATGGGGAGCGTAGCTAGCCAGCTCCTCAAACTTAGCATGGTACTCGCTCATGGTCATCGAGCCCATTCTGAGATTTCAGAACTCCTCGGCCTTCTGTTCTATATATGCTTGGAAAGGTTAAGAAATTCTCTACAACTTCTATTCAGACCACTTTACTAGGTTCTGTCATCTAAGCGGTCAAATTAACTCAATAATAGGAACTGTTCAGATATTCCAGACAGCATGTTAATCAGATACAATGAGTATAACTTCCAACTCAGAACTGATATTGACCTAATTCTTGTGGGAATTGTTAGATGAAGAAGTCTAGTTTCTCCCAGAAAAATCTCATAGGCATTGGAATAACCGATTTCGAGATATAACCAAAATATCACAGGTCGCTCAGAAAATAGCTAGGATATAGACAGGATAAACCAACCCAAACTTATTTTATTCAAACTTTAACCTTAAGACCCTTAACTAAGGAACTTGAGGACAAGCCCTCAAGCTCTAGCAATCACACAAAAATCCAAATCATCCATATTACACAATCATAACTCATCAAGCACCTAAGGTTCACACACACTAGAATAACACGACTAACATGACTCACGATTCTAATAACGTGCTATTACATAGGGGTTTTTAAACTAAGGTCGAAGCTCATGGTCTAGCGGTTCATAGATCTTTGGTTGCCCAGTCATGATTCTGAGCCTGTCAATCTCTTTTTGCTTCTCCTTAAGCTTCTGCTCCAGCTGCTTCACCGTGCTTACCATGCTCTGATGCTTGAGCATCATGTCACACGCAAAGTGTGCCAATTCCTGTGACTCAGGTGGCAAGTCATGAGGACTCTTCATACCCCATCCAGCTTCCATTCTATGATCAGCGCGAGGCAAATAGCGAAATTCATCATCTCGCATATGTCCAAAGCGGTGACCATGGAGAGCAACCCATGTTGTAAAAGCAGCACCCTCAATGCCATCCTCTTGTGTTGGACTAGGGCCAGGATGCTCATAGATCATCTCAATGTTGTAGGCGCTCTGTATCACATCTGGGGAACATATAGCCACATTCGTCTCCCAGTAGGTACCTTCCAACGGATGAGTGTGTTGAAAGCAAGTGTACTGCACAGCGGGGTCCCAATCAGCATAACAGTCATGGAGAAGCTTCATGAGTCGCAGGTGCGATCTGGTGTGGCACTCTGGTACGCGAGAGATATTTACAGTCCATCCCATAGGAGCATGCGGTCCACCTCCTCCAGCAGAACCACCAGCAGCCGATGGTGGGGATTGACCATCATCTTGAACTGCTTCTAGCTCTTCTTCTTCAGAAGCTTCCATTGGTTCTTCTTCTTCAGAAGCTTCTATTGATTCTTCTTCCTCAGCTTGAGGTGATGGAGGCACCGGGGTTGGTGATGGCGGAACAGCTTCCCTAGTCTCCAGGTGAGTGAATAGATCACGATACGCAGCAGCAGTCATGCGGCGAGTATAGGAGGCATCTATAAGATTTAGACATAGGTTAGAGTGGAGTCAAGATTTTCACAATAGAGTGAGTATAAGAGCATAAAAATTTAGTAATTAACAAGGCTAAAGTTAAGAAGCATGAAACTAGTGAAACAAAGGAAACTAGGAACGACCATTCTATCTAGGCTGGCGTCCTACAGTCAACACGGCTCTGATACCAACTTGTCACACCCCACTTTTAAGGATAAAAGTAGAATGCATAAATAACCTTATATGCGCCCCAGAAACAGTCGCACATATAAGAGGACAAATTGTAAGAGTATCATCACCATGTTTATTACATATCAAAACATTATTTATTACAGAGTCTTGCGCATAACCAATAAAATCTAAGATAACTTCATAGCAGAAGCTCCCACAGAGACACGTCAACTGGTGAACACCAAGCCTAGTACTCATCCCGATAGCTCTCACTCCAACCTTCATCTGTTACCCATCCGGGATTTTCCAAAATTGAAAGTAAAGCAAGCGTAAGTACACAACCGTACTCAACAAGCATAACATGGGTTCATGAGGCTCAAATAAGCTGACACGGTCTGACTGCATTTAGCTTTTACATGTTAATCAAGTTGATCAGTTAAGCAGCATCAAGGTAGCAAGTGTTTCCCAAAACCATCATGATCAATGTAACACAAATGAATAGTAAACATAACAGCAAATGTATGAATAATTTAACATGACCAGAGAGATCATCATTAGTGTAAGGAGTTTCCAAGGCCGCTCGTGTCCTTGAGCAAGGCTAGTATACCAGTTTATTAAACTCCGCACAGAGGTGTACACTTTCACTGTGAGCCGTGAATTGCCCTTTCGCCCGAGGCCCGTCGACCTCTTAGCCCACTACCAAGGAGGACCAGCAGGGTTCACTATGAAGCCTTTCAAAGGTTCGTCTAACAAGTTAGGGCCACTGAGGTTTCTGTGCCCTACGGATGTAGTATTCCCCCTTCTGATGGCACACGACCGCAGCCTATACTCATACAGACAGAGGTCCAACTACACCCAACCGGAAACACACCCTCCTTGCACCATAAAGGGAACCGCTAACATGCTAGAAAAGGTCCTCATACTGAGCTAAAACCAGAGCCATATAGCCCTCACAGTTGTACTGTAAATCCCGGAAGGTACGTTACTGATTAATCCTCAGGTGGTTAAAAGTCATTATTACTGTTCATGTCACAAATACTCATCAAGCCACAAGATCATGATATCATTAAGCACTAGCATCTTGGTACCCAATGCACCCAAAAGGTTCAAGGAATCAAGATATCAAAGCTAGTTATAATCTCTAGGTCATCAAACGGACAAATGCATATGAATTGTTATTTATAGTAAATAGGTAACAAGGAAGATCCATGCTATACTTGCCTTGGTTCATGAAGTCCTGCTGGTCCTGCTGATCCTCACAAAAGCTTGGCTCAACAAAACCCTCACCGTCTGAACTCGACGTTACAAACAACACCAGGCAATCCAATCGAGCACACATACACGAAGCAAACAAAGAGCCATAAGAGAAACAGTACACCATTACCATCAAAATAGAATAAAATGTTTGTAAAACTATTCTACTCAATCCTACGATCACACAGACGTCAAGTTCACTGAAATCGGAATTATAACGGCGAAGTTATGGATTTTCAAAGATTTCCTACAGATAAATAAATACATTTAATGTAGGCTAAAAATATAAAGTTTCCAAAATACTTCAAAAGTAGTACCACTGCGTAGATTATGAAATTATGAATCTAACGCAATTTGAACGGACCAAAACGGAGTTAAAACGTGAAAGTTATAAGCCTTTAAAGTTAATGGCAAAACTGTAAATAGCTGAAAACGTAAATTGACACTGAAAAGAGAAAATACGTCTTCCAGAGAAGAAAATGTATTATGAAAGCTATTATAAGGAAAAATACGCTTTCCAGAGGACAAAGCGTAATATGAATCTGTTGAACCCAGTGGAGAAGACGTATTCTGTCAAAGGTGTCAAGGACTCTTAACAGATTAAACAGTAATCCAGGAGCTTTTCTGCTAAATTGCCACGCGAAGCGGTACGGTGTAATTCTGGCCGTCCGAATCAAAACCGACGGCGTAGATTCGTGGTGACCAAACGGACAACCAATCGGACAACCGATCGGCCGGGAAAGAACCCGACACGGCGGCGGCCATCGCCGGCGGCGAAGGAGTTCGCCGGCGTTCGCACAGGTCCGATGCCATTCGATAGAGGAGCTTACACCGCACTCACCTATGGAGAAGATGAAGACCGAGGCGAGGCGGGGACGGCGTGTGGCTCGGAGCGGCGGACGGCGGGGAGCTGCGCACGGAGGGAGCACAAATCAGATCAACTTGAATCAAAATTGAAGATACCTTCGTGCTCAGGAAGACATAGGGAGACTCAAGGCCAACTTATGCCATTAAATGTCTTACGGTCGCGGCGGAATTCAAAGTCCGGCGGCGGCGTCAATGGCGGCGGCTAGGGTTTCTTCGGTTGCGGTGTTTCGAGGCGAGGCGGCTGGCTTAGGGTTTTCGGTAGGGGATTGCGGCGCGGAGTCAAGGCTTAAATAGCCTAAGGTCAAGGGGAGCAACCTGGCGTGGCATGGACGTCGAGTCGGTCGGTCGCGCGGGATCGGGCTCGGAGTCCCGACTCGCGTCCCGGTCGGATGAAGGAGAAGGCGACGCGGGCCCCATGCGCCAGTGACAGGAGGGAGCGGCGGACGCGCTCGGACGACGGACGCATCATCTTGATGGACTTCGGCCTTCGGCCCAGGAAGCAGCGGCGGCGCGCGCGGACGCCTTGGCGGGCTGGCGACCGGCCGGCCCAAGATGGAGAGAGGAGCGGAGGTGCCGGTTGGGCCGCTCAGGCTGCCGGGCCAAAACTGGGAAAGAGAGGAGAGGGAGAAGAATTTGCTTTTCATTTAATCAAACACTTTTTCAAATGGATTTTTTTTGAATTCAAATTCAAATTCAAACTGCACACAATAAAAATATGCACCAGCATGAATGCTCAAGCAAATTTCTACCCCATTTTTATAAAACATTTACTTTGCCTATTTAATTATTTTCCAAAAATGCATTTTTGCCTATTTTTGTAATTTTGAAAAAATTAAGGTTGTTACAGTGGAACATGCATCGCGGCCAGCCTTCGACTCTCTCATGCTGCTGGTGGCTTGGTCACTATGGAAAGAACGAAACAACCGCGTTTTTCAGAGAGCTACGAAAACGCCGACTATGGTGGCACAGGCAGCGCTAAAGGAGGCAGAAGACTGGGTTGTTAGTGGGATTACGCATTTCAGCGTGCTGATTCCGCACTGGTCGCAAAGTAGTGCCAATATGTAATCCACTCGTCTAGGATCCAGTAGTCTAGGCCGTCACGTTTGTTCTCTCGATTGACCAAGGCACCTTGCTGAGATCAATTGAGGGTTCTGTCCGTGTAAAATTTTGTTTTTCCCTTCTTAATAAAAAAGGGGTGAAGGCCCGGTCGTGAAAAAAAACTGAGCCGGCAATGGCCCTACAACATGTGTGTGGGCTGTTGTAACTTTTTTTGTTCTTTTCTTTTTTCTGCGGAAAGGTTGTTGTACACTTGTAATGCAAATTTGGACGCAGGTACAGTCATCGACGGATAAGCTCTGTTTGCAAGTAGTATACATAAATACCCGTAGCAGCCCCTGCAGTAATGGTGAGGACATTTGTGTAACGTTGTTGAATTATTTTGGAATATTTTTAAAAACAGTAGAGAAGACCATTACCCTAAGTAACTCAAAATCTAAATTACTAGCATTCAACATTATTACACAGAAATATTCTGAATTCTTTTGTATATATGTCCAGATTATATATATCAGTTTTTTTTTAAGAAAGGGAGTTTAAACAGCCCACAGAAACGTTACAGGGCCACTCCGGCCCAGTCACCTTCACATTGTACCTTCAGGCCCATTAGCTTCTTCGAACTGCCTCCTGGTTCGTTCACCCATTCTTGGCTTCTTTTCTGTTGTCGTAATCGGTACAGGACTAACAGGAGTGCTCTCAAGTTGCTGAGACCCTCTACACGTATACGGAGCATGATACAGTAACTTGCCTCTCAAAATTATCATGTTTCTTAAGATAACAATTAACTATTCCCCTTTCAGTCAGTGCAGAATTAACATATATGCATCTCCTCTCCTGGTGAACATAACAGAGCTACGAACAGAGTAAAGGTTGAGAGCAAAACAAACAACTCATTACAAAATCTGAACGACCAAAGTTACAACTTCTACTACTGCTACATATATACTGCAACGCTTTTAAAACTGCATGGATAGTATCATCTGGTAATCCTACTATCCAGAGAAATTAGGAGCCCGGAGGCCAGGACAGGCGACCTGAATTTTTTTGCAAAGAAAGAAGAGCAAGTGAATTTCATTCATAGCTTTTTGATCCTGCAGAAGAAGTCTGGACCCAACAAATTGGATAACTCAGGACTTCGTAAACCCACAGCTGGATGCTACTGAGCAACCATCAGTCCAAGAAGGAACAAGAGCCTTAGCAATGCTGACAGCTTGGTCGATTTGACTTGAGAGAAACAACAGGATTTTTAATCGAACAAAAAGAACAGAAAAATAGATTATTTGCAAGATCAAGAAAATAGCTAACTGGTGTATTGCAGGATATAAAACTTTGGGATTAATAATACCAGCACAATTAGTACATCCGAGGGAGTGTTAGATATGTAAATTAGAACAAGTAGTTTTTTTGTGGTGCCGAACAGTAGTACTCTAGTTGCAAAACTGGAAGCCTAGCAAATTCTTATCACTTATGGCACCACTCGGTACAGTTACTATCCTCTTATAAAAGAGAAAAGGAAGATCAGTATGCAAACACCACTAGTGTTGGTACAAGCATACAAAACAGAAGGTACATTACTTACATACAGCCATCGGCTGCTCGACATTTATTCAGAATGAATAGCACAGGGAGATACAAATTGCCAAATGAAGTTTTATAGTGCTTCCATTTTTTGTCTATTTCATATACAGCTTCAGAAGTCAAATCATTTCAAGCAACAAAGTTTAATCAGAATGTATGCCAACATAAATGGAAGAAACCTATGGTGACTTTATTTGTCTTCCGTGTTGCAGTCTATCCATCATCCTTCGAACAGCTCTTGCAGCATCTCTTCCAACTCCTCGGAAGTGAATTTTGGGTTGGTAACTTTGCTATTCTCTATGTATTTTGTATAGCCTGAAATGATTTTTTGGATGACAGCTTTGCGCAGCCTTTTTTTAAGCTCAGGATCTGGGATCTGGGATCTGGGACCTTCCACAGCTTCTGGGTTGTGTAGGTTTTCTGAAATGCAGACTCGAACTTGGAGAATGGGAAGTACTTTCTCCTGAAACGTGTAGGATTGAACAATGACAGCATCGGTTCCCAACATACCTGTATATAGCTCTGTATGTAACGCTCGACTTTGCTAGTGATGGCTGCCACATCGACTTTGATATAAGAGTAGTATTTGAGCCTCTCCCGTATGAAGTTTGAGTTGTTGAGCAGGAGTAAGAACACGAGGCCTTTATCTAGGAATAATTGTGACTGGGTGACGAGCTTTTCTTGAAGACAAGACACCATCTCTATGATCAGGGTGATGAAAGGTGGTGCATCTCCAAGTCCAGCCTGAGGCACATACTTACCAAGGCTAGCTGTTTGGGATACTAATGGAGTGACTATGGAGCGACTGTCAAGCAGGAAGGTGATGTGGTCCATTAGTAAATTAGTGGCCTTGTTAATGCCCGACGATCCTTGTGGAGATTGAGTACATGACGAGTCTTCCATTAACTTGAGGAGAAGAGTCCTAGTCTCCTCAAGTGCGCTCCATATGGCCTCAAACGCCTTGCCCTGCTTTGCCGACAACAGGCTTACCGTTTCATTTATCCTCTCAACCGCATGTGGCCAGGGCGACGAATGGAACTGCAATCTGATCCCTGACAATGCCTTTTTTTTCTAGAACACGCCATTGGCGCATATTGCATTAAGCAGACAGGAGCTTTAAGCAAATACAATAAAGACGGGGCAGTAATCGAGGTTACCGAGTCCCGAAACTCACACCAACCCCTCCGAAAGGTCTAGGCGTGCGTCATCTCATCCTCCAACCCAGTCAAGTCCAAATCAATGGCCGACAGGTCGAACTCTCCATTCAACACGATCTGCATTATTTGCCTCTTCCTCTCCATCAGGTTCCCCCCCAAAAGCCGCCTTGAACTTGCTTGCCACCTCCGCATCGGGTGCACTCTCCTGCACTACCTCCCCGAGTTTCTTGAGGAGGATGTTTTGCGCCTGCCAAGTCGCATTTGCTGCATGCGGCCTAGCCGCAATGCGATGACTCCTCCTCAGCAAAGAGACAGGAGTCCTTGCCCGATGCAGCCGCGCCCTGGTGCAGAGAACCGGCGTCTACAGTGGGTTGCAGACTGCAGCTTCCAACTCCTCCTGAATGGAGCGGACACCATCAACGTCATCAGAGGTCGGTGGGACGACGCTCAGGCCCTCCTCCTCGACCACAACAGCCTGGATCGTGGGAGGCTCGAGGGGCCTAGGTGAGCATAGGCCATGGCCGCCCATGTCAGGGCCAGAGAGAAACAAGTCCTCCACTGCGAGGCCTGCCTCCATCTCCGGTAGCGCCGGAGTCGCTACCAACACTGTCTGGCAAGCGTCCACCTCGACCGACATCGGATCAAACACCCTGCACGGAATGTCATCCTGCAAAGTGGTGCAAGAGGGCCTTCCTTCTGACCCATGGAACCTCTGACCACAGCCAGAGACACATCGACTTCAAAGAAAGGTGCGCCAAGAGCTCATCGAGCGTAGCAGCACCAGGAAGTGTGACAAGGACAAAGGCGGAGGCCTCACCAGCCAAGCCGACGTTCCTCCGGACAGCAGCGATCTTGATCCTGGGCCGGTTGTCGACGTCATCTAGTAGTTGGGAGGCCGGCGGCTGCTTTGGCGACGAAGATGATGCGACCGGCCTCTGCACTAGACGAGGCGAGGACCTCATCGACGCCTGAGCAGAGGCATCCCGATTGGGGCCCCGCTCCCTTGAAGCCACTCACTTGCGGGGTGGCACACGACCACTCGTGCACGCCCCGGCCCGATGTTCAACACCCCGGCAACGGAGGCAGCGCAACGAGGAGCAACACCGAGCAGCGATGTGGTCACACGTGAAGCAGTTGAAGCAGCAGCCCACCAACTCCAACAGGACCGGATAGCGGCGCTTGGGATCCGCTTTGCCCGGCCAACGTCGGTGGCGGTGACTCACAACCTTCTAGAACCCATCAACGTCAACGATGGGCCTATGGAAAGGTTGCTGGGGCACACCAGTCACCCCTGCCTGGCGCTGCGAACCAAGGCGCCGATGCACAGGGTGCCTCAATGCCTGTTGTGCACCAAGGCAACACTGCACGGGCGGCCGCGCGGGTTGCGGTGGATTAGCCTCACGGCCAGCAGGCATATTGCGCCTGCGGCGCCGTCGCCGCCGCCTCCCCCGTGTGGCGTGCTGTGTCGCAGTCACATCCCTGGCCAGTGGTGGCGACGTGGCCCGGAGAGCCTTGCGAGCAACGTCAAGGTACGACGGACGCACAAACAGGGAGAAGGCTCGTCATCAGAGCCGCCCGTGCATTGGTCCGCATCCGCCCAACGCCTCACCTTCGAGCGTCCCACCGAGCTACCTCCAAGATGGAAGGGGGCAGCGTGGCCGGAGAGTGACTTCAACGGCTGCGGCAAGGATGCCCGCGCCATGTGCACGCCATGGAGGAGGTCGGCGAAGGGCGCAAGGGTATCCACTTCCTCGTCATCGTCTTCATCTTCGTCCTCGTCGTCCAAGACATCTTCAACGAGGACCTCAACCTCAGCCCCCATCGGCCGGGACACGCCAATGGGGAAGCCCGACAACTTGGAGGAGGTCGCGACGCTGGAGCATAGTGAGGCCGGATGCAGAGGTAGGGCGCCCTCCCTGCGAGGCGCATCCGCGCGTGCGGAGGATACAGCCCCGCAGTCGACCATTGTCACCAGTGCTGCAAGTGGCGGCACTGGCAGCAGTGATGTCCACGACGGGGAGGAGGCGTCCACGATGGCAGCAGATCAGGTGGAGGCGAGCTCAGATCTGTGCTTGGATTGGGGAGTGGGCTTCTGGTGGGTGGACCAGAGGTGGGGGGTTGGGCGGCGCCGCCGTCGCCAACGGGAGGGAAGGAGGGGTCCGGGGGGTGAGACGGGTCCATCCCTTTCCAAAGATCTGACAATGCCTTGGACAGAGCACTATGTACACGAAGACAGGAATGAAGACAATTTGAGGAGTACATTGGCCCAGTTATAGAAAGAGACTCACTAAACATGACATCAACAAAAACGAGCATTTCCGACATGGCTTCTTTGAAAACAGTGCGGACTGTACCGGATCCAGACTAGTAGAGCTTGTTTCCCCTCGCTATTAGCAGGCATGCCCACATGGCCATGACCATGGTCGGGAAAGAAAGACTCCGTGAGACGAATGGTTTCCATAATTTGTGTGAGAGCTCAGATCCAGCTCCCTACGTCACCAACTGGAGGATCTAGCCCCTGTACCCACGCAGATGCATTACCAACATCGAGTTCGAGAACCCAGCTGACACCCAGCTCCGAAAACCACTTCTCCAAGGCACTCATGCCACCGCCGCCAGCGCCTAAGATGATGCGTTTCGCTGACTGTTCACAGAAGAATTCACGGACCAGGCTTTCGATGTGCTCTGTCCTCTTCTCTTTCAACGTTTCCTCGGTTTCTATGCAGGGCGTGCCCTCGCCGAGCTCCACTTGCTGCAAAGACGCCTTAATAGAGAAACTAGAGGAGCGGCGAGAGGCGCCAGATGTGAGATGTGTAGATCGTAGAGACTATGTGTTAGCAACCCAACAGGATTACCAACGGATACTCGAATCAAGTAGCAGGAATACAAGATCTCAGGGAGAGGGAGATCTAGAAGCAGAGGAATCAGGGAAGGAGAAGGAGCCGGGTACAGAGGTAGGAGGAGAAGTTGGGGAAGATGAACAGTAAAGTGGGTTCTGATAATTCTTCCCTCCTCCCTCTGCTGATCGATTCCCTTTTGTATCATTGCTATAGCTGTCCTGACAGCCTGGACCCACCTGGCAGCGTGGCCCCACCTGACAGACTACTGACATTCCCTCCTTTAAAATTGGCTTGCCCTCAAGCCAATGGACAGGAATCTGGAAATGGAGGTCACCTGGATCCCAGAGCACTGCGCAAGGTGTGTGTGCAGAAAAGGCTTTGTGCCTGGCAACAGGGCAAACTGAAGTACCACCCTGCAGTAACTTCATGGAACGCTCTAAAGGAGGGCCATGGTATTGGTCGTAGTTCAACAATATGACCTTGGTTGCAGCTTCAATTAACTCAACCACTTCAACAGGCTTGCTATTGCTTGTTGCGGTAAGCACGCTCAGATTAGCACCAGTATGAGTAAAATGCAGAGGCACAGGTGGGTGCCAAGGGAGCTTCAATAGCATATCACCAGGATAATCTCCATTACTGGAACCAAGCAGCTGGTGCTTCTTTTTAACTGGCCAGATAATGCTCAACAGGAGGGAATCAAACTGTGACAGCCCACCACGCTTCAGCTGTACAAAATATGTTGAGAGCACAAGTGCAGGTAGCAGCCAAATGACCTTGAACCAGAAAAGCCCTGGTGAATAGACAACTTCTGGTTGGAGCAAAAGTTCTTTTGAGTATCAACAAAGAGGTGGAACACAAAAATGACCCCCTCACTTGGAGGCACAATGTTCCAGCACCAAATCATGGCTCCTAACTGTTGCCCCTTATGCAAATGTGCATATCTGCATATGGCTATTGCAAGTGTAGTATATCTCATAAACTGAAACAATTTGGCAGACTGAAAGCTTCTAGTAACACCCAGCAACAATTGATCATGGATAATACTTTCAGCTTTCGGATCCCATGCCAGTGGCACTATGCTGCTGTGAACAACACTTGGACCATACTCAGCATCAATGGAATGCTCCTCACTGAAACTAGAAGATAACTTGCGAAGGACACATGCCACTATACTCACATAGCAGTTGATCCCAAGTTTCCCAACAGCTGGTAGTAGTCGTGATACATACTGTAATGAACCACATTGGATATGGCATTTGCACTCAACTGAGAACCACTCGCCTGAAGGAAATGACACCCAAGGAAGCTTTGGCAGGATGCCGCCAGCCACAATCAGTGATGTAGTCAATTGAACCAGAACTGCATAACTGTAAAAGGATGGCCAAGGGGTTGGTCTGAGTTGGAGTGCATCAAAGCTGATATCAATGCAGAGCGTCATCTGAACAGATTGACCTTGTATAGGTGGCAGACATGGCTGAGAGCAAATTAAACCACCACACTTCCGCTGTACTCGGTCTTGAATCAGTGTACAACAAACCATAGTCACTAACAGCAATCGCTGCGAACCTTCAGGAGTCACAAGTGCATCATAGCTTGAAGCTTCCATATTTTGAAATGATGACCATGCCAATTGCAGCAGAGAATATCCAAGATCCCAAAGTGCTAAAACTGATGCAACTAACAGCTTAGAATTTGGAGACCAACCACTGTAATCAAGTGGCCATGGCAGGGGCAACTCCACAGACCCACCAGGTGAGAAACAGTGGCACCAAGGTGGAAACCAAATACTCTGGACATAAGCTGAATAGTGAACATCATCCATTGATGGCAACAGCAGAAGGAACTGAACAATTGATTTGTAATAAAATGTTGGTTGTTCAATCAGTGGTACTAATTCTTGATAGCACCATGCTGGTCCATGCTTCACAAACTGACTAATCATTGGATTTGCTGGTGACCTTACAATAATCAAGAATGCAAACTCTGTGCTGGCAATATCATAGTGCATATGCAGAGACCAACAATACTGATTGATACCCATGAGATTGAGGAACCCCAAAGCACAGCTACCCAACCAACTAGAGAATTGCCATGTAGATGTAGCACCTGCAATACCTGAGTGGTAGCTCCACATTTCATCGAACAGCTGTACTGCATGCACGAAGAAACCATCAGACTTGCTCAAGTCAGTAGCCAGTCCTGTCGAGGACGCATCCAGTGGTGGTACGAGAATCGACGCTGCAGCGTGGTGGCGAGCTCGGGCGCACGAACGAGATGGCGGAGACGGGTCCAGGCGAAACCAAGATGGACGAGGAGGGGCACGCCACGGTCGGCGCCCGTGACGACGGGGAGGAGCACGCCGCGGTCCGCGAAGCCGAGGCGAGCGAAGGCGGCAGAGCCATGGCAGACGTGGAGGAGATCGCCGCGGTCGGCGAAGCCGAGGCAGGTAAGCACGCCGCGGGCAGCAGAGCCAAGGCGGACGCGGAGGAGCACGCCGCGGTCGGCGCAGCGGAGGCGGGCACAGAGGAGCTTGCCACGACGGACGAGGAGCGGGGAGGACCACGATGAGCTCGCGGTCGCGAATCCACACAGAGTCCAGCTCGAACGGTACCACGAGGGAGAAGGGCCGCTTCTCGATCTGTTCCTTCCCGAGCTCGACGGTGAGCTTCCCCTCCTTGGTGAGACGAAGGAACTCGTCCGTGGTGGCGTCGATGTCGGAGATCGCGCCCGTGGGGATCAGCATCGGGAGGATGGAGTCGGAGCTGACCAGCGACGCGGACGGAGCGGCGCAGAGAGGCCTCCAAAGACGGGAGAGCACCGCCGTTCGCGCTGCATCCTTGAGGGAAGGCGGGAGACGATGTTGCCGAGGAGCGCGCCAGGAAGGAGACTGATGCGGTCGAGGAGCGGGCCCTGGACGGGGACGGCGGCGGCGCGCTTCTCCAGCTCTGCGCACGCGACGAGGTACCCGGAGCTCTCGGGGACGGCCGAGGCGGCGTCGAGCACAGGAGTGGGCTCGTGGACGACAGGGACGCTGGAGTTGACGCCGTGCTCGTTGCGGATCTGGGCAGAGCCGAAGACGTCGATGTCGGAGAGGCCGATGTCGCGCTCCTCCGTGTCATGGGCAGGCTGCTCGAACAGCCTACCACAGTTGTCGGCGACGATGGGCGCCTCGCAGAGCTGCTCGTCGGAGAGGTCGCCTCCGTCGAAGAGTCCACCCCAGTTGTCGGCGATCACGGACTGCACCCCGTCGTAGGGAACGAGGGTGCCGTCGCCAAGCGGAATGGGGTCATCCCGCTGCTCCCCTGCAGCCCGGGTGCTGCCTGCGGCGTCCATCTTCGCGAATAGTCGATCGAACCTCGCGTTCTGCTCGGCGCACAGCTCGCGCAGGGCGTCGAGGATGAGCTTGGCGTCGTCGGGACTCATGGTGCTGGATACGAATCTGAACCGGGGACCGATGGAGCTGGTACCAATTGTTAGCAACCCAACATGATTCTCAACAGATACTCGAATCAAGTAGCACGAATACAAGATCTCAGGGAGAGGGAGATCTAGAAGCAGAGGAATCAGGGAAGGAGAAGGAGCCGGGTACAGAGGTAGGAGGAGAAGCTGGGGAAGATGAACAGTAAAGTGGAGCCATTCTGATAGGACGCAGATTCAACGAGGGAGATCGATCTGTAACATTCGCTAGGCTATCCATCGTCCAATCAAGATCCAACGATTTCTTCCTTCGGGCGAACTGGATTGAAGACTTAAAGCTCCATTCGTCGCACCCGAACTCCACATGCGCCTCGCCACCGGCGACCATGCCGCACGGGCACGTACAAGCGAAGCCTCAACTTGATCGTCCCGAGCGGCGTTCATATCCCCGACGGCATACTCGCCATCCCCTCGCTCAAGGGCGCAACCACGATGGCGCGGAGGTCAGACCGACCAGCGCGTCCGGCGCAACGCCCCATCAGCGCAGCATGTCCAAGAATGCAAGCACACTGTAGGAGCAGAGCACAGCACAGCATCGCAGCTTGCAACACTGCAGTTCGATCTCCTGCACCTCGCTACCATCGTGTCTCCCCAAAGGGGCCAGAAGTCCCACGCTGAGGGACCACTCCGAAGGACGCCCCACTCTCGCCATGCCCACCTTTGCACCAGCCGTGAACGCTCACTGCATCCTGTGCCCACGAAGGCCACCCGCTTGTTGCGCCTTGTGCCCAGGTCGATCGGCCAGTCGCCACGCCGCCCTGCGCGCTGACCGTGTACGCCCACAGCGCTGGCCGCCAGCTCGCCACGCCAGCCACGCACATTCATCGCACCGCCCTCCGCGATGGCGACGCACGCTCGCTGTCGCCACATACCATGTTCGCGATGCTCGCCATTCGTCGTGTCCACGACGGTTGCCGCTCGCCGTTGAGCCCTCCGCGACGGCCTCGCGCGCTCGCCGCTCGCCGTGCGCGGTGCCCATGCCGGTCGCTACGCCGCCCCACGCGCTGGACGTGCCCGCACACAGTGTTTACCGCAAGGCGTGAGCTCGCCATGTCGGCAGCGCACGCTCGGACGCCGCAGGAATCTCGCATCGTGCCACGCTGCCACAGGCCTCCAGTGCCTCCGGTGCCTCACGCCACGCCGCTGCCGCCGGCATCTCGCGTCGTGCTGCCGCACGCCTCCCGCGGCGAGCTCTTGCGCGTCGCCGCCAGCGAAACCGCTCTTGCTGAACGCTGTGAACAGCCAGCAGTCAAGCTTCAACTTCTGCACATGGCCGCTGCCGGCGCCGTCGTTGAGTGGCGCCGCTCCGCCTGTTACCAGATTCAGAAGTGACGATTTCCTCGTGCCAAAGGACTGGACACTGGAGCAGCATTCGTAAGATAGAGTGGCTGACAGATGGCCCCACGAGCTGAGAAAAAGTTTAGCCTTTGGATTTGATTTGGAGGGCAGAGATCGACAGAAAGTTCTATTGTAACTTTACAGAGGAAAATTACCGAATCTCGGTCCGTTCTGATAATTCTTCCCTCCTTCCTCTGCTGATCGCTTCCCTTTTGTATCATTGCTATAGCTATCCTGACAGCCTGGACCCACTTGGCAGCGTGGCCCCGCCTGACAGACTACTGACACTATGGTACCTGATCTGGAGCTGCTAATTGTGTAGGAGGAACTGGATTGGGTCTCCTCGTGGCGGTAGCTCCAAGAAGGTCGACCGCCGCCATCCTTGCCCGTCGCCTCCATGCCAAGCTACAAGACAAACTGCTGTAGTCTGGAGAAGGCGACGTCTGCGTTCGGAACTTCGGACTGCAGAACACGTGGTGAATAGTTGACTTTACAAAGCTTCATTCGGGCCAGGATATCGTCCACGAACGAGCCACCACCACACGTCTTGTCGAGCTGCTGCACTAGTCCACGATGTCAAAGCAAAAGGCAAAAAAAATCTAAGTCGAGCTGAGCTGAAAACGAAATTGCTGATGTCATGGCTCATGGAAAAAAATTGCATACTTAAAAATGCAAGGGCTTCCAAATTGAATTCTGGTTTAACTACCGTATGTATAACAGCAATAACTTTTAAACCGTGTCATAACTTTTAAACCATGTATTACAGCAACTGTCATAGCTAAATTGAATTCTGATTAAAGCCTTGTGAATGCATAAAAGTCTGGATAACATTTCGATGGCGTTTGCTTGAATTA
>CM041644.1:43602473-43710078 GCA_023333625.1 Bothriochloa decipiens | reverse complement strand
AATGGTAGTGTAAAGATAATCACATTATAGAGGAAATGTAGTGTGGGATAGATATGGTTGCAATCTTTGTTTGGCTTCAACAAAATGTTTATAGCAACTTTAAAGTAGCTCTCGAAATGGGACCCTTACAATTTTGTTTGAGGTCTCCCCTAATTTTGGTAGCCCTCAAAATTCATTCTAACAGATAAGAATTAAGAACACGTGAGACCCTGTGTCATTGACTTAACCCGAGCTGGCCAAATCAGTGGAGGAAGATCAAAAGGGTGGAACCCGAGCTTGAGAGCGGAGGAGTGGTCCTGCGTCCTGCACCATGTTCGCTGGAGGGTGTGAAGGGCACTTTTTTTTTTGATGGGAGTGAAGGGGCCGCACTTGGCGCCTGTCAACAGCTTGATGGGCGCCTTGGGCCTGTTGGACCTTCTAGGCGGCGGCCCATTCACCTCCTCGCTTGTCTGGGAATTTTTTTTATTTTTAATTTTTTTAAAAAATTTTACAATTCTAATTTTTTGTTTTAAAATATGACAGAACTAGCCGCCTACAGTGGACGTCTTTTAAAAAACGCCCACTGTATGTGCGTTATATGTGACGTGGTACAGGACCGGTCGCCGCCGGTGCTGGCTTTTGCGGGCGGCCTCCTGGTGCCCAAAAAATGCCCACTGCGTGGGCGTTTTTTGGTGGCGAGGGGGCCGCCTGCAAAAGTGCGCGCTGTTTTACGGGCGGGCCTCGGAGCAGCCAAAAAACGCCCACTGTGTGGGCGTTTTTTGCGCGCCAGGGGGCCGCCTGCAAAAGGGCGAGGCCGGCCGCGCACTTTTGCAGGCGGCCCCCTGGAGCGTAAAAAACACCCACACAATGGGCGTTTTTTGGGCTCCGCCTATATATATCCAGCCCCCTCTTCAGATTTTCATTATATTCACTAAATTTTCTAGAAAAAAAGAAAGAGGAGAGGAGGGAGGGGAAGGAAGTAAACGGCGAAGCCCTGTCAGTTTAGGTAAGTTTCTCATACATTACAAGTCTGTTGCTATGTATTAGTAAAATATAATGTGCACTAGAGTTGTTTAGGTTTAGTTGACTCTAGGTAGATCTGTGAGTAGTATGTATATTAGATCTATAAATAATGATGTTAGAGCATTGCAGTTCATGTTAAAAATAATGATGTTTCTTTTATGCTTTAAACAATGGATTGCATGATTTGAAATATGACGAATATCATATTTTCTCTGAATAGATATATTTAGGGTTTAGGAATAATGATGTTTATGCTATGTTTTAAACAATGGATTGCATGATTTGAAATGTGACGAATATCGTATTTTCTCTGAATAGATATGTTTAGGGTTTAGGGTGTAGGGTGTAGGGTTTAGGAATAATGATGTTTATGCTATACTTTAAACAATGGATTGCATGATTTGAAATGTGACGAATATCGTATTTTCTCTGAATAGATATGCAAAACTTGTGGCGGACGGAGTTTTAGAAAAAACGAGGTCACCTTAGAGAATTGTATCCCGACGTGTCTAGCAAGGATGCTCCTATTCCTCCTGCAATCCCTGTCCTAAATTATGACTGTGGAGAACCGGCTGATATTGGCCAATCTCGCCATGAGGACACAGCTGCCCGTTACTACTACACATGAGGTGGATTCAATGTAAGTAATTGCACCTCTGTCACTGCGTCTTTATTCAATGCTAGTAATTGCAGCTCTTGCATCTCTAACAATGTCATTAGCAATCATATTTTGTAAGCCCATGAGCGTTGCTTTTTCTTTCAGTGGATTGATGGTCCAGAAAAATTCGACCCAAGGTATCTCCAGTTTGATGAATGGTGAAAAGGGAAGCATAATCCACCCGATCAATTTGAGCGGTGGGTGGCACCTCCTCCTGAGCCCCCCCAATGATAGACGAGGAGAAGAAAATAGCCCAATTGAGACGGCTTGAATCTCCGCCTCGTTGCAAATGCGAAAATTATTCTGTAATAAGTTCAGATAGGCCTAACGAGTTCGAATGTCCTAACCCCGTCGGAGTAAGTGCAAATTGTATGCGGTCATGGCTTTCTTAGTATTTGTGCATGTACTAACATTTTACATTGTAGGGTGGATATACCTTGTTGCGGAAGTGTAACTTCAGGGAGTGGCTGTGGGGTCCAAAGAACAAATGGCCTGAGCTGAATGTGGACAAGAAGAGAAAAGTGGTTACCCCCAAGCCTCCTGTGTTGTGCAAATGTGGTGTCGAAGCGCAGTATGGCCTACTAGCATCAGAGCTTGGAATAGGATATTGGTGCGGCCATATGGTTGATTACGATGAGGTCCTTTTGTTCCACTTGTTGCTCACTTGATATTCAAACTTTTTGTATTTGTTGACTTTAAATTGTTTCGTTCGATCACAGAGCCTTAGGAAATGCAAGTGGGAGGTTTTTGACCATGGTGGAGACCGTAGGGAATACATGGATACACTGAAGCAAAAGCAACTAATGGACCTGAAGTTCAGGTCTGGTACTCAGCTTGTGGACAACTACAATAAGATACGGAAGCGAGCGCAGGTTGACTATACCCGACGATTGTGTGTCCAAACCCCAAGTGCTGCTCGGTGGAAGAAAGACTGTGATGCATGGAAAAAGAAGAGAGAAGAGGAAGCATCCTTGCATGCGAGGGAGAAGATGGAGGAGGCCGAAAAGAGGAGTGCTGATGCGAAGATGAAGCAGAAGATGGCGGAGGCGGAGATGCCGATGAACGACGAGGACGAGGAGTATGATGAAGCATTCACCCAAGCCCTCGATGACTTGGAGGCCGCTTACTAAAAAAAAGAAGAAGAGGAGTATGATGAAGCGTTCACCCAAGCCCTCGATGACTTGGATGCTGCTTACTACAAAAAAAGGAAGAAGAGGCCAACGCAGCTGAGCGTAGCCGTACCAATGAGTTTGTGGGAGAGGATAGTGGTTCTGAAGATGAAGACTTGCTTCCTATTTATGTTTCGGATTATTAGGGCCGTTTTGTTAGATGAATTCGGATTAGTAGCTCATCGCCCTAGCGGACCTATAATTTTATTATAATGAACTGTTGCCATGACTTTTAACTGTGCTGTAATGGACTATTATTACGGATGTAATGCAAGCATGTAAGGGTTTAGGGTTTAGGGTATAGGGTTTAGGGTATAGGGTTTAGGGTTTAGGGTTTAGGGTTTAGGGTTTTTAGGGTTTAGGGATTAGGGTTTAGGGTTTAGGGTTTAATGTTTTTAGGGTTTAGGGTTTAGGGTTTAGGGTTTAGGGTTTAAGGTTTAGGGTTTTTAGGGTTTAGGGTTTAGGGTTTATGGTTTAGGTTTTGGGGTTTTTAGGGTTTCGGGTTTAGGGTTCATGGCCAAGGGCAAAGATGTTACAATCTGAGTTATTTTGGAATGTATTAGTTGTGTTCGAAAGGGTACGAATAAGGAACCGACGGGGATTTCTAGATATAGTACTCAAAAGAATCGTCACAATATGCTAGGGCTCCGACGGGAAACGAAGAATATAACAAAAGGTAAATTTTGACAAATGAAAAGTGCGTATCATACATCAAGACAGTAATTACATCGTACAGGGTACTACTGTCCTCGAGCCTGTCCCTGCCCCTGCCCCCTACCCCTCTTCGGCCTCCTCGGTCGCACGTGCCCCGACGAGTAGGTGTGGTGATCCGGTGGAACACCTCGAGTCGCACGGACGTGCTGCACTGCAGTCATCTATGATAACTCCTGCGTGTAGGGCGGAGGTGCTCCTGCAAGCTGTGAAGGGCTGATCTCGACCTCCTCGTCGCTGATCGGTGCGTCAGTGGGGGGGTCATTAGGTAGTCGGTAGGTCCGTGATGAGGTGCCGGCTCCCTGGGCCGATGTCGAAGCTGCTCCCTGTGTGGAGGTACCCACTCCATGGGGCGAAGGCCAGACTCCCCAGGCTGCTCCCTGAGAGGAGGTACCCACTCCATGGGGCGAAGGCCAGGCTCCCCAGGCTGCTCCCTGAGCGGAGGAGCCCTCACCATGGGCCGACACGCTGGGTGGAGCATGAGTGAAGTGCCTGGATGCCTCTGCTCCGTGCACCGAGGACCCCGCTCCGGAGGAACGAAGGTACGGCATAGAGAACGCTGTGAAAGGTGTCGTCGTAAGTCACACAGTCATCCAGATTGGAAAAACATAGGTAGACGAGGTGGGGTACACGGAGTTACCTCTGGTCTGGGGTGCAGGAGGACGTGCTGCGGGTGCTGGTGCAGGAATTCGAGGCGCTGCATCAGAGGTCCGACAAGTCAGAGCCCTTAGCATGGATCTAAGTGCCGTGCACATCCGCGTGTACGAGGTGCACTGCTCATCCACTGTCCACACCAAGCCACCCTCCAAGCGGCGGCACACGGAGTCAACCTCCGTGTAAAGTAGTTGCACACCGTTGACCTAATTTCAGCTTTAAGTTAGATGAAAGATATACGTAATGAACTACTGATATATATGAGAGATTCAAGTACTCATGGCGCAAAAGTAATCCTGATCACGGTGCGCAGGGTAAGCGTCACCCACGGCGGCGACGTGTGGCTGCTGCTCCGAAGGAACAAAGGTGACACATGTGCGGGTATGAGGCTGGTACCACTGGAGGTAGTTCATGCAAGACCAATACTGCACGGTCATTCTCCATGGTTAGGTATGTTATAAGATCTGTACATGTCCCTGGATTTCTGGCGGCTATGCATTGAAGAAGAGATGTTAAATTATCATATGAGGCTTTGAATGTGCCAAATCTCATCTCGATAATCTTCTATTTTGCCCTCCATGCCTTAGCATATGAAATGGTGTATTTGAATTTATCTTCGATATGCCTTATTATTGACCTTGGCTCGTATCCCAGATTATGCACAACATCTGAATACATCTCTGTACCAATAAATGCAGATGTCATGTTTCTGTGGTACTTCTCTACACCTTCCAAGTGACAGTTGTGCTCAGTGACTATTGACACTTTCCAATAATCCTTCCACTTTCTCTTGAATGCATGCACCCTCCACGGACAACCATCGCTGGATCTCATGCACTTAACTTCATATACACACTTTGTGGACTTTACTACCCAGAACTCCCTCTGCAGTGATACAGCCCAATGCTTGACTGCCTCCATCAATTCTTCCTTCTCTGCGTACATCGCTCCCTCGATTACCTCATTCTCCTTATACTCCCATGGAACATGGTATCCCTCTGAAATAGCAAGTCCAGAGAAGTCTTCATTAGACCATTGCCGCAGATTCACATTGCATCCTTCCTCATCAGAAGATTCATCACCCTCCACTTCCTCATTCGCCGCATCTTCGTTTTCCATTGCCTGAACAATAGAGTTGATCCTCTCACCCTCATCTGCCAAGCCTCTCGGCTCACTGGCTTCTCCTTCTCTTTCTGGTTCCCGCATATCCTGTCCCTGTTCTTCTCCTTGTTGAGCACAGTCGTTTCCCTCTTCCATTTCAGCATCAGTCCTAACCATGCTTGTACCCTCTACATCTTGCAAGGTTGCACTGTCTTTATCGTGCACCTCCATAAAAATGCTGGGTTCCCAGCCCCGCTGCAATGCATTTTCTATGTACCATTTCCATGTTTCGGTGCAATCTACCGACATCAATTCCCAGAAGCATTCTTCGTTGTCACGGTTGACTACTACATTTATTTTTATTGTGTTAACCTCTGGGTTGATATGAAATGCCCTCATTAACCAGTTACACACTGACCAAAAATTTTTTTCCGCTGGCCTATCTATCCCCTTTAGTGTTGACCCAAATTCAGACAGATCTATACCATACGGGCCATATCTGACAGTGCCACTACCATGGAACAACCGAAACATCACTTTGGTTGACATATCTATTCAGAGAAAATATGATATTCATCACATTTCAAATCATGCAATCCATTGTTTAAAGCATAGCATAAACATCATTATTCTTAAATCCTAAATATATCTATTCAGAGAAAATACGATATTCGTCATATTTTAAATCATACAATCCATTGTTTAAAGCATAGAAGAAACATCATTATTTCTAACATGAACTGCAATGCTCTAACATCATTATTTATAGATCTAATATACATACTACTCACAGATCTACCCAGAGTCAACTAAAAACTAAACAACTCTAGTGCACATTATATTTTACTAATGCATAGCAACAGACTTATAATGTATGAGAAACTTACCTAAAAGCCGAGGTCTCAAACTGACAGGGCTTCGTCGTTTACTTCCTTCCCCTCCCTCCTCTCCTCTTTCTTTTTTTCTGGAAAATTTAGTGAATATAATGAAAATCTGAAGAGGGGGATGGGTATATATAGGTGGAGCCTAAAAATGCCCACTGTGTGGGCGTTTTTTGCGCGCCAGGGGGCCGCCTGCAAAAGTGCGCGGCCGGCCTCGTCCTTTTGCAGGTGGCCCCCTGACGCGCAAAAAACGCCCACACAGTGGGCATTTTTTGGGCTCCACCTATATATACCCAGGCATTTTTTGGCTGCTCCGAGGCCCGCCCGCAAAACAGCGCGCACTTTTGCAGACGGCCCCCTCGTCACCAAAAAACGCCCACTGCGTGTCACGTCCCGGCGGCCGGCTTTTACAGGGGGCCGCCCACAAAAGCTGGCACCAACGGCAGCCGGCCCTGTGCCACGTCACATATAACGCCCACACAATGGACGTTTTTTAAAAAACGGCCACTGTGGGCGACTAGTTCTGTCATATTCGAAACAAAAAATTAAAATTGTAAAAATTTTTAAAAAAAATTAAAAATAAAAAAATTCCTTGCCTGGAGTCTGGACGCCGCTTCGTTTTCCTGTTCTGGCGTGCCGCAAACCAGATCGTCGTGCCATTATCAATAAAAAGAAGATCGTCGTGCCGCTGCTACGCCAAATTGGCGATGTCGACAGTTCGGCACCGCGATGGCCGCGCCACAAGATGCCAAGCCGTCGTCCGCAGAGAGCGCAGACGTCAGCAGTTTGGTATGCACACGGCTTTCATCCCCAATTATTTGAGGTTGTATGTTGAAAAGCACAAGCCAATTAGTCCAAAAATTTGGATTATAATCAGGGGCTCTGAGAGGAGATTTGCATATTGTCTTCCAGAAATAGGAGGTTTGATTCTGGACATGAAAAAGGTAAGAATAAACAGATATTACAAGCTGCAGCTTAAACTCAAAGGGTTGCTCTTGATAGATATGTTTTTAGAGAAGAGGGTCTCCCCCGCTTTTGCATTACCAAAAGCAAACACAGTTTATAGCATCTGCTTACATGCGCACCCGCAAAAAGAGTTTAAACAATCCTCTAGAACCGAAATTAAAACTGAGCACGATCCATGCTACAACTACTTAAAAGCGTTGTTGAAGCCCGATATTCATCGCCCGAACTGTTCCTGCCTGTTCCCAAATCACCCCATTCTGTTGAAGCCATATCCGAAAGCCGAGCACCCAATGGATCCAACCTTGATGATAAATTGGTCACCTCCAACGTCCACTTGACCAGAGGCGGTGAGCTTGCTCGAACCTCTAGAGACCTCACAAATTCCTCCAGTTGTAGCTTGGCGTCCTCCTTGAATAGCGGCGTCTATCTCCTGATCATCTTCGTGATTCGCAGCCAGACTCTTTCCATCCCTGTCCAAACAACACCCTGAAAACACAGCTCATTTCTTAGTTTCCATAAGGTCCATAGAATTGTAGCTGAAACTGCATTCAGGACTGTATGTCGCTTATGAGCCACCCATAAGCGTGCCACTGATTCATAGTTTGCACCTAGGTTCAAGTTAAAGAATTCATTAACAAAGGCTCAGATTTGTTTGGCCACAAAGCCCTCAAAGAATAAATGAACAATTGTCTCTTGTTCTGAAAAAAAGACAGGAAGTATCATTCAGCTCTCTTCTTTTAGCTAAGTTGTCTCTTGTTAGAAGTTTATTGTTTGACAACAGCCATAAGAAAAATTGCACCCTAGAGGGCACAATAAGCTTCTAGATAGAGCTAACATACACAGGAACCACACCTCTATGGTTAATAACAGCATATAAAGATTGAACACTGTAATTACAAGACAAAAAAAACTCTAGATGATCTGGTCTTCCTCCTCAGTGAAGGAAACATTCTCTACAATACTGCTGAAATCTCGTGTTTGGTTTTGATAATTGATGACACCCAATGTTGCTAATGCTTTGCTCTAAGTGTGACTAGACACTTAGCGACATGGTGAAGATGCCTCGAACTCGGTGATAGACTTGGACATGGTGATGATCAAGCATCAAGGCTCAAGGCTGAGGTATCAAGAGATAGGTATTTTCCCTTTCCGTGATCGAGACACTATAGAGAGTGTGATCACGTTTAGGATTGATAACCGACTATCAAGAGGGGAATTCACGGTTGAATTTGCGGTCCAAGTGCCTCTAGGTTTGACTTTGCATGATGCATATGAGAGACTAACTAGAGAGCTAACACTTGCTATATTTCATGTGATGAAATGCTAACTCATGTGATCGAGAGTGTTCTTCATGTGGAAGTTGGCACCCAAAGGCAAGTGGTTTGACTTGAATCAGCGACGACGCGATGACGATGACAAAATGGCAAAGTTTACTCTCTGTTGCACGCGCCGGACGCACCTGATGCACGACGTCGAATGCTGGGCTATTTCTGGAGGAGGTCACCGGACGCAGTGCCGGACGCGCAGCCAGGAGCGCCGGATGCGTCTGGCGCTTCATGGAGGACCGCGTGCACCTGTCACGCTGGACTCGACCGCCGGACGCCCTACGTCAGCGCGGGAGCGTCCGATGCTTTAAAGTGACATCAGCAGAGGCTTCTGCCTTGAAGTGAAGGCCGGACGCGGACAGTGTGTCCGGTGCTCGTCGGATGCTACTCAGAGAAGACATCAGCGTGGCTTCAATGACGGACGCGGCGCCGGACGCGCAGTGGTGAGACGACGGACGCAGCGCCGGACTCTGACGTGGCGGCTCCACATTTGAAATCGTGGCAACGGTCATCTGCGGGTCTGAGCGCCGGACACGCCGGCCTGAGCAGACGCGTCCGGCGCGTGTAACGACGACGCCCGAATTGCATAACGGTCGACTGCCAGAGAGCGCCAGACGGTAACAGAAGTGCATAACGATTGGAACTTTGATGGGGGCTATAAATAGAAGTGTGGCCGGTTGGGGAGATGCTTCTTGCCCATTCTAACATCTTTGTGAAGGGTTATGAGGGTGCTACGCTAGCCAGAAAATAAAACTTTTTGACCTCATAAACCAAGATCTACTGCTAGTTACAGGTTATGGGATTACCACTAGACGCGCAGGTGCAGCGGAAGACAACTCAATGCAGTCATACGTGTCGCAGCAGGCAGTGCAGTTGCGTGGTCGTCCGTCACCTCAATCCTCTCACGCGGTTCATCCCAGTCCTCCAAATGCAGCACCTCCGAGGAATCCCACACGTGCAGGGAAGAAGAGATGCGCCTCCGGACTGCTAGGTCCACGAAGAGCAGAAGGCGCGAGCGTGGAGAGGGTGACGGCAGCTGCCAAAGGCGTGTGTAACCCTGACCGCGCCCCTACCCCTTGCTTATATAGGTGTCCCCAATGAACTCACGAGTTGGAGGCCCATTAGAAACCCTAAGCCTTGTCTAATTCGGGTCCAACCCGAATTAGGCTTCTAGCCCCTTAAGCGTGCGATCCTATGGGTTCATGCACACATTGACATGGGCCGAGTACTCCTACTCACCCAATAGTTGACAGCGGCCTCTACCAAGGCATGACAACTCCTATGTGCACGTAAAGATTATATCAGACGAACCACTAGGACCACATAAAAGTTATTCCCTTTGCCACTCGATATATGGTTCAACTCGTGGGTTAACACTTAACCCAAGCATGGCCATGCATTTGTTGATCCAATCACTTGAGTGATCCAGTGATATCTCTCTCGCGTAGAGAGGGGCAAATTCCATCTTGATTGTCTATGTCTCATAGCATGCTTCCCGACCACCTGAAGACCACCTTTATAACTACCCAGTTACGGAGTAGCGTTTGATAGTCCCTAAGTAGGCCGTTTCACATCTTGAGTACATACCACAATCTTAGGTCTAAGGACATAACATACATGACGTGAATAGAGACTTTCTCATGTCGGGTCAGTCTAGCCTACATGTCTCACATGTGCCCACATTATTAGTTTGACATCTCCATGTCCATGACCTGTGAAACATAGCCATCAACTAATACATGTGCTGGTTTAATATTCAAGTGTGTTCTCACAAGAACGCCGGCCAGGGACAACTTTAGAATAACCATTCAAGTAATTGAGTTTCACAAACAATTCACATAATCACCAATTAATATAAGTTGTCTATAATGGATATTTGATAAACACTTTATTAATCATGGATATAATCGGAATATCATCATCTACATGATTAGCTCTTGGGCATATTCCCAACAGTCTCCCACTTGCACTAGAGTTAATCTTTTAGATGTCTAATCCCTATAGACCTCATGTGCGCCTCATGCTTAGGCTGTGAAAGAGCCTTTGTCAAAGGATCTGCTACATTTAAATCCGTATGTATTTTGTACAATTTGATCTCTTCTCGTTTCACAAACTCTCAAATGAGATGAAACTTTCGGAGTACATGTTTGTTCTTCTGGTGATACCTAGGCTGCTTAGCCTATGCAATCACCCCATTGTTATCACAATGTAAATTCAATGGGCTCGACGCATTCGGAAACACACCAAGCTCAATGAGGAACCTCCTCAACCAAACACCTTCCTTTGCAGCGCCATAAGCTGCAATGTACTTGGCTTCTGCTGTAGAATCGGACATCGTCTGCTGCTTGGAACTTTTCCAGCTAACTGCACCATCATATTATGAACACAAAACCTGATTGAGATAGTGAGTCATCCCCGTCAGTTTGGAAGCTAGCATCGGTGTAACAATTTATAACGAACTCCTCCTCACCTCCATAGATTAGGAACACATCCTTAGTCCTTCGTAAGTACTTTAGGATGTTCTTAACAAGCGTCCAGTGAGGTTCACCCGGATTAGCTTGGTACCTACTTGAAACACTTAGAGCATATGAGACATCTGGGCGAGTACATATCATGGCATACATGATGGGACTAACAGCCGAAGCATATGGAACCTTACTCATGCGGTTGTGCTCTTCATCTGATGAAGGACACTGCTTGTCACTAAAGCACATACCATGTGACATAGGCAAGAACCATTTCTTGGAATGTTCCATGTTGTGCCGTTTCAACACCTTGTCAATGTATGTGTCTTGGCTTAATCCTATTAGCCTTCTCGACCTATCTCTATGGATCTTAATTCCCAAGATGTATGCTGCTTCACCTAAATCCTTCATAGAAAAACTATTATTCAGTGAAGTCTTTATAGATTGCAACATAGGAATATCATTCCTGATCAATAGTATGTCATCCACATACAAGATCAGAAACACAATTGCGCTCCCACTTACCTTCTGGTAAACACAAGGTTCTTCTTCATTTTGACGGAAGCCAAACCCTTTGACTACCTCATCAAAACAAATATTCCAACTCTGAGATTCTTGTTTTAACCCATAAATAGATTTCTTAAGCTTGCATATCTTTCCAGCATTATGAGGATCAACAAAACCTTCGGGCTATATCATATACACATCCTCTTCTAAATACCCATTTAGAAAGGCTGTTTTAACATCCATCTGCCATATCTCATAATCGAAATATGTAGCAATTGCTAGAATGATCCGAATAGATTTAAGCATCGCTACCGGCGAGAATGTCTCGTCATAGTCAATTCCTTGAACTTGCTGAAAACCTTTTGCGACAAGTCAAGCTTTATAGACGTGAACATTTCTGTCCATATCCTTCTTCTTCTTAAAGATCCATTTGCTGTCTATGGGTCTAACCCTATCAAGCGGGTCAACCAAGCTCCAAACTTGATTATCTCCCATGGAATCTATCTCGGATCTCATGGCACTTTGCCATTTCTCAGAATCTGGATCCATCATAGCTTCCGCATAATCCGTAGGTTCATCATTGTCTAACAATAACAAATCATTCTTTGAGATTCTGACTTATATGACCCAAGCGACAATGCCACATATAGGTAGGACTTAACTCATTAAGCCAGGGCCGTTTAGCACTAACATTACAGACAGGTGCATCATCAAGATTTAAAATAAATAACCCATTCACAATGGATGCAAAAGCCACAAACACATCATTCTTTGAGATCACACAACCATTGTCTTTACTCGCAAATGAATAACCACCCTTCATCAAACATGAAGGTGACACAATGTTTCGACTTAAACTAGGAACAATATAACAATTATTCAATTCCAAAATAAATCCTGACGGCAAGGGAAGTTGCATCGTCCTGACGTTTAATGCAGCAACTCTTGCATTATTGCCCATGCATAAATCAACTTCTCCTTTCTCCACGCTTCTACTTCTTATCATTCCCTCCATCGTATTGCAAATATGAGCAACCGATCCTTATCAAATACCCAAGAATTGATATAAGTGTTAGCGAGGAAAATGTCTGTAACATGAACAACAAGTGTATGAGCGGGAGTACCTTTACTACCGCCATCCTTCTTCAAGGATGCCAAGTACACCTTGCAGTTCCTCTTCCAGTAACCTTTCCCCTTACAGTGAAAGCATTCATCATTCTTTGCAGGTGGTTCATCCTTGGAAGATGATTGGTTTAGCTTAGAGATCTCATCTTTAGCCTTACCCTTCTTCTTCCAATTTCCCTTCCTTCTCTTAAAGTTAGGCCTGTTTTGAACTGCCAACACTTGGCCACCTCCTGCTTTCTTGATGTCAGCCTCTGCTGTTTTTAGCATGCCACATAGTTCATTCAAGCCCTTCTCCACCCCATGCATATGGTAATTCGAGATGAAGTTTCCATAACTGGGCGGAACAGATGAAAGAATGAAATCAGTTGCCAACTCTTGGCCAATTGGGAAGCCTAGCTTCTCCAACCTTTGAGTGTAACCAACCATCTTGATTACATGTGGACCAACAGCTGCGCCCTCTGCTAGCTTGGTTTCTGCAAGCGCCTTATAGACATTGAACCTTTCAGTCCGCGCTTGAGTTTGGAACATTTCTTCAAGCGACACGATCATATCATTCACTAAATGATTGTTGTCGAACTGCATCTGCAAATCAGGTTCCATACAAGAAAGCATGAGGCAACTCACTTCGAGATCCACATCACATGCTTTCTTGTAAGAATTTTCTCAGCAGCAGGAGCACTCTCCTCAGGCTCATCTGGTAATGGGGTGTCTAGAATATCTTCTTTTTTCTCAGCCCTGAGAACAATTCTCACGTTGCGGATCCAATCGGCGTAATTTGTTCCATTCAACTTATCTTTCTCAAGAATTGTACATAAAGAAAATGGTTGATTGCGAGCGGCCATCTACAACAAAAGTAACATAAAATACTAAGACAATGTATCCATGAAAGAGTAAATTATATCATAATAAAATCTACTCCCACTAAAATCAATATCCCTCAATTGATACTTAGTGATTCAAGACCCACAACTAACAAGTCAACTAGTGAGCTTTAGCATCACCGCTAGAAGACATGGTAGATCGGTAAGCAACACCTTGCTAATCATGTCACATATGACTCTCATTGTTGGGCAGCATCTCTATGCTACGCTCAACCTATCCATGCTCCAAGATCCCTAACCGTTAGGATGACCTTGTTTAAGTAACCAAACCTTCTTGCAGTAAGTATCCGATACGAACCTGCCTAGTCGAGGAAAACCAGTGGCACCCTAATTTCATAGACCCACCACCGATTGTACAAGACTTATGACAGTGCAAGGTTTGGGAAGCATTCAACTTAAACATTGCTGAGGGATCGTTCTACTTCACTACCGCACTCATGTAGACAAAAACATAATAGTATGTGAAAGTAGAACATAGTAAGAATGGCATAATACAGACATGACTTGGTATAGCCCATTATTCCTTTGGGGATCTCCATCTCCATCAATCTGTGCATCACGGTGATCTCCATCTCCGTGATTCGAGTATGCCATCCCTCAATGATGATTCCGCCAAGACTAGCTACTACTAGCGCAAGTAAAATAAAATTACATAGTCACGGATAGATCATCACAGATTGGCACACAGGCCATTACATTAATTCTAACAATACGTATGTGGCTCCTGCCCATATTGTCCTCATGACATGCAAGCCATAAAATAAATACATACATGCATCACATACACATAAGGGCTATACCAGTCATCAATACCTGCAAAACAGAGTTATCCAAATCCGACGTCTAATCTTGCAACGCAGAAAACTCTATTTTCCAAGCCTTATTTCGCAATTAGAATTATGGTTCAAAAGTTACGGTTGTTTCAATCTGAGTTACGGTTCAAAAGTTACGGCTGTTTTACCGAACAACACTTTTCTCGGCAAACCGGCGCCCGGCACTAAATTCCACTTTCTCGGCAAACCGGCGCCCGGCACTAAATTCCATCTACCACCGCCGCGCATCATATGCGCTTGGCACTTGACCTAGGGTTCAATTCAATCAATCTGATTGATCTCTAACTCACCATGACTAGATTTACATGAATCACTTAACTCGGATGGCGGAATTCCGACCGGTACGAGTAGATCGTTTCAAGACCAACACAGCAAGATGAGGAACCAAGGTTAGAGACTCATCTACAACCACGCATATCACCATATGCACAAAATTAAACCTATAACGAGGCAGTAATGGCTCCGATACGACTGAAGGGTTATGAAGGTGCTACGCTAGCCAGAAAACAAAACTTTTTGACCTCATAAACCAGGATCTACTGCTAGTTACAGGTTACAGGATTACCACTAGACGGGCAAGTGCAGCGGAAGATGACTCGATGTAGTCGTACGCGTCGCAGCAGGTAGTGTAGTTGCATGGTCGTCTGTCACCTCAATCCTCTTGCGCGGTTCATCCCAGTGCTCCAGATGCAGTACCTCCGAGGAATCCCACACATGCAGGGAAGAAGCGATGCGCCTCGGGACTGCTAGGTCCGTGAAGAGCAAAAGGTGCGAGCGTGGGGTGGGCGACGGCGGCTGCCAAAGGCATGTGTAACCCTAACCGCGCCCCTACCCCTTGCTTATATAGGCGTCCCCGATCAGCTCATGAGTTGGAGGCCCATTAGAAACCCTAAGCCTTGTCCCCTTAAGCGTGAGACCCTATGGGTTCACGCACACCTTGACATGGGCCGAATACTCCTACTCGCCCAATAGTTGACAACAGCCTCTAGCAAGGCATGACAACTCCTATGTGCACGCAAAGATCATATCAGACGAACCACTACGACCACATACAAGTTATTCCCTTTGCCACTCGATATATGGTTCAACTCGTGGGTTAACACTTAACCCAAGCACGGCCATGCATTTGTTGATCCAATCACTTGAGTGATCCAGTGATATCTCTCTCGCGTAGAGAGGGGCAAATTCCATCTTGATTGTCTATGTCTCATAGCATGCTTTTCGACCACCCGAAGACCACCTTTATAACTAACCAGTTACGGAGCAGCGTTTGATAGTCCCTAAGTAGGCCGTTTCACATCTTGAGTGCATACCACAATCTTAGGTCTAAGGACATTACGTACATGACGTGAATAGAGACTTTCTCATGTCGGGTCAGTCCAGTTTACATGTCTCACATGTGCCCACATTATTAGTTTGACATCTCTATGTCCATGACTTGTGAAACATAGCCATCAACTAATACATGTGCTGGTTTAATATTCAAGTGTGTTCTCTTAAGAACGCTGACCGGGGACAACTTTAGAATAACCATTCAAGTAATCGAGTTTCACAAATAATTCACATAATCGCCAATCAATACAAGTTGTCTATAATGGATGTTCAATGAACACTTCATTAATCATGGATACAATTGGAATATCATCATCTACATGATTAGGTCTAGGGCATATTCCCAACACTTTGAGCATCCTTTGAGCTAGAGAGAACATCCCCCACTCATCTCTTGACTTGATTGTTCATCTAGAGTGAGATTGAGTGAGAATCAAGTGCTAAGCATTGAGAGTTGCATCTAGAGGCACTTGTTCTTCAAGTTCGCTGCGGAGTTCTTGTTACTTTTGGGTGATTCCTATCACCCTAGATGGTTTAGAGGTAGCGGGGTGTTGAACTTGAGGTGAAGATTATTCGAGGCCGCACCCGGTGATCTTGTGAGGGGTTCCTTCCCCGTAGGAGTTCACAAAAGGATACTCTAGTGGATTGTGCGTGGCTTAGAGGATCCTTGTCTTGTGTTGAGAGTGCGGCTCCCGGCAGCGGTATTTGGCATTGCGAGCCAATTGAGCATGTACCTCTCCAAGCAAGTGTATCACCACAATGAGGAGTAGATTACCGGGAAGCAAGTGAACCTCGACAAAAAATCATTGTGTTCATATTGTGATTGCCGAGGATTCTCTTGTGTGGTTATTTCGATTGGGAGATTGGCCATCTACACTTCGCATTGGTATAACAATCCTTTGCCCCTCTCTTGTATCTAGTGTGGCTTTTATTCTTAGTTTGATTGCTTGTCTTACTAGATAGTGAGTAGAATTGATAACTTGTGTAGCTCTTTTGTGTTCTTATTTTGTCGCTCTTGCTAGCTTAGTGAAGTGCCTAGAGTAATCTTGTTTAGAATTACTAGGCTTGTTATTGATTGAGTGCTAGTAGTATAGCCTATATACTAGAGTTGTTAGAAAGGCTTGCATAGAGTAATCGAAGCTTTAGCTTTGCATTTACACCATCTCTTAGTCTAACAAGTTGCTTAAGTGTCTTTGCAAGAAATTTTATTAGGCTATTCACCCCCTCTAGCCATTAGGACCTTACACGTGATATTAGAGCCGAGTCACCATTTGTTGCAATTGAATTAACCTCCTACGGTGAAAAATGGCTCAATTGCATATCAACAACACCAAGAGGGCACCACCTTTTGATGGCACCAATTATGCCTATTGGAAGGTGAAGATGATTGGGCATCTCAAGTCAATCAATAAAGAGGTGTGGAAGGCAACCGAGGTGAAGGTGGAGGTTGCGGATGAGGCAAACCCCACATTGACAGAAGAGAGGAAGCTACAATGCAATGACATTGTTATTAGTGCTCTCCATGAAGCTCTTGATGACAAGACCTTTGAGATCATCAAAAATCTTGAAGTGGCTCATGATGCATGGGAGAAGCTCAAGGAGTCATTTAAAGGAACCGAAAGTGTCCAGACCGCAAGAGCCTATGTGTTGCAAGAAAAGTTCTCAAGCTTCAAGATGAAAGATGATGAGAGTGTGCCAGAGATGTTCCATAGATTGCAAGTGATTGTGAACGAGCTCAAGGCACTAGGTGAAGAGATCAAGGATAGTAAATTCTCAACAAAGTTCTTGAGATGCTTACCCAAGAGATTTGACACATTGATCATGGTGATGGTGAAGACCACCATGAAGGACAAGCCAACTCCAAACCAAGTTCTTCAAGAGACATGGCCGATGATGAATTTAGAGAGGACCATGAGAAGGAAGAGTTGGTGAACAAGAATAAGAAGAAGGATGAGGACAAGAAAGAGGATGAGAAGAAGAAGAGTGTAGCATTCAAGGCCACATCATCCAAGGGCAAAGGCAAGAAGAAGCAAGAGTCATCAAGTGAAGATGAATCATGCTCAAGCTCTTGTGAAGAAGAAGAGGTGAATGACAAGATGGCTCTTCTTGTCAAGAAGATGTGAAAGCTCATGAAGAAGAAGGGGTACTGGTCAAGAAGAAAGAGAAGCTCTTCCAAGATAAGTGAACATTCAATGAAGTGTTTTCGGTGCCATAGCAAGGAGCATCTCATCGCCAAATGCCCATATGATAGTGATGATGAGGATGCCGTGAAGAAGGAGAAGAAGAAGCAAAAGAAGAAGGGGGAGAAGAATGACTCCTCCCACAAGAAGAAGAAGAAGGGTGAATCACATGTGGCTACATGGGAGAGTGACTCCTCTTCCTCAAGTGATGAAGATAAGGATGACTCCAAGAGCAAGAAGAAGAAGGGGCATGCAAGCATTGCCATTCAAGAGAAGATTTCTCTATTTGATGTTCCATCGACTTGCTTCATGGCTAAGGCCACTAAGGTACAACCCGATAGTAGTGATGATGATGATGAACCCAATAAAGATGAACTCATCACTATGTTTGAGGATTGCAAGGATGGCTTTAAGTCATCTAGAAAGGAATGTAGGGGCTTGAGCAAGGAAAAAGAAAACCTTGAGCAAGAACTTAGGGAGCTAAAAGCATCTTATGAGAGTCTAAAGGAAAACCATAAGAAGCTTCAACATGCTCACTCCAAGCTTGACAAAGCTCATTCCTCTCTAGTTGAGCAACATGATAAAGAGCAATCCCAAGTTGTGGTTGTTGAGAAAAAGAATGTTGGCTCTACATGTGATTTACTTGATGAATCTTTCTTTGAGCCTATCATTGTGCAAAATGCTAACCGTTCTTGTTGCTCTCTATCCACCACCACCCAATCTATCTCTACTTCTAGTGATAAATCACTAAAGGTTGAGAATGATGCTCTCAAGAGAGAGGTGGATGAGCTCACTCTAGCCTTAGGCAAAGCCGTGGTGGAGATGCCCTGTTGCTTAGGTTCTTGGGTTGCCAAAAGTTTCCCTTTGACACCGAAGGATTGGGCTATACCCCAAGAGAGGCAAGGCTGCCTTTGTGACTTCAAAGCCTAGCTTTGTGAGGAGTGATGGCCGTTATTGCAATAAATGCAAGCAAGTTGGGCATGTAGAGCATAATTGCAATAAAATGAACCATAACAAGAAGAAACCCCATGCTTATTCCATATGCTTTGACTCTTGTTATGTGCTTACCAAGGGTGAGAAGGGTGTAAAGGCCAAGTTTGTTGGTAACCCAAGGTTGAGCCCAAAGAAGAAGGCTATTTGGGTCCCAAAGAGCTTGGTCACTAACTTCCAAGGACCCAAAGGAAAATGGGTACCTAAGCTTTATTGATTTGCTTGTAGGTCAATACAAAGCCGGAGGGAGGCATTGGGTGCTTGATAGTGGGTGCTCAAATCATATGACCAGGAAGACTAGTATGTTCAAGTCACTTGATAGAGATGTCAATGGTGGATTTAATTCTATCACATTTGGTGACAACAATAGAGGCAAGGTCAAGGGGCTTGGTAAAATTGCTATATCCAATGGCAAAGTATCTCCAATGTTTTGCTAGTTGAGAGCTTGGATTTCAATCTTATGTCAGTGTCACAATTGTGTGATCTTGGCTACAAGTGCATATTTGGCAAGAATAATGTTGAGGTCATAAGTGAAGAGGACTCTAGTTTGATCTTCAAGGGATTTCGGCATAGAATCTTGTACTTGGTGGATTTCAATGCTAGAGAAGCTCAACTCTCATCATATTTGATAAGCAAGTCTAGCAAGGGGTGGCTTTGGCATAGGAGACTTGGTCATGTTGGCATGAAGCAATTGAACAAGTTAGTGAAGCATGACTTAGTGAGAGGATTGAACGATGTTGAATTTGAGAAGGATAGACCTTGTAATGCATGTCAAGCCGGCAAGCAACATGGCAATCATCATCCAAAGAAGAATGAAATGAGCACATCTAAGGCTTTTAAGCTTTTGCACATGGATCTGTTTGGCCCTACAACATACACATCTATTGGAGAAAACAAGTATGGGTTTGTGATAGTTGATGACTACACTAGATACACTAGGGTGTTCTTTCTCTATGACAAGAGTGAAGTGTTTGATCTATTCAAGTCTTTTGTCAAGAGGGTGCAAAATGAGTTTGAGACTACCATAAAGAAGATAAAAAGTGACAATGGTAGCGAATTCAAGAACACAAGAATTGAAGAGTTATGTGATGCGCTTGGCATTAGACATTAATTCTCTCCAACATACACTCCTCAATCCAATGGTGTAGTTGAAAGGAAGAATAGAACCTTGATTGACATGGCAAGAACAATGCTTTGTGAGTATAATGTTAGCCAAAGGTTTTGGTGTGATGCTATCAACACGGCTTGCTACTCTAGCAACCGACTCTATTGCCATGGGAAGTTAGAGAAGACACCATATGAGCTATTGAATGGAAGAAAGCCCAACATTGCATACTTTAGAGTCTTTGGTTGCAAATGCTACATTCTCAAGAAGGGACAAAGACTTGGAAAGTTTGACAAGAGATGTGATGAAGGGTTCTTACTTGGTTATTCTACATCAAGCAAGGCATATAGAGTGTGGAACAAGGCTAGTGGATTGGTTGAATAAGTTCATGATGTTGAATTCAATGAAACCCAAGTCTCTCAAAGTGAAGATCAAAATCATGATGATGTGGGTGGAGATCAATTGAACAATGCAATGAGACACATGGACATTGGTGATATTCGGCCAAGGCAAGTTGATGACTAAGTGCAAATGACAAGCCAAGTGGTGAACTTAGATTCAAATGAAGCTAGCACTAGTGGCACACAACATGAAGATCAAGAGTAAGAGCAAGGTCAAGCAAGCAATCCAAATCAACAAGTGCTTCAACCTTCAAATGTTGCAAGATATCACCCTCTAGATCATATCATTGGAGACATTCAAAGAGGTGTGCAAACAAGATCAAGATTGGCTAGCATATGTGAACATTATTCATTTGTGTCATTCCTAGAGCTAACCAAGATACAAGATGCTTTAAAGGATGCCAATTGGGTCAATGCTATGCATGAAGAGCTAAACAACTTCACTAGAAATCAAGTTTGGGAGCTTGTGGAGAGACCAAAGAAGCATAATGTGATTGGCACTAAGTGGGTCTTTAAGAACAAACAAGATCAAGATGGATTGGTTGTGAGGAACAAGGCAAGATTGGTGGCACAAGGTTATACTCAAGTGGAAGGTCTTGACTTTGGAGAAACTTATGCACCGGTGGCAAGATTGGAGGCAATTAGAATCTTATTAGCCTATGCTTATGCTCACAACATCAAGCTCTATCAAATGGATGTGAAGAGTGTATTTCTCAATTGATTCATCAATGAAGAAGTCTATGTTGAGCAACCACCCGGTTTTGAAGATGACAAGAAGCCCAACCATGTTTACAAGCTCAAGAAGGCATTGTATGGATTGAAACAAGCACCAAGAGCATGGTATGAAAGGTTGAGAGATTATCTCCTCTCTAAAGGGTTCAAGATGGGAAAGGTGGACATTACTCTCTTCACTAAGAGAATTGGAGATGACTTGTTTGTGTTGCAAATCTATGTGGATGACAATATATTTGGTTCAACCAATCAATACTTTTGTGAAGAATTTGCTAAGATGATGTCTAGTGAGTTTGAAATGTCTATGCTTGGAGATCTAAGCTACTTCCTTGGACTTCAAATCAAGCAAATGAAGAATGGCACCTTTGTGAGCCAAGGCAAGTACATCAAGGACATGATCAAGAAGTTTGGTTTGCTAGATGCTAAAGCTATTAGTACACCAATGGGTACAAATGGAGGCTTGGACCTTCATGATAGTGGCAATATGGTTGATCAAAAGCTCTATCGATCTATGATTGGAAGTTTGCTATATGTGACTACTTCAAGGCCCGATGTCATGTTTGTGAGCTTGCAAGCATAGTGTTAAATCTATATCATGAGCTCATGATGTGTATTTCAACATGGTCAAGATAACCCTTATTCTTGAGGTGTGAAGAAGCTTGTCCTTGGTTCAAACCAAAATACATACTCTAGGCAAGTGATCTAGATTTGACCATACTTTGATTGACTTGTTTCTCTTATCTTATGCACCCTTGTTGGTAATTGTTGATAAAGGAGGAGAAATAAGTCACAAAGATTGATGGAAGGGGATCAATATAAACTTAAAATTTCGAGCACACAAATAGGGGGAGCAAGCTCATAAGATATATGGAGCATTGCAATTTAAATTCAATATTCATGGTTGAATGGTGTATGCTAGTTCTAGGATTTGAATGATGATATGAAGTACTAGCATGCTTTCTTATGTTTTCAAGACATTACGTTATTCATGCTATTCAAAGTACCTCTTATAATGTTGATCTCATGAGGTATTTTGAGTTTTGATGTATGTCTAGTTATAATGATGCTAAGGATGGTTTATTATCGCACTCCAATTGGTATCATGCTTCAAAGGTCCATTCTTTAAATCTTAGCATCAATTTTGGTAGTGATTGCTGGGAATATGCCTTAGAGCTAATCATGTAGATGATGATATTCCGATTGTATCCATGATTAATAAAGTGTTCATTGAATATCCATTATAGACAACTTGTATTGATTGGCGATTATGTGAATTGTTTGTGGAACTCAATTACTTGAATGGTTATTCTAAAGTTATCCCTGGTTGACGTTCTTGCAAGAACACACTTGAATATTAGACCAGCACATGTATTAGTTGATGGCTATGTTTCACAAGTCATGGACATGGAGATGTCAAACTAATAATGTGGGCACATGTGAGACATATAGGCTGGACTAACCCGACATGAGAAAGTCTCTATTCACATCATGTACATTATGTCCTTAGACCTAAGATTGTGGTATGTACTCAAGATGTGAAACGGCCTACTTAGGGACTATCAAACGCTGCTCCGTAACTGGGTAGTTATAAAGGTGGTCTTCGGGTGGTCAGGAAGCATGCTATGAGACACAGACAATCAAGATGGAATTTGTCCCTCTCTATGCAAGAGAGATATCACTAGATCACTCAAGTGATTGGATCAACAAATGCATGGCCGTGCTTGAGTTAAGTGTTAACCCACGAGTTGAACCATATATCGAGTGGCAAAGGGAATAACTTGTATGTGGTCGTAGTGGTTCGTCTGATATGATCTTTGCGTGCACATAGGAGTTGTCACGCCTTGCTAGAGGCTGCTGTCAACTATTGGGTGAGTAGGAGTACTCGGTCCATGTCAATGTGTGCGTGGACCCATAGGGTCACACGCTTAAGGGGCTGGAAGCCTAATTCGGGTTGGACCCGAATTAGACAAGGCTTAGGGTTACTAATGGGCCTCCAACTCATGAGCTCATTGGGGACGCCTATATAAGCAAGGGGTAGGGGTGCGGTCAGGGAGATACACGCCTTTGGCAGCCGCCGTCGCCCTCCCCACGCTCGCGCCTTCTGCTCTCGCAGGCCTAGTAGTCCGGAGGCGCATCGCTTCTTCTCTGCACGTGTATGATTCCTCAGAGGTGCTGCACCTAGAGCACTGGGACAAACCACGCAAGGGGATTGAGGTGATGGACGGCCATGCAACTGCACTGCCTGCTGCAACACGTACGACAACATCAAGTCATCTTCCGCTGCACCTACGCATCTAGTGGTAATCCCGTAACCTGTAACTAGCAGTAGATTCTGGTTTATGAGGTCAAAAAGTTTTATTTTCTGGCTAGCGTAGCACCCTCATAACCCATCAGTGGTATCAGAGCTGTTACTGCCTCGTTATAGGTTCGATTTTGTGCATATGGTGATATGCGTGGTTGTAGATGAGTTTCTAACTTTGGTTCGTCATCTTGCCGTGTTGGTCTTGAAACGATCTACTCATACCGGTCGGAATTCCGCCATCCGAGTTAAGTGATTCATGTAAATCTAGTCATGGTGAGTTAGAGATCAATCAGATTGATCGAAGTGAACCCTAGGTCAAGTGCCAAGCGCATATGATGCACGGCGGTGGTACATGGAATTTACTGCCAGGCGTCGGTTTGCCGAGAAAAGTGCTGTTCAATAAAACAGCCGTAACTTTTGAACCATAACTCAGATTGAGACGAACTCTAAACGAAAATCGTTGAGATTCGGCAAAATTAGAATTGTGAATTAAGGCTTGGAAAATAAAGCTTTCTGCATTGCAAGATTAGGATAACTCTGTTTTGTAGGTATTGATGACTAGTATAGCCCTTATCTGTATGTGATGCATGTATATATTTAATTCATGGCTTGCATGTCATGAGGACAATATGGACAGGAGCCACATACATATTGTCAAAATTAATGTAATGGTCTGTGTGCCAATCTGTGATGATCTATCCGCGACTATGTAATTTTATTTTACTTGCGCTAGTAGTAGCTAGTCTTGGCGGAATCATCACTGAAGGATGGCATACTCGAATCATGGAGATGGAGATCACCGTGATGCACAGATTGAAGGAGATGGAGATCCCCAAAGGAATAATGGGCTATACCAAGTCATGTCTGTGTTATGCCGTTCTTACTATATTCTACTTTCAGATGCTATTATGTTTTTGTCTACATGAGTGCGGTAGTGACGTAGAATGATCCCTCAGCAATGTTTAAGTTAAATGCTTCCCCAAACCTTGCACTGTCATAAGTCTTGTACAACCAGTGGTGGGTCTATGAAATTAGGGTGCCACTGGTTTTCCTCGACTAGGCAGGTTCGTATCGGATACTTACTGCAAGAAGGTTTGGTTACTTAAACAAGGTCATCCTAACGGTTAGGGATCTTGGAGCATGGATAGGTTGAGCGTAGCATAGAGATGCTGCCCAACAACGAGAGTCATATGTGATATGATTAGCAAGGTGTTGCTTACTGATCTACCATGTCTTCTAGCGGTGATGCTAAAGCTCACTAGTTGACTTGTTAGTTGTGGGTCTTGAATCATTAAGTATCAATTGAGGGATATTGATTTTAGTGGGAGTAGATTTTATTATGATATAATTTACTCTTTCATGGATACATTGTCTTAGTATTTTGTGTTACTTTTGTTGTAGATGGCCGCTCGCAATAAACCATTTTCTTTGTGTACAATTCTTGAGAAAGATAAGTTGAATGGAACAAATTACGCAGATGGGATCTGCAACCTGAAAATTGTTCTCAGGGCTGAGAAAAAGGAAGATATTCTAGACATCCCATTACTAGATGAGCCTGAGGAGAGTGCTCCAGCCTCATGCTTGCTTGTATGGAACCTGATATGCAGATGCAGTTTGACAACAATCATTCAGCGAATGATATGATCATGGTGCTTGAAGATATGTAAACTCAAGCGCGGACTGAAAGGTTCAATGTCTCTAAGACGCTTGCAGAAACCAAGCTAGTAGAGGGCGCAACTGTTGGTCCACATGTAATCAAGATGGTTGGTTACACTCAAAGGTTGGAGAAGCTAGGCTTCCCAATTGGCCAAGAGTTGGCAACTAATTTCATTCTTTTGTCTCTTCTGCCCAGTTATGGAAACTTCATCTCGAATTACAATATTTATGGGGCGGAGAAGGGTTTGAATGAACTATGTGGCATGCTAAAAACAGCAGATGCTGACATCAAGAAAGCTGGAGGTGGCCAAGTGTTGACAATTCAAAATAGGCCTAACTTTAATAGAAAGAAGGGCAATTGGAAGAAGAAGGGCAAGGCTAAAGATGAGATCTTTAAGCCAAACCAATCATCTTCCAATAATGAACCACCTGCAAAGAATGATGAATGCTTTCATTGTAAGGAGAAAGGTCACTGGAAGAGGAACTGCAAGGTGTACTTGGCGTCCTTAAAGAAGGATGGCGGTAGTAAAAGGTACTCCCGCTCATACACTTGTTGTTTATGTTACAGACATTTTCCTCGCTAACTCTTATATCAATTCTTGGGTATTTGATACCATATCGGTTGCTCATATTTGCAATACGATGCAGTGAATGATAAGAAGTAGAAGCGTGGAGAAAGGAGAAGTTGATTTTCGCGTGGGCAATAATGCAAGAGTTGTTGCATTGAACGTCGGGACGATGCAACTTTCCTTGCCGTCAGGATTTATTTTGGAATTGAATAATTGTTATTTTGTTCCTAGTTTAAGTCAAAACATTGTGTCACCTTCATGCTTGATGAAGGATGGTTATTCATTTGCGAGTAAAGACAATGGTTATGTGATCTCAAAGAATGATGTGTTTGTGGCTTATGCATCCATTGTGAATGGGTTGTTTATTTTAAATCTTGATGATGCACATGTCTATAATGTTAGTGCTAAACGGCCTCGGCTTAATGAGTTAAGTCCTACCTATATGTGGCATTATTGTTTGGGTCATATAAGTGAGAATCGCATGAAGAGGCTCCATGATGATGGTCTTCTAACTTCGTTTGATTTTGAATCATACGAGACATGTGAGGCTTGCTTGCTAGGCAAGATGACCAAGGCACCATTCAAAGGATTTCCTGAGAGGGCATCTGACTTGTTGGAACTTATACATACTGATGTATGTGGACCAATGAGCACGACAGCTAGAGGCGGATTTCAATACTTCATAACTTTTACAGATGACTTTAGTAGATATGGATATGTCTACCTAATGAAGCATAAGTTTGAAACATTTGAAAAGTTCAAAGAATTTCAGAATAAAATAGAGAATCAATGTGGCAAGAAGATCAAGGCCTTGCAATCTGATCGTGGAGGCGAATATCTAAGTCACGAGTTTAGCAATCATCTTAAGAGTTTTGGAATTGTTCCACAGCTTACGCCACCCAGAACGCCTCAGAGAAATGGCATGTCTGAGTGACGTAATCAGACCTTGTTGGACATGGTTCAGTATATGATGAGCCAGTCAGACCTACCTTTATCGTTTTGGGGATATGCTCTAGAAACAGCCGCTTTCACATTGAATAGGGTACCATCTAAGTCTGTAGTTAAGACACCATATGAGATGTGGACCGGTAAGAGTCCCAGTTTATCTTTTCTAAAAATTTGGGGTTGTGAAGTTTATGTCAAATGATTTATATCAGATAAACTAACACCTAAATCGGACAAGTGCTTTTTCGTGGGATATCCAAAGGAAACTTTAGGGTATTATGTCTATAACCGGTCAGAGGGAAAAGTGTTTGTTACTTGAAATGGTGTTTTCTTAGAGAAAGAGTTTCTCAAAAGAGAAAATAATGGACAAAAGGTGTATCTTGAAGAAGTTCAAGATGAGCCAGTAGGGACTGACTCTACGACTGATGCTAATGTAGCAGAGCAAGTTGAGACACCCGTGGCAGTGGAGACACCACCACAACCACGAAGATCAGCGAGACTTCATGCATTGCGTGGGGATTTGTTATTTGTTAGACGATGAAAAACCTGTGGATTATGCAGAAGCTATGATGGATCTATATTCTGAGAAATGGCAAAGTGCCATGAGATCCGAGATAGATTCCATGGGAGACAATCAAGTTTGGAACTTGGTTGACCTGCCTGATAGGGTTAGACCCATAGAGAGCAAATGGATCTTTAAGAAGAAGAAGGATATGGATGGAAATGTTCATGTCTATAAAGCTCGACTTGTCGCAAAAGGTTTTTGGCAAGTTCAAGGAATTGACTATGACGAGACGTTCTCGCCGGTAGCGATGCTTAAATCTATTCGGATCATTCTAACAATTGCTGCATATTTTGATTATGAGATATGGCAGATGGATGTTAAAACAGCCTTTCTAAATGGGTATTTAGAATAGGACGTGTATATGATACAGCCCGAAGGTTTTTTTGATCCTAATAATGCTGGAAAGATATGCAACCTTAAGAAATCTATTTATGGGTTAAAGCAAGCATCTCGGAATTGGAATATTCATTTTGATGAGGCAGTCAAAGGTTTGGCTTCTGTTAGAATGAAGAAGAACCTTGTGTTTACCAGAAGGTAAGTGGGAGCGCTGTTGTGTTTCTGATCTTGTATGTGGATGGCATACTATTGATTGCGAATGGTATTCCTATGTTGCAATCTATAAAGACTTCATTGAATAATAGTTTTTCTATGAAGGATTTAGGTGAAGCAGCATATATCTTGGGAATTAAGATCTATAGAGATAGGTTGAGAAGGCTAATAGGATTAAGCCAAGACACGTACATTGACAAGGTGTTGAAACGATACAACATGAAATAATCCAAGAAAGGGTTCTTTCCTATGTCACATGGTATGCACTTTAGTGACAAGCAGTGTCCTTCATCAGATGAAGAGCGCAACCGCATGAGTAAGGTTCCATCATGTATGTCATGATATATACTCGCCTAGATGTCTCATTTGCTCTAAGTGTTGCGAGCAGGTACCAAGCTAATCCGGGTGAACCTCACTAGACACTTGTTAAGAAGATCCTAAAATACTTGCGAAGGACTAAGGATGTGTTCCTAATCTATGGAGGTGAGGAGGAGCTCGTTGTAAATGGTTACACCGATGCTAGCTTCCAAACCAACGGGGATGACTCACTATCTCTATCAGGTTTTGTGTTCACAATAAATGGTGGTGCAGTTAGCTAGAAAAGTTTCAAGCAGGAGACGGTGTCCGATTCTACAGCAGAAGCCGAGTACATTGCAGCTTCGGGTGCTGCAAAGGAAGGTGTTTGGTTGAGGAGGTTCCTCATTGAGCTTGGTGTGTTTTCGAATGCGTCGGACCCATTGAATTTACATTGTGATAACAATGGGGCGATTACACAGGCTAAGCAGCCTAGGGATCACCAGAAGAACAAACATGTACTCCAAAAGTTTCATCTCATTCGAGAGTTTGTGAAACGAGAAGAGATCAAATTATGCAAAATACATACGAATTTAAATGTAGCAGATCCTTTAACAAAGGCTCTTGCACAGCCTAGGCATGAGGCACACATGAGGTCTATGGGATTAGACATCTAAGAGATTAACTCTAGTGCAAGTGGGAGACTGTTGGGAATATGCCCTAGAGCTAATCATGTAGATGATGATATTCCAATTGTATCCATGATTAATAAAGTGTTCATTGAATATCCATTATAGACAACTTGTATTGATTGGTGATTATGTGAATTGTTTGTGGAACTCAATTACTTGAATGGTTATTCTAAAGTTGTCCTCGGTCGACGTTCTTGTGAGAACACACTTGAATATTAAACCAGCACATGTATTAGTTGATGGCTATGTTTCACAAGTCATGGACATGGAGATGTCAAACTAATAATGTGGGCACATGTGAGACATGTAGGCTGGACTGACTCGACATGAGAAAGTCTTAATTCATGTCATGTACCTTATGTCCTTAGACCTAAGATTGTGGTATGTACTCAAGATGTGAAATTGCCTACTTAGGGACTATAAAACGTTGCTCCATAACTGGGTAGTTATAAAGGTGGTCTTCTGGTGGTCGGAAAGCATACTATGAGACATAGACAATCAAGATGGAATTTGCCCCTCTCTATGCGAGAGAGATATCACTGGATCACTCAAGTGATTGGATCAACAAATGCATGGTCGTGCTTGGGTTAAGTGTTAACCCACGAGTTAAACCATATATCGAGTAGCAAAGGGAATAACTTGTATGTGGTCATAGTGGTTCATCTGATATGATCTTTGCGTGCAGATAGGAGTTGTCACGCCTTGCTAGAGGCCGCTGTCAACTATTGGGCAAGTAGGAGTACTCGGCCTATGTCAATGTGTGCGTGAACCCATAGGGTCGCACGCTTAAGGGGCTAGAAGCCTAATTCAGGTTGGACCCGAATTAGACAAGGCTTAGGGTTACTAATGGGCCTCCAACCCATGAGCTCATTGGGGACACCTATATATGCAAGGGGTAGGGGCGCGGTCAGGGAGATACACGCCTTTGGCAGTCACTGTTCCCCTTCCCACGCTTGCGCCTTCTGCTCCTCGTGGACCTAGCAGTTTGGAGGCGCATCGCTTCTTCCCTGCATGTGTGGGATTCCTCGGAGGTGCTACATATGGAGCACTGGGATGAACCGCATGAGGGGATTGAGGTGACGGGCGACCACGCAACTGCACTGCCTGCTGCGACGCGTACGACTACATCGAGTCATCTTCCGTTGCACCTGTGCGTCTAGTGGTAATCCCATAACCTGTAACTAGCAGTAGATCCTGGTTTATGAGGTCAAAAAGTTTTATTTTCTGGCTAGCGTAGCACCCTCATAACCCATCAATTATATCTCTCCCACAATTCCTATCTATGCATATGTGCTTGAAAATTGACCAAACATTGGATGCACATATGTAGGGGGAGCTACCACTACCAAAACCAAAGTTGAAATGCTTGTCCAACCATGATTCATGATCTATTTGTCTTGGGCAAGCAATTCAATTTCAATTAATTCAATTTCCATATCTTTGTGTAAGATTGTCATCAATTATCAAAAAGGGGGAGATTGAAATCTCGTGTTTGGTTTTGATAATTGATGACACCCAATGTTACTAATGCTTTGCTCTAAGTGTGACTAGACACTTAGCGACATGGTGAAGATGCCTCGGACTCGGTGATAGACTTGGACATGGTGATGATCAAGCATCGAGGCTCAAGGCTGAGGTATCAAGAGATAGGTGTTTTCCCTTTTGGTGATTGAGACACTATAGAGAGTGTGATCATGTTTAGGATTGATAACCGACTATCAAGAGGGGAATTCATGGTTGAATTCATGATCCAAGTGCCTCTAGGTTCGACTTTGCATGATGCATATGAGAGACTAACTAGAGAGCTAACACTTGCCATATTTCATGTGATGAAATGCTAACTCATGTGATCGAGAGTGTTCTTCATGTTGAAGTTGGCATCCTAAGGCAAGTGGTTTGACTTGGATCAGCGACGGCTTGATGACGATGACAAAACGACAAAGTCTACTCTCTGTTGCACGCGTCGGACGCGCCTGATGCGCGACGCCAGACGCCGGGCTGTTTCTAGAGGAGGTCGCCGGACACAGCGGCAGACGCGCGGCCAGGAGCGCCTGATGGAGGACCGCGCACACCTGTCATGCCGGACTCGACCGCCAGACGCCCTACGTCAGCGCGGGATCGTTTGGCGCTTTAAAGTGACGCCAGCGGAGGCTTCTGCCTTGAAGTGAAGGCCGGACGTGGACAGTGCGTCCGACGCTCGCCGGACGCTACTCAGAGAAGACATCGGCGTAGCTTGACCGACGGACACGGCGTCGGACGTGCAGTAGTGAGACGCCGGACGCAGCGTTAGACGCTGATGTGGCGGCTCCACATTTGAAATCACGGCAATGGTTATCTGTGGGTCTGAGCGCCGGACGAGCAGACGCGTCCGGCGCATGTAACGACGGCGCCCGAAGTGCATAACGGTCGACTGCCAGAGAGCGCCGGACGGGTAACAGACGCATCCGACGCGTGTATGGTGAGCCCCCGAAGTGCATAATGATTGGAACTTTGATGGGGGCTATAAATTGAAGTGTGGCCGGTTGAGGATATGCTTCTTGCCCATTCTAACATCTTTGAGCATCCTTTGAGCTAGAGGGAACCTCCCCCACTCATCTCTTGACTTGATTGTTCATCTGGAGTGAGATTGAGTGAGAATCAAGTGCTAAGCATTGAGAGTTGCATTTAGAGGCACTTGTTCTTCGAGTTCGCTGCGGAGTTCTTGTTACTCTTGAGTGATTCCAGTCACCTTAGATGGTTTGGAGGCAGCGGGGTGTTGAGCTCAAGGTGGAGATTGTTCGAGGCCGCACCCGGTGATCTTGTGAGGGGTTCTTGGTCCTTCCCTGCGGGAGTTCACGAAAGGATACTCTAGTGGATTGCGCGTGGCTTGGAGGATCCTTGTCTTGTGTTGAGATTGCGGCTCCCGACAGCGGTATTTGGCATTGAGAGCCAATTGAGCGTCCACCTCTCCAAGCAAGTGTATCGCCACAACAAGGAGTAGATTGCCAGGAAGCAAGTGAACCTCGGTAAAAAATCATTGTATTCATATTGTGATTGCCAAGGATTTTCTTGTGTGGTTATTTTGATTGGCAGATTGGCCATTTACACTTCGCATTGGTATAACAATCCTTTCCCCCTCTTTTATCTAGCGTGTTTTTCATTCTTAGTTTGATTGCTTGTCTTGCTAGATAGTGAGTACAATTGATAACTTGTGTAGCTCTTTTGTGTTCTTATTTTGTCGCTCTTGCTAGCTTAGTGAAGTGCTAGTAGTATAGCCTATATACTAGACTTGTTAGAAAGGCTTGCATAGAGTAATCGAAGCTTTAGCTTTGCATTTACGCCATCTCTTAGTCTAACAAGTTGCTTAAGTGTCTTTGCAAGAAATTTTATTAGGCTATTCACCCCTAGCCATTAGGACCTTACAACTGCACAACTCATACCACAAGTTCATAAAATTCATGTCAACCGTCTGTCTAAAAGTGGGCATCAGATTTTCACCATCCCAAACATCATACAAGGTCTTACCATGCTGTTCATTAATGACATAGAGAGGCCAAAACATAGTTGCTAAGCAGGTATTGCCTATCCACGCATCTTCCCAGAATCTAATTTTCTTCCCATTTCCAACGCTCCATTTGATCCCCATTAAGGCTGATTTCATAGCCCAGACAACCCCTTTCTAGAAAGGGGAAACCCCATCTATATTGCAGCACAACAAGTTTGGTTTGTCAGTTTTGTATTTAAAATCAACTATATTCCTCCAAATAGCACTATAGTTTAACTGGTATATAAAGATCCAGGCCTCCAGCAGAGAGAGGTTCAGACTTCTCATGTTCAAGACTCCCAGCCCCCCTGTATTTTTTTTTCAAAGAAACCAGCTGCCAATTGGCAAGGTGATACTTGTGGTGATCTATTGTATCATTCCAAAGGAAGTGACTCATGTGTGAGTTGATCATATTGATGGCCCATTTTGGAAATTTTATCACAGACATTAAATAAATAGGGATGCTTGCTAGGAAAGCTTTCTTAGTTTCCATAAGCTCTTGATAGATATGTTGTGAAAGAATCTCAGTTTACTTCTCAAAATCAAACCCCTGTTGCTAATGTTGGCGAGAGTCATCCTGAAGATGGTAGCAACAGAGTAGAAGATAGGGCTCATACTGCAGAAATTAACAATCAAGGTACAAGACATGTTGACGAAGCGCATGCTAGTTTGGATGGATCACCAAGTACAGGAAGTAACAATGACAACAATATATTGTACTTCTTAGCCTAATATATATAATCCAAGATATTTAGGATTCCTTAATTCTAAATTGATTGATATATTGTTGCAGAAGGGTCCTAAAATAGATTTATCAATTATTAAAAGGTCCTAAAGATTGATTTTGACATTTTGTAGAGGATTTTCCGCAAAATTTTTACATTAGAGTTCTTCAAATGGCGAAACTTGTGATAGAGAATGACTTGTATATTGCAAACCAATAGATATAGTATTTTGCATTTGTTGCAAATTATTGAGAAAGGGGCATGCAAAAGGACAATTAGCAAACGAATGATAAGCAATGTTGAGATGAGAGCAGGTCAGACAAAGGTAGCTTCTAAATTCTGGCATCCAAGCAGTTTGGGCTTTGGGCCTTTGGCTTTGGGAAATAGGCCAGTAGTGTCGGCAAGTTAATTTCTTTCGATAAGGCCGTGTGTGTGCTCTTGCCAACTGGTTTCTTGCGAATTATACCACATTGTCACCTCCTCGTAAAAAGATCTCCTTGAGAAAAATGACAATGCATGAGGCGTGATCTGAAGAGAAAAAGAAGCACCCACAAACGCACATTCTTTGTCTGGTTGATGGTACAAAATAAAATCTGGACATCAGCAAGGCTGCAACTGAAGGAGGCTGGCACTCAGCAAAGACCTGGTTTCCAGTAGTGCCTAATAATTAGTTCTGCCCAATGTGCTTCTGTAACCAAGAGACAACATACCATCTGTTTGGTGAATGCCCTTTCTCGAAACAGGTTTGGGGGCGCCATAGCTCTTTGGTCCAGCAGAAGAAGTCTGCAGCCAGCAAATTGGATCCCTCAGCACTGAATAAACCAGTGGTTCCTACAGCTGGACGCTACTGAGGAACCATCAGTCCAAGAAGGAACAAGAGCCTTAGCAATGCTGATAGCTTGGTCGATTTGGCTTGCGAGAAACAACAGGATTATTAATCAAACAGAAAGAACATAACAACAGATTATTTGCAAGATCAAGGAAGAAGTATCTAACTGGTGTACTGCAGGATATAAAACCCTGGAATCGATCATACCAGCACAAGTAGTATCTCTAGATAACAACCGGAGCCACCCAGCTGAGGCAGTATTAGATATGGCCTCAGAAATTCTTAACGCCTATGGCGCACCCTGTACAGTTACTATCCTCTTATGAATGAAGGATCTTTCGGGGACAAAATAGAAAAAGAAGATCATTGAGTAAACAGCACTGGTGTTGGTACAAGCTTACAAGACACAAAGTACATTACATACATACATCCACCGGCTGCTCAACATTTATTAAGAAATTGAAAAATGAATAGCACAGGGAGATACAAATTGCCAAATGAAGTTTCATAGTGCTAAAAATTATTGTCTATTTCATATACAGCTTCAGAATTCAAATCATTTGAATCAACAAAGTTTAATCAAAATGCCAACACAAATGGAAACCTATGGTGATATTATTTGTCTTCCGTGTTGCAGTCTATTCACCGTACCATCCTTCGAACATCTCTTGCAGCATCTCTTCCAGCTCCTGGGGAGTGAATCTTGGGTTGGTAACTTTGCTATTCTCTATAGCCTGGAATTATTTTCTGGATGACAGCTTTGCGCGGCTTTTTCCTCAGCTCAGGATCTGGGACAATCCACAGCTTTTGGGTATCGTAGACTTTCTGAAATTCATAATCGAATCTGGACAGTGGAGAGTACTTTCTCACCCGACGCAGTGGTGTAGGATTGAACAAGCATGCCAACATTGGTTCCCAAGATACCTGTATATAGCTTTCTGTATAGCGCTCGACTTTGAAAGTGATGGAACTGATGACGGCTTCAAAATCGAGTTTGATATTAGAGAGATTGTCTTGGAGCTGCTCCCGTATGTGGTCTGAGTTGTTGAGGAGGAATAATAAGCCGAGGCCTTTATCTAGGAATGACTGTGACTTAGTGATGAGTTTTTGTTCAAGACAAGACACCATCTCTGTGATCATGCTGATGAAAGGTTGTGCCTCTTCGGGTCTACCAAGGCCAGCTGCTTGGGATACAAATAATGGATCAACTGCCCAGCAATCGCACAGAAGAAACTCGTTGTGATAATTGTGATTCATTACTAACCAAGTGGCCTGGTGAATGTGTGATGAGTCTTGTGGAGTTTCAGGACCTAACGTGTCCTGCATTAACTTGACGGCACGAGTCCTTCTCTCCTCCATGAAGCTCCATATGGTGTCAAACGCCTTGCCCTGCTTTGCTGACAAGAGGCTTATGATTTCCTTCTCGATCTTTTCAACCTCTGCAGGGGACGACGAATGGAACTGCAATCTGATCCCTGATAACAGCTCTGACAGAGCTCTATGTACATGGAGACATTCCTTGATAGAGACTGTATAGATGTCTTCTGGGTGAACGCGCGCCTGTATACAAATAGCTTTACTAAACATGACATCAACAAAAACGAGCATTTTGGCCATGGTTTTTTTGAAAAACAGTGCGAACTGTAGCGGATCCAGACTAGTAGCTTGTTTCTCGCTGTCTACCTCTTCCTCCTCGCTAATACCAGGCATGCCCACAAAGCCATGACCATGGTCGGCAAAGAAAGGCTCCGTGAGATGAATGGTTTCCATGATTTGTTTGAGAGCTTTGATCCAGATCCCTTCTTGAGGATGCAGAGGTGCACTAACATCGACGAGTTGGAGAAGCCAGCTGACGCCCAGCTCCGAGAACCACCTCTCCAGGGCACTCATGCCACCGCCGCCGCCACCGATGCTGCGATTCTCCGACGAGAATTCCTGAACCAGGTTTTCAATGCGCTTCATCCTCATCACCTTCAATGTTTCCTCGGTTTCTTTGCGAGGCTTCTTACTTGCTTGACCAAACTCCGCATCCTTTTCGTCGGGCGTGCCCAACCTGAGCTCCAATTCTAAAGCCGCCTCCATAGAGAAACCAGAGGATAGGCGAGAGGCAGATGTGTAAGCAGTTGATGAGACTATGGCACCTGATCTGGAGCTGCAGCTAATGGTGTAGGTGAAAGATAATAGGGTAACTATGGTTGCCTGAGCTTGGCATACCATAGGTTGCATGTTTATATATAGAAACAATGTTACAGGTATAGGCGGTGCAAGCTGGACTCTCGTCTTGGAGATTACACGGACTCTATATTTAATTATCCTAGCTATGAGAGTCACAACCGAACCAACCTATGTTTGTCTCGTGTACAAATATATCTTTAGTCTATTTCTAAATATATCTCTAACACCCCTTCTCAATCGAAGCTTTCAGCCATTTGAAAGATTGAGATTGCATATAAACTCATTGAGTTTAGCAACCGGCAATGCCTTAGTAAAACCATCAGCTACCTGATCTTTCGTGGAGATGAATCGAACCTGCAATTGTTTCCTGAGTACTCTTTCTCTGACAAAGTGAAAATCAATCTCTATGTGTTTTGCTCTAGCGTGAAACACCGGATTAGCAGACAAATAAGTCGCACCCAAATTATCACACCATAGAATTGATGTGCGACTCAACTTGACACCAAGCTCAGCTAGCAATTGCTCGAGCCAAATAAGTTCTGCTGTTGCATTGGCCATAGCTTTATACTCGGCTTCAGTACTAGATCGAGAGACCGTAGGCTGCTTTCTAGCACTCCAGGAGATCAAATTAGCACCAAAGAATATAGCAAACCCGCCTGTAGAGCGTCTGTCATCCACATCACCTGCCCAGTCGGCATCTGAAAACGCACTGAGGGAAGGACGTATTGTTTTCTGAATATGCAAACCCAAGCTGACCGTATGCTTTATGTATCTTAGTATCCTTTTTACCGCAGCCCAGTGCGTGGAAGTTGGTGCATGTAGGAATTGACAAACACGATTTACAGCATATGACAAGTCTGGTCGAGTGAGCGTAAGATATTGGAGTGCACCCACAATACTTCTGTAGCGAGTACTATCTTCGGAGCTCAAGGGTGTACCTTCATGACTTGATAATTTTTCTGAAGCCGACAATGGAGTAGTGCATGGCTTGCAACCGACCATGCCAACCCGTGCCAATAAATCTTGTGCATATTTTCCTTGAGAAAGAGTTATACCCGCACTTTCTTCCTTGACTTCAATGCCTAGAAAATAATGTAGCTTTCCAAGATCTTTCAAAGCAAAATCTTCACGAAGATCAGCAAGTAAGGCTGTCACAGCTTCAGGTGCATTACTTGTGACAATAATGTCATCAACATAAATAAGCATGTAGATTATTATGCCACCTTTATTATAAATAAACAGGGATGTATCTGACTTAGAAAACACAAAACCCAGTGAAATCAATTTGTTACTTAACCTGGAGTACCAAGCTCTGGGTGCCTGTTTAAGCCCATAGATAGCTTTGTCCAACTTGCATACATAATGAGGAGTCTCAGTACTTTCAAATCCTGGTGGCTGTTTCATGTATACTTCCTCTTCCAGAACGCCATGAAGAAACGCATTCTGTACATCCAGCTGTTTTAGGCACCAACCCCTGGAGACTGCAACCGAAAGCACCAATCGTACAGTAGCAATTTTGACAACCGGACTGAAAGTGTCTTCATAGTCAATGCCATAACGTTGCTTGAAGCCTTTCGCCACCAAACGAGCTTTATATCTATCAATGCTTCCATCAGCTTTCCTTTTGATCTTGTATACCCATTTGCAATCAATTATATTCTGCCCGGATTTGTTTGGCACTAGGCGTCATGTTTGATTTTTCTGAAGTGCATCAAATTCAGCTTCCATAGCTCGCCTCCACTTGGAATTTGCTAATGCTTCTTGGACTGAATTGGGTTCCCCTGTTGCACTGAAGAAACTATATCGGATCATGCCATCATACATGCGCTTGGGTTTCACAATCCCGCTCTGAAGTCGAGTCTGGTGGAGACGTTGTGGTGCTGAATCTGCAAAAGGAGAGACAGGGGGTGCAACAGTAGGAGCCTCGGTTGAAACTGGAGGCGATGAGGATCCCGGCAAATCTATCTGGTCAGCTGTCGTAGAGGGAGAGGGCGAACCCAACACGTTTTCGTTGCCCGTGTCAGGTACAGTCAGGACAGGGTCCGACGAGGAATCGCCTCCATGTGCGGGTGCTGAGTGCGTCAAACCCATCCGTGGCGCCGCATCCGGATCAGCCTCTAAAGGAGCGTCCGGACTGCCGATCGGATTTGCCTGAGATCGGTCGCCCAGATCTTGTGTGGCCGGAACCAGCGATGCACCTGGAAATATGTGGACGCCAGGAACACCACCACCACTTGGAGCGCTGTTTTCTTCCTGTAACACTCTAGTATCACCAGGCACATGAGTAGAATTAATAATGTTAGTATCATAGCAATTGTCATCCCCTGGATTACGAAGGGAGGAAGGAAGGAGGACAATTTCCCTCCGAAGAAGGGCGCCGGCATTGGGATGAAGGGAGGCAAACGGGAAAACGGCTTCATCAAAAACCACGTCGCGTGATATGTAGATACGACCAGAGGAGATGTCTAGACACTTAAAGCCTTTATGCATAGAGCTATAGCCAAGGAATGCGCACTGTGTAGAGCGAAAAGATAATTTGCGTGAATTGTAAGGCCGGAGATTGGGCCAGCAAGCACAACCAAACACTCGTAGATTCTTGTAGTCAGGCATCTCACCAAGGAGCCGAGTGGCAGGAACCTCAAACTGAATTACTTTGCTGGGAAGAAGGTTAATGAGATGTGTAGCGGTGAGGAAGGCCTGATCCCAAAATTTTAAAGGCATGGAGGCGTTTGCAAGAAGAGCAAGCCCAACCTCTATGATATGACGATGCTTGCGTTCCGCTGCTCCGTTTTGCTGGTGAGCATGAGGGCAAGAAACGCGGTGACTAATACCAATTTTCTGAAAGAAAGAATTTAACTTCTCATATTCTCCGCCCCAATCAGATTGAACCCATAGAATTTTCCGAGAAAGTTTTCGCTCTACTAAATTTTGGAAGTCTTGAAAGATTCTAAACACATCAGATTTGTGTCGAAGAAGATAGATCCAAGTGTATTTGGAGTAGTCATCGATGAAGCTAACATAGTAATTGTGGCGCCCAACTGAGGTAGGCGCAGGACCCCACACATCAGAATAAATTAACTCAAGGGGAGCACTAGAGATTTTATTAGACACTGGATACGGAAGCTGACGGCTCTTGGCCCGCTGACATGAATCACAAACTGACTCCACACTTTTATTACTAGCACAAGGTAAACTATTCGAGCTAATGACCTTCTGAACTATAGGGATAGCAGGATGACCAAGACGGCTATGCCATAGAGATGTAGATGGCATGTGAGCAGCAAGAGCCTCTGGACTCGGCCTCTGTCCTCCAGAAGATGCGGCAGATGAAAGAGGATAGAGACCGCTTTGACACCTACCGCGGTACAGAATCTTCTTCGTGTCCTTGTCCTTGATGACAAAAAAATCCGAGTGAAATTCAAGGTAGGCATTATTGTCTTTAGCTAATTTATGAACGGAAGCAAGGCTTTTGGTTGCAGCAGGAACGTGAAGGATATTATTAAGAAAAAGATTGCTGGTAGGGGTATGAACAATTGTATGACCAACATTGCTAATTCGCATACCTGTGCCGCTTGCAGTGTTGACTTGATCATGCCCACTGTAACGATCTCGAACTGTGAGCTTCTCCAATTCACCAGTCACATGATTTGTGGCTCCACTGTCAGCATACCAATTTGTGTCAACACCATAGGCTCCAGTGGGTCGCCCACGGTATTGATCATCTTCATCATAGCGAAAATAGCACTGGTTGGCTTCATGGTTTGTCTTCTTGCAGATTTGACATGGCATCTTCTTGTTATTTTGCTGGTTGCTGCCTTGGTTGTTGAAGAAGTTCTGATTGTTGTTGTTTGGACGCCTTTGGTTAGATCTGCCGCCACCACGGCGACCCCCAGATCGTCCACGGTTTCCACGACCTCGAGATGCCACATTGACCGAGGATTGATGCTGCTCGGTTCCTTGATACATCTCGAGTCGGAGATCATATTCCATGAGAAGCGAGTAGAGCTCAGAAAGAGAAAGATCCCCTGATCGACCCATCATAGAGGAAACAAACGGGTGATAGTCAAAGTCTAAACCATTTAGTATATGAGCAATAACCTCATCATCATTGACAGTGACGCCGGCTGAAGCAAGTTCGTCCTTGATGTTCTGCATCTTGTTGAAATAGGCCGCTGTCGTCAGGCTTCCCTTCTTGACAGTAGCCAATTGCATGCGCAGGTTTGTAACCCGCGCTCTTGATTGAGCTGCAAACATGACCCCTAGCGCCTTCCATGCTTCAGCGGAGGTCGTTGCAGTCGCAATCCCGGCGAGGACCTCCTTGGAGACCGAGTTCACCAGGTAACTGAGTAGTTGTTGATCTTTTTCCACCCATGAGTCATGCTCTGGGTTGGGAATTTGCTTCTTCTTGCCGTCGACATCAGCTTCTAGTACTGATCGCGGTTCAGGAGTAGTTCCATCCAAGATGCCAAGCACCTTGGCACCACGAACAGCCGGCAGGAACTGTGCTTTCCACAAGACGAAGTTGTCCCGCGTAAGCTTGTCCGACACCGGGTGTCCAAAGGGCGAGGAGGGATGCGACGAGGAGGAGGACGCCATCTGTGCGTCGCGAAGATTTCCTTCGTCGCGGCCTTTCCCTCACGACGAGCTTTGTCGTAGATATGTTTGGTGGATGTATTAGGAAGAGGTGGCTCTGATTACCATGAAAGATAATAGGGTAACTATGGTTGCCTGAGCTTGGCATACCATAGGTTGCATGTTTATATATAGAAACAATGTTACAGGTATAGGCGGTGCAAGCTGGACTCTCGTCTTGGAGATTACACGGACTCTATATTTAATTATCCTAGCTATGAGAGTCACAACCGAACCAACCTATGTTTGTCTCGTGTACAAATATATCTTTAGTCTATTTCTAAATATATCTCTAACAGTAGGAACTGGATTCGGTTTCCTCATGGCGCCGGTGGTAGCTCCAAGAAGGTCCCCGGCCGTCATTCCTGCCCGTCGCCTCCATGGCAATTGCCAAGCTAGAACTGCTGCAGTGGGCGCTTGGGTTTGGAACTTTTGTTTTGGACCAGATAGCGTGCCCGTGCGGGATAGTTAAATTTTTATACTAAAAACACACATTTCGCATGTAAAATAATAATACTATGAATTAAATACCAACATGAAAGTAATATTTAATAAAAAACAAAGTTCTTGAAATTAACATATATAGTCACGAAGAGTGCGGCATTGGAGACACTCCTTTTGGTGATGCGACTAATATAATGTTTTATATCGGCAAGAAAAATCTCTGATATCCATCTCTTTCGTGCATTATGTTACCTTCTTTGACGGTTAGTCTTATCTCCTAATGGTGCACACGAACGATTATTTTCCATGCCTTGCAACTAAACAACCATGTTAGTCACAAACAATTCATCAACCCCATGTTTGAGTTTTCCAACTACCATGGCTACAACAATGTAAATGTTGACCTTAAGCTCAAAATCCATGGTCAATGCAGTATGTTTAAAAATGTTTCATCGGTTGCCTGAGGGGTATTCTAGCTTCAACTGGCGAAACATGTGTTACGTACTGAGGACACATGATCATGTCATTGACCTTCAGTTGTACAACTACAACACTTAGTTTAGATAAAAATATAAATAATTCACGGCAGGCACAAATATTTCTTGGAATCGTTAATACAAACCCATCAATCAAAAATATACAAATAATGATATGAGCAATTGCCTTTTTGTTAAGCATCCATGGGTACTGAGTGCTACAATTGCTGCCTCCCCTCATTGCTGCGCACAGTAGCAGCTCACAGTTGAAAGCCAACTCGCCCGGCGTGACCACTGTCAGCAGGCGCATGTGTCTCCCAATGGCTCTTCCCATCCTCAGGTGCTGCACCCTCTTACTACATCCATCATATAGAAGATTGGAGCAAATATAAATTTTAACGAAAGTTTAACATTTAGTCTTGCTCCTAAGAAACCCTCAGCAATGAACAGTGAGTTGCCGCTCAGTTTATTTGTTAGGTGTGCCTCTAGAGTTTTGTTTTAGAAGTATAGTAATAGTAATCTCTGTGTGCCAATTGTTGGAATGTGATCTCGGCTAATCTCGAGATTAATCATGAAATTAATTAATTATTAATTATGGTCCCTTGTGCCATATATATCCATCAAATTAGATTTGCCGCGATCAGCGGCAGCCCTTAGATCGTCTAGGGTTTTCGGCCCCCTGGCCCACAGCGCACTATATAAGAGGAGGCACCCCTAGCGCCTCCATCCATCCATTCATCACACCCAAACCGATCAATTAGGCACTCGAGGGTTTAGGAAAATTCGTCAACCACGTCCGTCTCGTGCAGGTCATCTCGGAGGCGTTCACAAGGCAGCCGCTACTCCGGCAACTCGCGTTCTTCACCAACATAGGGTGTCCAAACCCTCAGGTGGTGAATCTAGTTCATCTACATCAACCACTGTCTTCAGCAACAACAGATGGCATCAACGAACTCTGGTAAATATCTAAGATTAGATTCTGCATTAAGTCATGTTAGTGACATGTTTTAGACTAAGTTAAGACCCTGTTTATGTTTATGCCTAAGATTTATTTCAACAATTGGTATTAGCTCCTGCTTAGACCTGACATGATCCTAAGCCAGAGTTTAACATGTTTTATGCCTCTGTTAGATTAGATCGGCATCATTTTTCAGTTAAGTCAGATTAGAAGCAATTAAGTTTTTTTATTAAGATTAATCCGATCTATTACATGCACTCAGTTATGTTCATCTTCATCTAATGTTGCACGTTTATGCTACTATAATTGCCGAATTAGATTCAGTTTAAGTTGTCAGTGAGATTAGACTTTATAAGATCCGATCTGAGTTCATTTTCATGATTAGACTAAGTAATTATAAGGTTAGGGTTCACAGTCACGATTAAGTATCAGAAGATTGTCAGTAATTTGACGTGGTTTTCTACTGCACAAATCTCAGGAAGCATTCAGAAGGAGAGGATTTGGGCGAAAATTGAGATCCTAAGAAAAATCCCCAATCTTAATCCTAAGCATCAGAATCAGAACAACAAAAGGTGCTTGTAGCCATAACGTACGCCAAGGGTGACAGACGGCAGTAGTGGGGATGCCATCCCTAATGTCCAGGCATGGACATCCGACAATGTCAACTAGGAGGTCTTTTGAGACATTACAGATGCTTACTACCATTTGGGGGCATCGTCAATCTCCTTCTTGGCTGATGGCTGGTCTCCCTTACCGTTGACCAAGCTGCATTTCAGCTTGCCCCTGTCGTCGCAACATTCATCTGTAGCCTCGAACTCGAGCATGCTGCCATCCTTTCCTGGTACTATCGCTTACTCCAGTTGCATCGACAATGCCAATAACAAGTGGGCCACCAACGTCACCATTGATGACAGATGGGCCATCACCACCGTCGCTGCCATCCCGACCCCCAGAAGCAGAGACAATAGAGTTAGGGTCAATAATTGTTGCCGTGGCAGAGAAGATAGTAGGGTATGCGTGTGGAGAAAGATGCGCGAGAATGGAGAGGAACACTCTGGATAATATGGAATATCTCCCATCTCTCATACCTTGGGCAGCAAATAGGAGGCACAACTGGTCTGGGATGATCCAGAGGGAACAAACAAGTTTCTTGGCTTGAAGCTTCATTTGATCCCAACGGAGTCTTCTCCATTTTTTTTCTAAAAAAAGAATCACTCGTTCCCATCACATATAAAAAACCTTGTACTGCAGGGCAGTAGTATATAGATCATCCATCTTTTTTAGCAGATATAGATCATTCATTTTGTGGTGGTGGTGCCTCTGCCTAGGCCTGGGTCTTCTCTTTGACTTTAACAGATTCTGCAGGGCCGGGCCATTGCTGCCATGGAATGTGCCACACTGCACTGCCTTTATCTGCAGGGCCGGGCCATGCAGTGTTTGTTCAGAAAGAGTTAAAGATGGGATTTCATTTTGATCGGCAATGAAACTACTTATATTCAATTGCAGATGTACTAGTATTACCTCTGCTGTCATCTGTACAGAAAAGGAAATGCCGATGAGGAACCCGAGCGCTGCCGCAGATGATGCCACAAGGATAAGTTTTCCTTTCATTCTCACCTGGTGCTACCCGATCCAACCACTCACTCGGATGGAGGATATGATGGATCAGAGTGAAAGCTGCTACATGCATGTGCTTCTTCATCTGACTGAAAATCGACAATACAATGGCAAGTGGACCGATCGGTTTCATACGAAACACAGTAGCTTGGAATTGTTCATCTGACTGAAAACTGGCAATAATTGGCAATGTGTTTACTCATGTAGTGGGAGCAGCAGTTATTGGCATATGGATGCTGTGCAATACACAACTGCAAACTTGCAGATTGAGTTGTACTTTTACGCATGAAATCCGGCATGTCCAATATTCTGAAGCACAAGTATAGCAGAGTCAACAAAGCACCTTTTCTTCTTGTTAAAGACTCGTCCTAATCGTAATATTATTCCAGCCACATATACCATGTATGCTACATGCCTACATATCTTTGTATCAGCAATATTATTAATTCCGAGTAGTGGCCATAAATTAGACAGCATCGACATGTGCATTCATCGTTTACTACCAGGCCGTCCCTTTGCTGGTATACCAAATATGACTTGCAACTTGCAAGCACCTTTTCTTTTCTAACAAGGTTGGCGATGCAAGTAAAGAGCAGTACGTTAAGCACATTATAATCCTTTTTAGCATACTCATCAGCCCTAACAATGACAACCCCAGTGCGCTACTACAATATATCTTTATATATATAGTATAATACTCACAAAGTTATATTTCCTTGTTGCGGCAACATTTCATAGTTCATTTGACGCATAAAATAATTGTGACCATTGATTAGAAGGCAGAAGCATTTTTTTACCATCCCGCTATTGTCTATGACCTCATTTTTTACCAGGCAACTAAAAAATCAAAGAATTGTGGCCATGCCCGGCTTCCTGGCCGGCGTAATTCCTACCACCCCCCTCCCCCCACCCCCCACCCCACATCCATCTCCCCCCATCCCCCACTGTGGGCCCGGGTCCGTCGGCAACCCTTCGCCGGTGGGCGGCCAGTGCTGGTGGGAGGCCCGCTGGGTGGGGCCCTCTGCTCGCCGGGGTTGCCCTACTAGCGGTGGGGTGGACCTCGGGGTGGCTGTCGTTTAGGCATACGGCGGTTGGGATGTCGTTGTCAGGTGCGTTCATCGTCTCACACCATGGTGGTGGTGGCTGCTCCGGCGGTACGCCATCGACGCCGTGGTTGCGTGGATGGCGTCATCTCACTCATCCCAATTTGTGACATGGGCGCTTGGACCTCCGGGCGAAAGCTCAGCCCGATGGTGGTCGGGCGGACGGTGGTGACACCTTTTGGTGCCACACCCTTCTTGAAGGCGTCGTCTTCGAGTCCAACGCCCTTGCCACCGGCGCCAAATTCTTATCGAAAGTCCCGCCTTAGTTCTCTAAGGCTAGTGGCGATGGCGTCCTCGGCGCCACCCCCTTTGTGAAAGCGCTGCTGAAGAATCTCTGTGCCCCGCTGCTCCTCCACCTTGGTCGCTTTGGTTGTCTCTTCTAATTGTGCTTCATGTTGCTCCTCACCTGGGTTTGTCTAGCTAGTGTTTGTTATAGCCGTAGTCGTGGTGGTTTCCGGCGGATGCTTTGCCGTCGAGGTGTTTCTGACGGATGCTTTGCCGCCGAGGGGTTTCTTCGTTGTTTGGGCAGATGCTTTGCCGCCGGTATTTCAGGTAAGTACTCCTCGCCCGTGGTCCGAGGGTTCTGGCCCTAGTGACTCGGAGGAGCGTTCCGGTGGATGCTTTGCCACCGAGGTGTTCAAGCAGAAGCTTTGCTGTAGAGGTTCGTCTTCCGACAGATGCTTTGCTGCCGAGGTTTGGTTTAGACGGATGCTTCGCTGCCGGAAGTTCTAGCGGATGCTTTGCCACTGTTATCATCTATGGCTCCAATCACTGCTGGTTACCTGGGCGTTGAGTTTATTTGTCATATTGGGATCAGCTGTTGGGGATGTTAAGTGGAGGGTCCCCACCCCTCATGTTCTTGCTTTTTGTTGTGTTGAGGATTTCGTGGTAATTCATGGATTACCTATGAATTCTCTTGATCAGCTATGTGTAGGCCTATTGACCATTCCTCTTCCCTTAAAGCAACACGTGCATAAGGCGTGATTTCAAAAAAAACAAAGAATCTTTGACCATTAAACTATCAATAGAAACATAATTGGCTACCTAGTTTGTTTGTATCAAAATTGGGAGATGAAAACACTTATTTTTTTGACACTATGGCCACTGCTGCCCACAAAAGAAACTTCATAGTCTCCTTGTCCGATCAAAGTGGAAATATTGTAATTGACCATGAGCAGAAAGCCAACATGTTGTGGACAACCTTCAAAAAGAGAACACGCTTCAAAGAGAGAACAATGACGAGCTCTTTTACAATGAAAATATTTTCCAACAGCTCCTAACACCTCCACAAATTAGCAATTTTTACTGATTTAATTTGTTCCACTGCAGCTGCTTTGTTTTGGGCCCACAACGTCTGTAAACACGACGTGGAAAAAACGCGTCTTCCTGGCCAGCCCGGAACGACAGCGCGCGTTCGTGGATGGTTCGGGGGATCGAATCCTGGCCCAAAGCTTTAATGAAAAGGCGACTATTCACCACGTTAATTCTCTTTCAATGTTCATTCCATTGATGTATAATCAGCTGTCCTAGTCACAGAATAGTACAATTACGGCCAAGTAAGGTTTTGTCGGTGTGTGTGGACACGTACAACACTATAAAGTCCACATTTTGTTGCTCTTTTTGAAAACGGGGGCATCAGGTGAGGTCAAGTCAACAAGAACGTAGCTAGCGAAATGCATTGGCAGTAACGCACATTATCATAAGCTTATTATATAGAGCTACAGTCGGTAGCAGCTGCAGCAGCTTGAACGTACCTGCAGGGAAGTGGCCATATGACTTTATAATCAAAGTTTGCACTTTGCAGCAGCTACATAGCTCGCCGGCATGGCGCCTACCTGGCTGGGAGCAGGGAGGTCGAGGGAGCGCGGCGGCGGCGGCGATTCCCTTGGTCATCCCAACGAGAGGCTGCCGCAGACCTACTTGGCCGATTACAACAACAACAACTATGGCATCAGTAGGACCACCACTGCTTCAGGTACGGGCACCACCCTGTTCAACACAAGTACCACAGCCACGAGCAGCAGCAGCGCCTCAGCTCTAGCTGCTCGTGTCCTCCATTCGTTCATGCAAGCTCCCAACACCGTGAAAGAGGACGCGGACGAGAAGGTTGGCGGCGAAACGGTCACGGAGCAAGGCAAGGTCAAGATTCGAGAGCACGAGGGACCTCATCGTCGTCCATGGATCGAATCCCTTGGATAGGTGGCTCTGGGAGCTGCAGGTCAGCTGGGTTCTCCACCTTGCTCAGCTGGATGCGTCCGCAGGGAGGGCTTTCGTCTCGAGGCGACTCCACCACACTGCACGCACCTGGGTCCTAGCTCTGCACGGCATCAGCAGATCCATCGCTAGCTTCACTGGATGGTGTCCCAGTCCTAGCCAGGAGGAGGAAGAAGCAGCTCTGCAGCTACAAACCTGCTGGCCACCTACGTCAGAGCTGGTAGGATTTTTTGCAGCAGCCTTCTCGCATATGCTCCCTTTTGTTGATGTCGTTGTTGCATTGGACATCATTGATCCTAGTGCCAGCGACGACGTACGGCCACCGGATTGTTCCTGGCTGTAATGATGGAGTGGCATCAGCTCACAAATTCGAGGCACTAGCAGACGTCCGTGACCTTAACAGTGTTAAGTGACGTGTAAAAAGACTATTTTGCCCCTACGCTAAAAAATAATAAAAAAGAGTCTTACTTGTTTATAAAGTATAAATGTTGAGTATATATATAAAAATCGTACTGGGTCTTGCACTGGTAATAAAAAATACTACTCATTAGTATTTTTAAAAATTACTTTATATTTGCCATAATACATAATTAGTAATAAAATCACACTGGGTCTTACAAGCGGATGAGTCGTAATTCGGAATCAAGCTTTTTACTACTCCGTTGTCTTTTTATTGAGCAATTAGTTTTCTTCCCAATTAAAACCTCACCATGATATGCAGTTTCTCAATTAAAATCAAGTATAAAAAAAAAATCCTCTGGAACACTTCGTATCCAAGAAACTAGTAGCTGCAGTTTCTGAGCGAGAGTTCATGCTCCTCACGTACTGACATACATCACATTTGTACAAAAATGTATATGATTCATGTGCAGCTCGCCGGTGCCTTGGAACATGTGCAGCTCTGGGACTCGTGGCTCCGTTCCTCAATCATCCAGCTGCACCCTGAAGCTACAAAGTCAAGCGGTGAGATTAGTAGCCTCTTGCTAGCAAAACTGGAGAGGCTGGATGGGGCCATATGGGATACAAGGGACTATGTCAAGACTCGGTTCATGTCGTCCTTGACGCATGATCGTCATCATGACTCTACAACATCAGGAACTGGCATTCACAAGGCCACTAGGTCTGCGCTAAGCTGCATCATTGTGCTGTCGACTAGCTACAGACGATCTGCAGTGGATCCTCCTACCATTGACGAATCACCAGCATAAGTTCGTGTTCATGGTAAGAAGGACGCCCCCGCAGCAATAGGCAATGAGAATACCTGTTCTTCTACCAACTTGGTCATGGTGATGATCCGTTCTCTAGAAGAAAAGCTCACCAGATTGTCAGAGTCATTTCCAGACCAGAGTCTCAGGTTCCTATTCTTGATCAACAACTTCTACTTTGTCTGGCATAAGCTTCGTACAAATCAGCGGCTTGTGGATGCCCCCGTGTATGCCTTAACTCACAAGATCGATGGTTACATAAACAGTTATATGGAAGTATCCTGGACAGCGGTGTTAAAACCTTTGCATGATCATACACATTATTGTTGCTTCACCAGATACTCAGCACAATATAAATTTGAGACAAAGTTTGAGAAGACCTACACTACGCAAAAGCTCTGCAAGGTTCCAGATCCAGAGCTGCGGGCAATCGTCATCAAGAAAGTCATTCCAGCCTTCACAAAATTCTTGGAGGATAATAATGCTCTAAGTACCTCAAGAGTCACTCCCAAGGAACTTGAAGAGATGTTGGAGGAGCTATTTGAAGGATAGACCAGTGCAACAAACCAGCATACAAGTTATTATCAGAAATTTATTTAGTTATTAGTTTTGCTTCCATATATGTATTCATTGTTTTCCTTATATATGCCACAACCTGAAAATAATGTTGGACGTGAGTTAGTACAAAGGGTAAAGCTAGCGCTCGGACGTCCTAAACATAGGACGCCCGTGGGTGTAGCCCACCAGTCCACCCCCACATGCAAAACCCCCCGCAAACCAAAAACCATGTGCCTCTCCAACATGCGCCCCGCGCGTGTCTCCACCAGACGCATGCTCTCCATCCAGTATGCCTAAAATGGACTACTGTAACATCAAACAAAAACATATTGCAACATCAACCAAAAACATGTTGCAACATCAGACAAGAACATGTTGCAACTTCTCAAAACCTGCAGTTTCAACATCGAGAAAACACATGTTACAACATAAATTTTTTTGACAAAATTACAACATAAGAAACATATTGCAACAAATGTTTGCACATCTCGAATCTACAATTACAACATCAAGAATGATATGTTGTAACATAAAAAAGACACATACTACAACTTAAAAATCCACAAAAAATTACAACATCAAGAAAACACATGTTGCAACATAAAAAAGAAACATAATGCAACATCTTAAAAGGTATTGTTGCAACATAAAGAACATTGTTACAACATCACAAAAATCGATTGTTTTCAAGGCCATGCCGACTTGCCGAGCGAGCTAAGCGCCGTCTCCTGTGGACAGGACTTACCACTGCGCACATGGGACGAGATGGTGCAAACCAGTCCAAGTTCTTTCTTGAAGGCAAATTTCTATTTATGTAGATTACAAGGTTTGTAACGAATTTGATTTTAGTAGTGCTCATTGATTCCTTGTAATTCACGTCAGAGCCCAACCTGGGGAGAGGCGCTGGCATGCTAGGGCAAGGGGCGGCGGCTGAAGGGAGGCAAGAGAGAGGGGATGTGATGCTTGACAGAAAGGCGTAGGGAAGATGACCAACACTTAGAAGGGAGAGGTGGGCAATAGAAGGCCCTTGATGGTTCACGGGGAATGTAACTGGCCCAAAGCTTTGGTAAGGCACGTTCTCTCTTCAATCCAAAACAAAGTTCTTAACGCAAACACAAATACGCGCTATATGTTTGACACAATGAGGCAATGTAACAACCGTTGACCCTCTATTCTATGTACTCTCTTTGTAACATCCCGCCTCTTTAAGGCCAGGCCCGCTTACATCCGGCCACTTATATAGGATATAGACTACCCTCACAGACCAATACTAGTCTTTTCTGTGCACTTTGTCGTCACTCGTGCGCACCCGAGAAGACTTTCCGGTTGGTCACCCATCACTAAATTGCTCCAGGCCAAGCACGCTTAACCTCAGAGTTCTTTAGTGATGAGCTTCCAGAAAAGAAGTTGTAACTTGTATTTAAGCCCTGGGCCGGGGTGTCACATACTCACCCCCTTAGGAGACCGACGTCCTCGTCGGTCAACCCCAGACCAAGAACGTCCCCTCTTGGCCACGTCCATGTGTCTAGTGCCAGTGCATGTGCCATGATGTGTGACCACTCTAGGTCAACACCAGCCATGCGCACCATGCCTGCGCACTGACACATGCGCCCGTGAAACTACAAGGGTCGGCTCTAATACCATTCTGTAATGTCCCACCTCTTTAAGGCCGGGCCGGCTTACATCCGGCCACTTATATAGGACATAGACTGCCCTCATAGACCAACACTAGTCTTTTCTGCACACTTTGTCCTCACTCGTGCGCACCCAAAAAGACTTTCCGGTCGGTCACCCATCCCTAAATTGCTCCAGGCCAAGCACGCTTAACCCCGGAGTTCTTTAGTGATGAGCTTCCGAAAAAGAAGTTGCAACTTATTTTATGAGTATCCTATTAATCCTATTTAAGCCCTAGGCAGGGGTGTCACACTCTTCATGGTATCAGCTTGCGCAGTTTGATCCAGTGCCCTTTCCGCAACCGCTGCCCACCACCGATCCACTCTCGCCGCCGATCAGCACGCTTCCTCCTCCCTAGCTCACCCTCTATGAGCGGCGAAGCTATGTTAAGCTTGCCTGGTGCCCATGCACCAGGGCAGAAAAAATTTGACCACTAACTAGACAATTTTTCACTGTATATTTCTATTTAAATACTTGTGTTACCTTAGCAGTGCATCACCATAAATTTAGAGTTGGCTTTGCCACTGCCCTCTGTTGTATCTTCCCTCCAGCGACATGGATTTGGAGGACAATCCCCTCTTCAACTTTGCCCCTTCATCTCCGCCAACTCCTCCATTGACAATGGCCAATCCACCATCGTTGTGCCACTAGCTACGGTTCTCCAAACCGTGAACATCAAGTCCACATGAGCTTTCTTCTATAGCACAAATATAATAACCTCACCTACATTTGAAGTCAAACTTCTTTTTTTTGACATTGTACCATAATTACCTCATAGATTTTTCAAAGATTGGCAACACAATATTCATATATTCATATATTGTAAAAGTAAAGTTCGATAAAAAAATTGTAAAAGTATTTTTCTCATAATGAAGTTAATAATATCTAAATCTTGTGTTCCCAATCTACATATAGTTCTAGTATCGATGACTAAAGCCAAGCTTTGAAAGATGTGTTTGGTTGAGCTGTGGCTTTTGAAAAAGCTGCTCTGAGCCATGGGATGTGTAAAAGCAGTTGTGAGAAAGAAGCCATGGGAAAAGCATAAGTCCATTTTGTTGGAGGAGCAGATGATGCTTCAACAATTATGGAGATCCTCTCTGCTGCAGTTTCTATCTTCAAACAAGTGTTCTTACATACGAAAAAATAGGTTCTTCTCATCCTTGACTACAATAGCCTTGTGTTTCTTTTTTTCTTGGTTCCTTGTCTTCTTAGCCTTCTCTGCAGGTTTTGGTATATCCTGTACATCATCAGCATTTGCCTCATCTGAGGATACATCTCCATGATAGCATGCCGAAGCCCCCACTAACACGTGCCTTGCCAAAAATGATGCGCATATCTTTAAAAAACTTTGGTCCTTGCTTTCAAAACTTTACATTACTGCATTTGATTCCTTTTTCGGCATTGTTGCATCTTTGAAAGTAAAGAATAAAAAATTAGCAAGACATAGCAAACACAAATAATTAAAAAAAGTATTTACAATGACAATTTTAGTTCTTACAGGATGTTCCTACCACCATTCTTCTGAGCAGGCAACAATTCCTTTTTCTGCATCCCAACCAAGACCAGTGGCACAATTCTTGAACTCCATAAACACTGTATACTTTTTTTTGAAGACATCTAACTTGTTGTTTAATTGCTTTTTGTTCGTTTACTACCGGATTTATGTGCAAACATGGAAACAACATTCTTCCAACCTGTAGCAGTGAAAATTCCCATCGGCCTATTGCCAACTTGTATTTCTTCTTTACAAGCATCAAACAAATTCCTCACAAAATTATCACTCCGCCTTATGAGACATACTTGAACCAAACAAAGAATTTTCAATCTTTACTTTGGCAAAATATTCAGTGCAAACCGCATCTTCGGTGCAATCCGTGAAAACCACATTGAAACTATATTTAGGAGCTTCCAAATAATTTGAAGCTCTTTGCACCAATAGTACATCTATAAATGTGCATTATACCAAAATTTAAGATTCAAACCCGTTTTGTAACAATTCATATGAAAATAACAAATTTCATTTGCATATGCACTAAAGGACAGAATTCCTAGAATTTTGTCCTCTAGTGCATATGTTATTGAAATTTGTCATTTTCATATGAATTTTTACAAAACTAGTTGGATCTCAAATTTGGTGACATTTATTCTGCACATTACTCATGCATCACATTCCAACAAGGGCAGAGGGGATCGGACATACTCCGTGGAGGAGCAGGGCAACCTGGGGCAAGCCAGAGGCACGAGCAGCCGGCGTCAGGTGTAGGCGCGGCCTGCATCGGGCTGGTCCGATGGGGCAACGGCCGGCTGGAGGATGCCTCAGGCAAGGTGTTGGCGGTCCTTAGAGACTAATTTTTACCACCAACATAATACTAAAATGAATAGTAGGTAGGACTTTTATCTAACCTTTCCATGAGTTTTGGTGTACATGTGACTTACAGGTCTGACACGTGGAAAAGCACGAAAAACTATGAAGAAAGCACACTTTAGAAAACACATTCAGAAAGAGCACAACCAAAGGCAGAAGAAAAGGCCCACCTCAACATCATATTGGACCCAACCGTAACCGCAGAAAAGGTCCAATCCCAACAACAAACTGACCACCCGAAGGCAGTGGCCAATTGGACCCACAGGGGGACCGACCGCCCCTAGGATCGGCCGCCCCCTAGCTGGGACCTCTCGGGCCTAGCTTCCTCTAGCGGTTCAATGGCAGTATCCCATAGGCGGTTTCACCTGCTTCCTTGTATAACCGAGCCTGAACCATCTTATGAAACTATAAAAAGGGGCACTCTCTCCCTCCACCAAAGACAAGAAGATACAATAGAGAAGAAGGAGAGGTGCCACATTTTCCATTAGCTTAGCTTCTAGTTGGACTAGATTAGGGATTGAGAGAGAGGAAAGAGTTGGAGAAGTAGAAGCGGGGTCGAAGCAGTTCTACCCTCGGGTGGATGAAGTGCCAGACTTGTCGGCTCTTGCTCCAACTTGTACCTCTACGATCATCTTGTTACTTGAAGTAAGAAGTTCATGCTACACTCTAGTTTTTTTATTCATTAAGTGAGTTACTTTCGTTACACTACTTGTTTGTGGGATTGTCGTTTGTCCTTTGGACGGGTGCTCTAGTAGAGGACTCCTAATAGGGATGGAAGTTCCTAGCCAACACTAGAGTAGTAGTCTCCTTCATAGACGTGGTGTCTAGGTTGGAGTCTACCTTCGTATGCTACGTGTCCCACGGGCAGAGGGGTAGACGGATAGGTGGTGACAACCCTATTCGTTCGTACCTGCAGTCCCCCATGTCTAAACATGTAGAGCTTGAACTGATATCACTTGGCAGACCAAGTGCGTCAGTGCCTGAAACAAGTGGTGGGAAGGTTATCATAGCTTAGTGTTTCTGCCTTAGTGAGACCTCTTCGCCCAAGTAATCCCTCCTATCTTTTCTAGGGTCAACTAGCTAAGAGTCTACTAACATAGACCGTTCCTTTGGAAAAATATGATACCTTGAATACTTCTCGGTGAAGTGCTACGATGTACTTCTATGCACTTACGGACTTTTCTGCTGATGCTAAGAAGCGCCAACAAGCATTTCTGGCGCCGTTGCCAAAGAACAGTTGTCATTTTTAGTCATCGAACCTAGTTGCCCTGTATCTTTTATTTTCACCTTTCTTTTCCTTTACTTATTTTGTTCCAATGGAGCAACCCACCATTTTTGACCTTTCTGCTCCCAAGGGCGAGTTCGCTGAACCTCCACACTCCCGAAGCCAATCATATCTTCGAGCTATGAACTCCGCCCTGCTAGCTATGGTTTAGGAACATACCTTCTCAGGGTTAGATTACGAAAACCCATATCACCACCTAAGGGAGTTTGAGCAGCTCTATGCATGCCTGACTATTGTGGGCATGTCACATGAAATGATACGGTGGAAGTTGTTTCCTTTCTCCCTTGATGAGAGAGCAAAATAATGGTATGCCCTCAATGTAGGGAAGGTAGCTGGTGATTGGGAAGAATTGTGAAACAAGTTTTGTGTAGCATTCTTCCCTATATCCCGAATCGCTACCCTGCATTAAGAGATCCTCAACTTCTGACAGCAAAAGATGGAGTCCATAGGCGCAGCTTGGGAAAGATTCTCAATTTTAACGAGATTTGGCCTAGACTTGTCTATTCCCAACCATGTGCTCTTGCAGCACTTTTGGTTAGGACTTAACAGGGAATCTGCCCTACAACTTGACATAGCCCCTGGAGGTTCATTCATGCACAAAACCACAACCGAAGGGGAAGCTCTTCTAGATCGCATTCTAGAGAGCACTCCTCTGCTAGAATCCCTCCAAGTAGAACCAGAGCTATGTCATGAGAAAGTCTCTTCAGCTGTTGTTGAACTAACATTACCAACAGAGACACCCTCGCCTGAACCAAAAGGTCCGAAGGAAGGTTTCCAACCTTCAGATCTTCCATACTTTGAGGATGATTTTTTCGATGATTACGGGAATGTCTCAAAGTATACGTACAAAAGAAACCCCCAAATCCATGTCACTCCTAAACTAAGCCAAGACTCCTTAAAAGAGTCAAGGAGTTGACAACTATTATGAGTAGCGAATGGACAAACGAGGGGGAGCTTTCGTCTGAAGTAATTCAGATTTGCACCCATTCATGACCCATCCATTGCAAAATCCAAGAGGATTGGGTGGAGATGTTGTATAACCCCACGGTAGGAGCAAACTTGATGTCCATATCCTTTGCACGCACTCACCTGAGTGACAAGCAAGTTACTCCTACAACCTTAACTCTAAGAACTGGCTCATGTTCCCATCAGCCAGGGCTAGGGTTGGTTCGCAACATCAACGTTCAGCACAAAGACGTCATTTTGACTTTAGATTTCCACATCTTTGACGACGTAGACTTCGGTGTGCTAATTGGGCATCCCCTGGAAAAATTTTCTTTGATGCAACCAGCACACGGGAGTTGAACATAAAGCTGGGGAGGAACACTTATTCCATACCTTTCACTCGAGCCAAAAACTCGATGTCAGAATCTCTCCCCTATCCTAACTCGCCCAAGGAGGTCATGTCGGTTTCACCTTTTGAAACTCCTGAGTCGTCCTTAGAAAAATATGCAAACTTCTTTGTAGAAGAAGAGGATGACATAGGAGAAACTTTTGACCTTCCTAAGGAGGAAGTGCCAACTCCACCTCTAGTTGAGCTAAAAACCCTACACGATGGACTACATTATGTCTTTCTAAATGGCAGCAGAAACACTCCTATCATCATTAGCGATAAGCTTTCAGATAAGGAGACGACTAGACTCATTGCCATTTTAGAAAAGCATAGATCGGTCTTTGGGTATTCGCTGCAAGACCTCAAGGGGATTAGCCCAATGCTTTATACCCATCGCATTCCTATTGACCCTACAAGTACGCCTTCACGTGAACCACAGCGTAGGCTCAATAATGCGATGCGGGAAGTCATAAAGAAGGAAGTCCTCAAACTCCTTCACACTAGGATCATTTATCCTATGCCACACAGTGACTGGGTTAGTCCCATCCAAGTGGTTCCCAAGAAGGGAGGAATGACGGTAGTTGAGAACGCTAAGAACGAGCTCATCCTGCAATGTACCATCACAGGATGGGGGATGTGCATTGATTACAGAAAACTCAATGCGGCAACAAGGAAAGATCATTTCCCATTTCCCTTCATTATCCAAATGTTAGAGCGATTGGCAAAACATTATTTCTTTTGCTTCCTTGATGGGTATTCTAGCTATCACCAAATTCCCATCCATCCCAACGATCAGAGCAAAACAATCTTTACATGCCCGTATGGGACGTATGCATATAGAAGAATGTTGTTTGGGCTTTGCAATGCACCCGCTTCGTTCCAACATTGCATGATGTCCATCTTCTCAGAAATGATCGAGAAGATCATGGAAGTTTTCATGGATGATTTTTCAGTCTATAGAAAAACTTTTGATCATTGTCTTGAGAATTTGGATAAGGTTTTGCAAAGATGGCAAGATAAGGACCTGGTACTTAATTGGAAAAAGTGCCATTTTATGGTCCGAGAGGGCATTGTTCTTGGACAGCTAGTGTCTGAGAGGGGAATAGAGGTAGACAAGGCAAAGATAGAAGTTATGGAGCAACTACCTCCCCCAGTGAACATTAAGGGCATCCATTGCTTTCTAGGCCACGCTGGGTTCTATAGGCGGTTCATCAAGGACTTTTTGTAAATCGCTAGACTTCTCACTAGACTGTTAGCAAAGGACGCGCCTTTTGAGTTCACAGATGAGTGCTTAAAGGCTTTCGAAACCATCAATAAAGAACTCATCTCTGTGCCCATCATCCAATCACCAGATTGCATGCTGTCCTTCGAGATCATGTGTGATGCTAGTGACTACGCTAGCAAGACTCTCAAAGGAGCTCAGCTTAATTATCCACGACTGAGAAAGAGCTCCTCGCAGTAGTCTTTGCTATTGATAAGTTTAGATCTTACTTAGTGGGACCAAAGATAATTGTTTACACTGATCATGCTGCTTTAAAATATTTGCTCACTAAGAAAGATGCTAAACCTCGCTTGATTCGCTGGATCCTTTTATTGCAAGAATTTGATCTTGAGATAAAAGATAAAAAAAGGAGTAGAAAATACTATTGCCAACCATCTTTCACGTATGCAAGTCGCTAACATGCAGGAACAAGGGATCAATGACTTCTTACACGATGACATGCTACTCATGATCACCAATGCAAACCCATGGTATGCAAACATTGTGAACTATATGGTTTTAGGATATGTACCACCAAGTGAGTCCAGGAAAAGCTGGAATATGAAAGCAAACATCACCTGTGGGATGAACCCTACCTGTACCGGGTCTGTACCTATGGACTATAGAGAAGATGTGTGCCAACATCCAAAGGTTTACAAATCATTGAGAAGTGTCATGCAGCACCATACGGAGGCCATTATGGAGTCTTCCGCACACAAGCCAAAATCTGGCAGTGCGGGTTCTATTAGCCAACAATGTATAACGATACCAAAGAAATTCATTCAATGGTGTCGGAAGTGCCAACTGCAAGGCAACATCAACTCCCGCAATGCCATGCCCCTCCATTTCAACCTCCAAAAAGAAGTCTTTGATCTTTGGGACATTGACTTCATGGGACCATTCCAGAAGTCTAGAGATTGTGAGTACATCCTCATCATTGTTGACTATGTCAAAGTGGGTCGAAGCATTACCCTGTCGAGCAGCAGATGTAAAGCATGCAAGGAAAATGTTCCATGAAGTGATCTTCCCCCATTTTGGAACACCAATGATGGTGATAAGTGACAGGGGCTCACACTTTACTAAATAACTTTGTTCCTTTTATAAAGAAAAATAAATATATGCTTTCATAATGTTAGTGTTGCATTTTTGTTATGTCTAAAATGCCCCTATGATCTTTCCTTTCATAAATCTAAATCTCTTTGATCATAGGAATATACTTTCATAAATGAATGATAGTGTGATCTCTAGCATATAATCATGAATATCACTCATATCCTACACTCAATCACACACACTATCGCACTGATACACTGCGCATCCAACACGGTCGTAACTGGGTAAAGATCTGCATAGTCAGCTTACCATCTGGCAGGAAGGCCAAGGCTGGCAGGTAGGTCCAGGGGACCAACCGCCCCCAGGGTCGACCGCCCCCTAGCTGGCCTCGATTGCCTCCAATCTTCTGCCAGTATCCCTCTGATCCTTCATGCATCACGCCCATGGTTGCGATCCTTCTGTTTCCTTTCCAGAGAGCACGGTAGAACCTATATAAACCCCCTAGGCTTCTCCTTTCCTCACACAAACCATTCTCTCTTCTCCCTCTTGACAAGCTTGCTAGCTCTCCTATCTCTAAGTGCTGACCATGTCGAGCTACGCTCTCTCGCTGATCAATGCCCCTAGCACCATAGCCAACCTAGACATAGCACCCTACCAAGAGAGTTCCTTTGTGAGGGTTGAAGCCTGTGCTACAGTGGAGAAGCCACTCACCATTCTACCACCTCCAAGCCATGACTTCAGCAATGGCTCAAGCCAGAAGTCGACGGCACATTCACGTGCGCCCGCAGGTGGCGCCAAGAAGAAGGATGTTATTGCTTGTCCTACCACCGGTGTTCTCGGCCTCAAGAGGAAGGCCCCTAGTGGTAGTAGGCTTAGTAAATGTGCCGCTATAATGCCCCCTCCTCCAGTGTACCATCTCTCTCATCTCCCGCTAAGACTAGTTGCTCGTATACTATAGTAGGAGTGCGCAAGCCTGACGGAGGGTACGACAAGGGTCTCATGCGCAAGGGTGACAAGCCGGCTAGCAAGCTCGCATCCTCTACCAAAGAGTCCAAAACCTCAGGCGCCCCACTCAGAGTTAGGAGAGTGAGAGAAGTTATTAGAGGGCAGCCTAGGGGTTTCTTCAGTGATAGTGAGGATGAGAAGCCTCATAAGGGGCCGACCATTGCCTCACTTAATGCTAGCAACAAGAGCAAGTGCCTCAATGTTGAGAAGGCGCAGAACCGCGTAGCTGAGGCTCATCTTAGCATGAAAGGACTTAGAGATGAGTTAGATGAGATGCATCGCGGCTATGGAGATTAGCTGCGCAGGATCGCTAGAGCAGCAGGAGTTGAGCACGTTTAATAGAACACTCCCGCTGCATGAATAATTAGGCACACATTTCCCTTCTTCATGTTTTTCCAAACATTTTCCTTACAACGTAATGTGCCTATTTGATTTATCAATGAAATAAAGTTTATCTCTATATATCATGCACTTGTTTTCTCCATACATTCTGTGACTAACCAAGACAGGAACAAAAAACAAGTGTGGGGGAAGACACTCCATCTCAACTGCACAAAAACAAAAATCAAAATTCGGTTTGTGCAAATCTCTCCCTCTCAATTTAAAGTATTCAAATAAGAAGAAAATTTAAAATATTCTTTCATACTCCATCAAACATGTCTTCCTACGTTTAAAATGTTTGCATACTTTTTATTCCTTGCTAATATTCTTAAAGATTTATGAACACTGGTTTAGGAACCCCATTTTATCTAAGTGATTGACGGATGAGATATAGTAGGATGACATGATGCTTGCTCATTTCTTGCAAAGAACTTGGGATTTATTTTTACAAAACAAAAATTTTATAGCATGTTCCTTGAGTGATTAGCAAATACCTACCAAGGCCATATGTGTTTTTTCATCACAAAACCTTCCACATATGCTTCTTACTTTGTGTTGAGTTTGGTCAAGTTTTTATGATCCCTGTTGAGAGATGTTTCATGCTCCCAAGATCAGAATTTACATGCAACCACCAAATAAAGCCGACTCACGCCCTGAAAAGTCATGCACAACATGCACTCATCCATCTACCCAAAAAATATGCCAACTCTTACCCTAAGAGTTGCGCTCCCTCTTTCCACCAAATAAAAATGCCGACTCTTACCCTGAGAGTCGCGCATTCCTTATGCAAAAATTTACTCCCTGCATTCACCATCATGACATCTCTTCACTCAAAAAGTTCTTCATATGCCAATAAAGAGTGTGGGCTATGCTAAAAAAAGAGAGAAACCATGCCAAGGGGCATGAAGGAAATAAACGAGAAAGAAAATTCCAAATATATATATATATATATGATGAGTATATAATCTTATAGCCCATATCCTTCCAAGAGTTTTGTTCCATCCAATAAAAGAGAGTCATGATGCATGGAGTACCAAAAAACACTTAGAATTAGGATTCCATCATTTCTCATATACCACACACTTGCACAATTCTGATCTAGAGTATGACACACTCCCTCCGGTGGGGTCCGGGATTTGACTTAACAACATATGCAGGGTAAGTGCGCCTTATCATTTTTTTTGACCTAAAGCTCCAGATAAACCTTTTTAGAGGTAGGATGATCAAGTGAAGGCATTACCTCTTCATGCCATGGTAAGCAACCACTTACAAATATGAGTGACTTGTGAGAATCATTCAAGGAACTAAAGCTATCTTTATGTTTTCAAAAACCTTACAAAAACCCAAGTTTCTGAGAAGGGATTGAGTAAGAAGATTTGAATCCAAGCTATTCCATTTTTTAATTACCCAAGATGCTTTGGTAGACACTTAGAAGTTCATAAATCCATGTGAAACTTGGAATAACCTATATGCAGATCTTTTTAAAGGAAAATAAACCCATTTGGTCCTTAACACTTTACTCGAGGACGAGCAAAGGACCAAGTGTGGGGGAGTTGTTGGCGGTCCTTAGAGACTAATTTTTACCACCAACCTAATAATAAAATGAATAGTAGGTACGGCTTTTATCTAACCTTTCCATGAGTTTTGGTGTACATGTGACTTACAGGTCTGACACGTGGAAATGCACGAAAAATTACAAAGAAAGCCCACTTTAGAAAACACATTCAGAAAGGGTGCAACCAAAGGCAGAAGAAATGGCCCACCTCGACATCAGACTGGAGCCAACCATGACCGCAGACGAGGTCCAGGCCCAACAACAAACCAACCACCCGAAGGTGGTGGCCAGTTGAACCCATAGGGGGACCGACCGCTCCCAGGACCGGCCGCCCCCCAGGTGGGACCTCTTGGGTCCAGCTTCCTCCGGCGGTTCGATGGCGGTATCCCATAGGTGGTTTCACCTACTTCCATGTATAACCGAGCCTGAATCGTCCTATGAAACTATAAAAAGGGGCACTCTCTCCCTCCACTAAAGACAAGAAGATACAATAGAGAAGAAGAAGGAGAGGTGCCACATTTTCCATTAGCTTAGCTTCTAGCTAGACTAGATTAGGGATTGAGAGAGAGAGGGAAGAGTTGCAGAAGTAGAAGTGGGGTTGAAGCAGTTCTACCCTCGGGTGGACGAAGTGTAGGACTTGTCGGCTCTCGCTCCAACTTGTACCTCTATGATCATCTTGCTACTTGAAGTAAGAAGTTCATGCTCCACTCTGGTTTTTTGATTCATTAAGTGAGTTACTTTCGTTACACTACTTGTTTGTGGGATCGTCATTCGTCCTTTGGACGGGTGCTCTAGTAGAGTTCTCCTGATAGAGACGGAAGTTCCTGGCCAACATTAGAGTAGGAGTCGCCTTCATAGACGTGGTGTCTAGGTTAGAGTCTACCTTCATATGCTGCATGTCCCACGGGCAGAGGGGTAGACAGATAGGTGGTGATAGCCCTATTTGTTTGTACCTGCATTCTCCCATGTCCAGACACGGAGTAGAGCTTGAACTGATATCGCTTGGCAGACCAAGTGCGTCAGTGCCCGAAACAAGTAAATAGTGAGAAGGTTATCATATTTTAGTGTTTCTGCCTTAGTGAGACCTCTCCGCCCAAGTTATCCCTCCTATCTTTTCTAGGGTCAACTAGCTAAGAGTCTACTAACATAGACCGTTCTTTTAAAAAAATATGATACCCTGAATACTTCCGGGTGAAATGCTACGATGGTACTTCCGTGCACTTACGGAGTTTTCTGCTGACGCTAAGAAGTACCAACACAAGGGTGATGGTGGAGGAACCCTAGACACGAGTCATAGTGTTGGGAGCGAGTTGCGCTAGCGAGTTGCGGTGTGTGGAGGGCGTCAGGAGAACGGGGAGGGAGGAATAAAAGTTGAGCAAACTATTATTTTCTTCTCAGAACCAGTAGCAATGGGTAATTTTTTTTACCCCGAAAGCCAATGAAAGAAGGGGTAGAGGTGCTTTTCAATTCGATAACTGTCATTCTCGGCCGTCCAAACGGGCCGGACGGGCGCGAGAGAGTCCGATCAACATGCAAGAGAACAAAGCTGCAGAGACAGGCACTCAGGCTACAAGCACATGCAACTGTGGCGTGCATGCATGCGTACGACAAGGTGTGTACCTGGAAAAGGATGCAGCGGTAAGTCTTGTGACACGCATATGAGTGACTTGAGGGGGCGAGGACGCTGCTGCTCACCTGCACAATGACGCGATGAACTCCTGCCGCATCATCAACTTCATCTCCTCCAGCCCCTTCTCGTAGTTGGACATATACCATGAACCATATATTCTGGGTTGTCACAATAAATATTTTTTATTTTATTGACATATATTTTCTAGATTTTCACAACGAATTTTTTTAGATTATTTCAACATATGTTTCTGGGTTATTTCAACAGATATTTTCAGAGATGTTTTCAACATATGAATTTTGGGTTGTTAAAATAGGTATTTTTAAGTTGTTTCAACATATATTTTAGGGCTGTTTCAATAAATATCCTAGGTGTGTTTCAATTAATGTTTTTTGGGTTCTTGTAAAGGTATTTTTGTGTTGTTTTAAAAAATATTTAAGGGTTGTTTCAACATACGTTCTTAGGTTGTTTCAAAACTATAGTTGTTATATATCGACAAGAGATAAATATTTTTTTAAAAAATACCAAAATATATCTATGTGGGGTCTTATTTTGAAGAGCTTATCGTAAGAAACACGATGGTGCAATCATATTTAAATCATGATATTTAGTTTATAAAATATGACTTTTTAATTTGTAAATACATGAAATCTTTTTATATACACATGTGTAAACGGATGTTGGTGTCTGGCATTCGGACGCAGCCACGCGCGGGACGTCCCAGCGCTAGAGCCTCCGGACCATTCGTACCGGCCGTCCAGACGGGGCTGATGCATCCGTGTCCGTTAGTGTGCATGTGTGCATCCGTGTCCGTTGCTATTCATGCATGCATGCACACCGGTTTGTTTTTTTTTCTTTTTTTTGATTCTGTCTTTTTCACTGTTTAATACTCAGTACATGCATGCCTGCTAATTCAAGAGTACAATGATCTAAAAATTAATCCGTGTCTGACTCCTGCTGCACAGAGACCTAGACCAACTGAATAAGCGCAATTGGTATATTTGATTGTTTCGGCGTATGTTTGTGGGTTGTTTTAACATGTTTTTCGATTTTCTGCAATAGGTGTTTCTAGGTTGGTTGTTTCAACGAATGTTTCAGAATTATTTCAATATATGTTTCTAGGTTATTTCAACATATATTTATGGATTTTTTTCACAATGGGTATTTCCCGGTTGTTTCAATATATGTATCTAGGTTGTTTGGACATATGTTTATAGGTTGTTTTAACATATGTTTTCGGGTTGTTTCAACAGGTATTTCAGGGGTGTTTTCAACATATGAATTTTTGGTTGTTTCAATAGGTATTTCTGGTTGTTTCCACATATGTTCAGGGTTGTTTCAATAAATATCCCTGGGATGTTTCAACAGATTATTTTTTAGGTTATTTTAATAGCTATTACTGCATTGTTTTCAATGCATGTCCCGGGTTGTTTCAACGTATGCTTTAGGGTTATTTAAAAACTAGATCTGTTGTACATCTAGATGAGATAAATATATTTTAAAAAGGTATCAAAATATATCCATGTGGGCTCTTGTTTTAACGAGCTTATCACGAGAAACACGATGATGCAATCGAATTTTAATTATGATTTTTGTTTATGAGATAATTTTTTTTTAAAAGTGTATAAACACATGCACGCTACTTTACTAGCTAATGTGGACTGGCAGAGGGGACTGGCGCCCGGCGTGACGTCCGAGAGCTATTGCTTCACTTTTCAATTTGTACTACGGTGACAGAGTTGGTTTGGACAAAAATAACTTTAGCTTTTGGATCTTTTGGTTGAGCTTTTATCTTTTGGGGACAAAAGCCATAAACAAAGTCTAAACAAATACATCCTTAGTCACCCTTAGTGTAGATGATATGTTCCAAGAAAGTACAAACCATAACATGGTCAGCCATCAACAGCGCGTCATGGACACCTTTGTGGACTTCTTAAGGACTTGAGGTTGATTCATTATTGAATTCATGAGAAGCATAAATTTTTTTTCATTTGCATCGCTCTCTAGATTGATCGATTGATTCCAGCCGCGTGCGTGCGTCTATCATCAAATTTTTGCTAGCTCCCATGGCGCCGGTGGCCTCAGTCTGGCGGAGAGCATGGACGCGATCGAGGAGCGGCGGCGGCGTCGGCGGGAACGACACTGATGGCGGAGGCCGTTTGCTGCATCCTACCGGTGGCAACAGCACCACTTCAGGTACCACCTTCACCGCCAGCACCACCACCGCCACCTCCGATTCAGTCGGTGAACCGCAGCCTCGTGATTTCCATGCATCTATGGCTCCGCCCACGGCGACGGTGACAGTGGGCGAATTACGGGTCACTGAATCGCATTCAACATGACACATTTTTCTGCAGCGAGTATGTGCCTGATGAGAATGAAAGCGATAGAGAAGGTGACAGTGTTTCTTCGCGTGAGTACGTGCCTAATGAGATTGATGTGTCCAGCCTCATCATGGAGATGGTCTGTTCACTAGAGACAAAACCTTTCACGATGTCCCACCGTGTGTTCTTACAAGACGATACTGAGGGTCTCAGGTACCTATTCTTGATCAACAATTTCCATTACTTATTGCAAGAGTTTTGCACAATTGGGCATTTGGATTTCCCTAACGTGTCCCTCGCACGCAAAATCACTCACTACATAGATCGTTATCTCCATGTGTCTTGGGGACCGGTGTTGAAGTGCTTGCAGGATCCTGTTACACCTCGTTGCTTCACTAAATACTCTTCTCCTCTACCAAAGTTTGAGTCCAAATTTCAAAGGATCTACGACACCCAAAAGTTTTGGAAGGTCCCAGATCCTCAGATGAGGAGAAGGCTACGGAAGGCCATCGTCGATAAAGTCACCCCGGTGTTCAAACATTTCTTGGATGATAACAGCATCAACACACCACAAATCATTCCTATGAAGGTAGAGAATATGCTGGGAGAGTTATTTGAAGGATGATGTACTAGTGCACCATACAAGGCAATTTGACATGGATATGTGTAGTATTCCTTCTTTAATCATGCTTCTGTTTGTGCTGACTGTAATGTTTGGGTTTCGGAACAAAATATTGTTGCTTCCAAGGACTGGATCTCTTAAGAACCACAAGTTTGTTAGTAATTCTCTTTGCTGTGTAATTGTTGAATATTTTCTATGAAGTGTCCGAAACAATCGTTTCACAACAAGAAAAATCTGGAACATCTGAGAGCTCAACTGTAACCCTGACCCCTTCCTTGTAATAGCAGCAGTAGTGAATGAAATTCACTTGCTCTTCTTTCTTTGCAAAAATGATCAGGCTGCCTGTGGCCTCCGGGCCCCTAATTTCTCTGGACACTAGGAGTATCGGATGATATTATGCATGCAGCTTCAAAGCGATGCATTGTATATGCATAGAAGCTGTAACTTTGGTTGTTATGATTTTACAAATGGTTTGTTACTCTCAATCTTACTCTATTCTACACACCGGGAGACTGGGATGCTTGTGAAATTCGGCACCGAGAGAAAGGGGAACAGTTGTTGGTTATCTTCAGGAGCATGATAAGTTTGAGAGTAAGTTACTCGATCATCCTTCGTATTCGTGTCAGCACTTCTGTAACGATTACGACAACAGAAGAGAAACCACTTTTTTTTTTGAGCAACTGCAGAGAAGCCACGTGTGGTGGTGGTGCTTCTGCTTGGGCCTGGACCTAGGTAACCTTCTCTTGAGAAACCATAAAGGCTTGGTGGGCCTTGTTTTCGGCGTCCTGTAGTCTCCAGGTGAATACGTGGAACTCGGCCCACTGGCGCTCCCTTGACCCCGCCGCCGTCCTCCGGCTTGCTGCCCTGGGCGAGCAGCGTGGGAACGCCGCGGTGCACGACGAACTGCGCGTCCACTACGCCGACCTGCGCCTCAGGATCGTCGACGCACCTCCAGAAGTTTGCCATGGACGAGGTCATTCTGCACCATGTGCCACACGCACGCCCACGCCTCCCGCCCGAACACCGGCGCCATCACCTCCACGAACCAGCTGCACGGCCGCCGCCGCTCCTCGCCGGGGCTGCAGCTGCTGCGGTGCACCTCGCCGCCGCTGGTCCTCCGCACGGTGACGTCGTACGTGTGCAGGCCCCTCGTGGTGGTGTCCAGCGCCGGCTGCGAGATCTCCAGCCAGTGCTTCCGGACGACGCGCACGTACTCGCCGGCGTCGAAGGAGGCGGCGTACAGGTCCTCGTCCCACAGGAAGACGTAGTCGTAGGGCGCCACGACGCTCGGGTGCAGGAACCGCTTGGCGAACCACCACTTCGCCTGCATCCTGGCGCTGACGTGGATGGCGGCGTTCTTGGACCACGCGAAGTCGGCGTCCCACTCCGTCGTCTTGCCGTCGTAGTGGAACAGCAGTATGTCGAACTGGTCGGAGAACTTGTGGACGGTGGCGTTGACATTGGCTTTCTCACTGTACCCTACTGTCAGCGCTAACAGGTACTTGCTGGCAGCCGTGTCCTGCACCAATTTGCTTTCAGGATCGGAGGCAGCGTCTTTAGGCACGACAGCATTAACGCTTGTTCATTCAGAATAAGAGCAGTTCAGATCAGTTAACAATAATTGGTGAACGAAGAAACCAAGGATCGATTAAAGAGCGTTGACGGCGAGACCTCACGCGGGTTTCCCCAGATGTGACGTAGGTGGAGATCTGGGGTCTGAGTGGCTGGTTTTCAAAATACACGAAACAAAAGATTTGGCAAGCCATGATTTTGGCTATTATTTAGTTTGCTACTATAATTTGTCAACCTACTTGCTAAATCTATGGTAAATTTTTTTACCTAACTTTAGCTTGCTAAACATTTGGCAAGGCAAATTTTAGTCGTAATCCAAATAGGCCCAGATCTGAAACCACGATGTCTGGCGGTAGCCTCTCCGCGCCTTTGGGAATTTTACGCATAATAACAGTCTGCAGCAACAAGAGAGAGGAATAATTACAAAGTAGCTGTGAACTGAACTGAATAAAGCATTCCAGACATCCGGATCATTCAGATGTTCAGAACTGTACGTACCTCTGGTTCTGAAGTGGCATTCATCTGCAGGAAAGAAGAAGAAGAAAAAGAATAAGCCACCTCTGTGGTTCTGAGTGGCCCCCAAGAATCTGCCTAGTATGTTGCTGCCCCTGCCCCATGTCAGCACCGCGGAATTGTGGCGGCGCCGATCGGACTTGGGGAAGAAGAATAGGGTTGCAGCTCGCCGGACAGGGCTGTCAGCTGTATCTGTATTGATATGTTTTGCTGTTTGATAATTGTTATCGATCTCCTCTCTACTCCTTCCCTTTTCTACTCCTCACTCTTGGGCCTCTCAAGACAGACATTACATACCCATTCTGGGCCTTTTACTTTGATCTTCTTGGACCTGGGCCGGGAGCTCCTCCCTTTGAGAAGCAGCATGTCCCCATACTGGCGCGAACGGGAAACGCTGCTGGATCGCCTCAGCATCCCCCCAAGGTGGCGAGGTCGGCATCCAGACCAGATCATTTGATCAATAGTTGCTCCATCGAGCCAGAGTGACGAACCTGCAGTCTATTGGCAGTGTCTGAAGCAGAGGCAGACTGCGAGTACTCGGGGGAGGGTGCCGCCTTGAGCAGAGAGACGTGGAAGACGGGGTGGATAGAGGACGACTTCAACAGGTCCAGCTTGTAGGCAACTTCGCCGATCTTGGCCAACACCTTATACGGCCCGAAGTAGCGGAAAGAGAGTTTCTGGTGGGCGCGTGGAGCCAGGGACGCCTGAACATACGGCTGGAGTTTCAGGTACAACTCATCACCCACCTGGAAGGAATGCTCAGAGCAGCGTTTGTCGGCGTACAGCTTCATGTGTTGTTGGGCTCGGAGAAGGTGTTGACGCACCAAGGCAAGCATGGTAGAACGATCAGTGAGCATGGAGTCAACATCAGGTACAGAAGAAGATTTAGGAGGGATGAGACCGAAATGTGAGGGAGGTGGCCATAGAGTACCTCGAATGGCTTCCTGTTGAGGACGGAGTGGAGACTGGTGTTGTACTAGAACTCCGCCAGGTTGGGCCACCATAACCATTGTTGAGGGCAGGCATGGACGAAGCATCGAAGGTATGTCTTGAGGCACTAGTTCACCTGCTCCGTCCGCCTGTCCGACTGTGGGTGGTAGACGGGGCTCATATAGAGTGTGGTGCGCGCCAGTCGGAACAGCTCCTTCCAGAAGGTGTTGGTTAAGATACAGTCACGGTCGGAGATGATGTGCGTAGGCATGCTGTGGAGGCGGTAGATGTTGTTGAGAAAGAGCAGCGCCATGGTTGAAGCAGTGAACGGATGGAGCAGCGGCACATTATGTGTGTACTTGCTGAATTTGTCAACGTACCACCATGATACAGTCTGTTGTTCCTGAGCGCGGCAGCCCCTCGCTGAAGTCCATCAAGATTACTTGCCACGACTCTGCTGGCACTGGCAGAGACGAAAGCAATCCCAGGTATTTGGTGTGGTCAGGTTTAGCCTGCAAACATGTAGAGCAAGAGGCAACAAAGGCCTTCATATCTGTTTTCATACCAGTCCAAGTGAAAAGCTTCTAGACACGTGCATATGTCACAGGGAAAGCCGAATGTCCCCTGATCACGCTAGAGTGGAGAGCTTCCTGAATGCATCGCTGCAGAGGCTTGTTGGTGCCCACCCATATGCGATCATTGATGTGGATGATGCCATTGATTAGCTAATACGGTGGGTGGGAGTTTTGGTCTGTGGAAAACTCCTGAAGAATCCTGTGTGTAGCTGGATCAGAATTGTAACCAGCAACCACCTCAGCCAGCCAAGTTGGAGATCAAGAAGAGATGGCGTTGAGTTGATTAGGTGGGGAGGGGTGCCGAGATAAGGCATCAGCTACAAGATTTGAGGCACCCAGTTTGTAAACAACCTTGAACTGGAGGCTGACTAGTTTGGTGTAGAGTTTCATCTGCTAAGGCGTCTGAAGCCTCTGATCAGTAATCTGGATGAGACTTCATTGGTCTATGAAAATAGTAAATTCTCCATGCTGCTAGTAAGACCGCCATTGGTCGACTGCAACTAGAATGGCTAAATATTCCTTCTCATATGCTGACAGGCCATGAGTACGGGGACCAGCGCCTTATTGACAAATGCTAGAGGATGTCTATCTTGGAGCAACACACCACCTACTCCACTATCGCTGGCATCAGTTTGGAGCTGAAATGGCCTAGAGAAGTCATGCAGAGCTAATACCAGCACTGAAGACAGAGCTTGTTTGAGTGCTTTGAAGGCCACAGTAGGGGTGGATGTCCAGATAAATAACACTCCCTTCTTCAGCAGGCCAGTCAAGGGTCGAGCTATTATAGCATAATGTTGGACAAACTTCTGATAGTAACCAGCCAAACCGAGAAATCTACGAAGCTGCTTAATGTCTTGTGGCTGCGGCCAAACTTGGATAGAGCTGATCTTAACTGGATCTGTGGACACACCCTAAGCACTAACCACGTGACCCAAGTAACTGATTGACTGTTGAGCAAATTGACATTTGGAGAGCTTAATCAATGAATTATCTTGTGCAAGGAGAGCAAACACTTTGGCTAGGTGTTGGAGATGTTCTTCATAGGAGGAACTGTAAATGAGTAAGTCACCAAAAAAGAAACTTATGAAGCAGAGGATGGAGGGTAGAGTTCATTGCACCTTGGAAGGAATTAGGCGTTCCAGTCAATCCGAAAGCCATGACAGTGAATTCAAAGTCAATTCAAAGTAACCTCAGTGTGTTTGAAATGTTGTCTTGTGCTATTGAAAGGCCCCTTGGTTGGTTTTGATAATTGAGTGACAACTTTAGGGTAGACTAATATGTTTTTGTTGAGATGCACAGGATTAGTCCATAGGTACATGTGTGTGAGCAACATATGCCATGTGGAGGAAATGGCTTAGAAATGTTGTGAAGCTCAACACATGTGATGATGAAGGAGTCATATAACCTAGAAGGAGAAGATCATGATAAAGCTTGGCTCAATGGACCGGTTGGATGTGTGAAAGGAAAGTCAAGGCTTTGAAGTAAAGGATCATGCAATGGTGAAGCTTGAGCAAGACTTGGCGCCGATGGACCGACTCAACGGTGAAGAGCATGTACGCTCAAGATCGATGGACCAAGAAGGTTGTATGTTAAAGGAGCTCATTGCCCATGAGACATGACATGGAGTCATGTGACCAAGATGGTGAAGATCACGATGAGGCTTGGCTCAGAGGACAGGTTGTAAGGGTGAAGGGCAAGATGAGGCTTGGAAGTGAAGGAACATGCAATGGTGAAGTTTGGGCAAAACTTGGCGCCGATGAACTTACGCAACGGAGAAGAGCAAGTGAGGTCAAGATCGATGGACCAAGACGGTCATGTGACGATATCAAGTGAATCATATCATTTGTTGATCGTGTCATGCATGAGTTGCATTAGCACATTGGAGCTAACGGTGGAAATGGAGATGCGCAAGGCAAAGGTAAAAACTAGGGCATTTTATTTTACCGTTCATGAGGTGTGTAGAGAAGTTGATGATCGGATTTAGGATTGATAGGCCGTACTATCAAGAGGGGCAAACTTGTTTGCATATCGGTCACTAGTGCCACTTGAGCGATCTGACATTGTGATGTTGCTAGGATCGAGTGGCGTTGTGAGGAAAAGTGAAAATCCTTTAAAAATGATTGTGAAAATGCTAACACACAAGCATATGGAGATGTACACTTGGTGGTGTTGGCATATTTACAAAGGTAGAGAAGTTTGCATTTGATGGTGGTCGCTGGTGGCCTTGGGTGTCAGACACTGGGCAGCATCCGGCCCGTTGTTGTCTTGCTGAGGTGAGGCCGGCAGGAAGTGAATGCATCATACGCTGGAGGTCTGGGCATCGGACGCGTCCGACGCACGCCGGAGGCTACTCAGAGTGGTCCGCACTTTGGCCAGGCCGTCGGACGCGTCCGTGGCTCAGCATCGGACGCTGAGTCTGGCGTTCGAATGTGGGTAACAACTAGTTGTCTTGGCTAGCATTGCAAGCGTCGGACGAGTCCGACGGTCATGACAACGGCTAGTTTTGAACCAATCTTTGGCGCGAAGAAGTTGTGAGCATCGGACTCTGGGGTTGAGTGTCCAACTGTCCCGAAATCATTTAAGCTGAGGGGCAACGGCTAGTTTTGCCCTTTGGGCTAAAAATATGTGGTGTGGCAAGGCATGGCCGGTTGCTGAGCACACTAGGGCCTTGTTGGCTTGTGCGGTAGTGATTGTGAGCCCTCTAACTCACATATGCTTCATAGAGATCATTCGATAGTGTGAGTTAGCGATTCTAGTGTGATTGTATTGTGAGATTGCATCGTGTGGCACTAGGTGATTATGTTGCAAGCTTGCAGGCTTCTTGCTCCTGTAGGTTGCCACCTCCTAGACGGTTTGGTGGCAGGAGACTTCACAAGGCACGCAACGGAGATTGTGCGGTGCTCCGAAGGTCGATTTGTGAGAGGTTTTGTACTCACTTTGCGGGGATCACAAAGAGTAATCTCTATTGGATTGCTCGTGCCATTGAGTTACCTCACTTGAGAGTGATGTCTTGCGGTGCTCTTGCGAGAGCTTGCCTTGCAAGACCTTGACTTGTGACTCAAAAACCGAGGAACCATCTAGGTATTGGTCGATACAACAGGACGTAGCTTGGTGGCAACCAAATGAACCTGGTAAAAAATTACCGTGTCATCTTGTGTCCACTCTTCACGGTGGTTTGCAATTCTCTTCATAAGCTTGTATTTGCATTTCATCATATATATAGCTTGTGTAGTTGCTTCTGTAATTAGATAGCTTATGTAGCTCTCTAATTGTCTTCTTGCTTGTGTAGCTAAAAGTGTATCCCTTATTTTACTTGGTTTGTGTAGCTAAGTAATTTAAGCTCTTGGGTTCGGCTTGTGTAGCTTTATCCTTGAGCATCTAGTGAGTTTAGATTAGCTTTGTGCTTTTGCTCATTAGAATTGTATAGGTGCTCCCTATTTCGTTAAAGTTTTAGTTGCTTGGGTTTGTGTGACCTTGTAAGCTAGTCTTGATTAGGAGAGCACTAGCTAGATTCGCACCTTGATTTCTTATTTAGGATCTTTTACAAGGTGCATCTACAGTCATAGTTAGAGGGGTGAAGTCTTGGCTAGACCGTTTAGTTCAATTTCGTATTTGTTTCGGTTAGCCCGTGCAATATTGTTTAGAAAACACTATTCACCCCTCCTCTAGTACGCCATCTCAACCTTACAGCTATACTCCCGGAGCCAGTCGAATTTGGTTGAAGCCAGCTCTGAGATGCAAGCAAGAGAACCAACTAGCGCTTGAGAGTTCATACAGAAGCTCATCAATCATAGGGATCAGAAATTTGCTCTTTATTGTAAGTGCATTCAGTCGTCGATAATCGTGACAAAACCGCTAGTTGCCGTCTTTCTTGCGTACCAACAGTATTAGAGAGGAGAATGCACCGGTACTTGGGCAAATAAGGCCAGATTGCAGCATCTCGGAAACATGGTTTTCAATTTCTGTTTTCAGGACTGGTGAATAGTGGTATGGCCTAATGGATAGCGACTGAGCACCAGGAAACAATGATATTGTGTGATCACACGAGCAATGAGGCGAAAGTTCTGAAGGCAACTGGAAGAGCTGCTGGTACTGATCAAGCAGCGATTAAATTTCCTGAGGTACTAGAGGAGAAGAATCAGCCTTGGCGATGTGATACAGCTGGACCAGGGAACATTGAACGGCTTCTGGCAAAGTTCCTTGGAGCACAATATTGTGTGGCCCATAGGGTTTCTAAATCCAACGCTGAAGCTAGTGCACTTTCATAGGGGAGAAAGCCTGCCAGCAATCCATCCTAATAATCATATCATAAGTGCCTATAGGAATGAGTTTGAGGGTGGAATGGAATGTGTATCCTTGAATAGACCACTCAACATATTGAATTTGAGCACGACAAGCAATAGATCCACCATTGGCAACTATGACTGAAGCCAAAGACTGTAATGAACACCAAAGAAGCACTCTGCAACAGAAGTGCCCAGAAAAGAATTTGTGCTGCCAGTGTCGAGAAGAATATTGACTGACGCACCCTGAATCAAGCCTTGGAACTGTAGTGTCCTGGGATGCACCTGGCTGAGATACTGCTGCAGCTGACAGAAGCATGAACGTTTGCTCGGTGTGCTCTAGGTATCAGGATCCGTGTCATCCCCTTCAGCGAATAAGTCTTGACAGAGGTCCCACACTTCTTGCAAAGCATGAAGCTGTATAGTAGGAGCACACTTGTGGCCTTGATGCCACTTCTTGCCGCAACGCATACATAGTCTGCGCGCCTTGCGGTAGAAGCGAAGTGACTGCAGCTTGTCATCCACGGACACTCCACGGTGATCAGGGCATCGTTCTTCAGGGTGTTGCTTGTCAGCCGGTGTGCCAGGTGGTGCTGAGCGCGGTGGTGGAGGAAGCGAGAGTGGACCTCAAATGGAGGTCGGCTTGATGAAAGATGGTCCATCTGAACGCTTGAATTCCTTACGCCGTGTTGGCTCGACAACTTCCTCCTGTAAAAGGGTGAGCGAGCAAGCAGTATCGAGGTCGGCAGGGCGCTGAACCAAAACAACAGAATGGATATCATCGCAGAGTCCATCGATGGGGTTGTATAAGATAGGGTATCTGGGTTTGGAGTGTAAGCAGGAAGTTGCTCAATGAGATCAATGATGTGGTCAACATAGTCCTGGACAGATGCAGTTTGCTTGATATGGAAGAGTTGGCGAAGCAGTAGCTCGTGTTGATCGCGGCAGAAGCGCTCGCGGAGCATTGCGCAAAACTGCTGCCAAGCAACCTGCTCAAGACGGTGCGCCACGGATTGAACCCAACATTTGGCTGCACCGATGAATTGCATGGTCGCGACGTGTACCCACAGGGATGGATCAACAGAATACATGTCAAAGTAAGATTGGGCATGGGTAATCCACAATTGGGGCGTAGTGCCATCAAATTGGGGGAAATGCATCTTGGGTAATTGGCCGAGATAGGGATTGTGGTGGTGTTGAGGAACAATGAGATTAGGCATTGGAGGAGGCGGCGGTGGTGGTGGATGGTAGGCGGTGGCTAGAGGATGAGGATGGGGAGGATGAAGCGATAATGTACCATTGGCCGGGTTCGGTACTATGGTGTAACCCGAGCCATAGGACCGCTCCCTGCGTAGTCGATTCGACGTGGTGCCCTCGGGGCCAGTCTGTCAGGGATCCGGCATGTGGGTGCACGACGACCAACTCTAATGGAGACATGAGGTTCGATTGGAGACATGGGAACCCTCCTGGCGCACGATTCCCTTGCTTGCCGAGGCGCTTCATCTCTTGGTGTGGGTCATTGATCTGCCCGGCCAAGTTCGGGCGCCAGGTAGCGAGGTATGCCACCGCAGTCTCCATGGTGGCCACCCGGTCATTGCGCTCGTCGAAGATCTCATGGACGCGCACCAGCTTGAGGACCACCATCTGCTGCTCGAGGTTGGAGACACGCTCGAGATTGATCAATCATATGTGGAGATGTCTGGGTTTTGGACATCCGATGTCGCAACTTGCTCCAAACATTCCTATTTTTTTATCGTAGCCTCTACATGCGATAGTATGACACCTCGACAAGCTTCATGATTTTTGGACTTCGTTTGGATTTTATATAATTAAAAAATATTTTAACCGCACCAGGATGGTCATGTTTCGTGGATAAGGCTTTCAAACTTTTGGGTGAGTTTATGGACACGGCCTCAAAATACACTCTCCAACACGAATATCATTTTTTGAATGACGACCATTATTTCATGCACCTGTAGTTCAAATTTGGATTATGTGGCAAAATTTAAGTAAATGAAATAAATAAATAAAATATAGCAAAATGTTATAAAAATTTATCAAATTCAAACATATGCTTCAATACAATATACTTGGGCTACAGAAAAGTTCCAACTCAAAATTCAAAAAAAATTAAAACTTTGTCGAGTGCCAACCAGGACACTCGGCAAAGGGGCTCTTTGCCGACTACCAACAGCATGGCACTCGGCAAAGGACTTTGCCGAGTGCCAGCCGAGGCACTTGGCAAAGGCCCGTTAAGTTAAAAGGCCATGCGGCCGGCCCATCTCCCCCAACCCTAATCCGCATTTGGCACTGACCGCGCGCGCCCCAGCCGCCTCGTGCCCCCCGCCGCCGCCTTGCGCCGCCGCCGCCTCACGCCGCCGCGGCCTCGCGCCGCCGGCAGCCCCGTCCCTGGCGAGCCCGCCACGGACATCCCCGCCCTGTCCCATGCATGGAGCCCGTGGCCGTCCCTGTCACCGCCGCCGCTCCCTCTCTGGCGGGGCTCGGCTGCCGGCCAGGAGCCCAGCCCGGCGCGGCTAGCCCACGCCCTCCCTGACCCGGCCCCGTGCGCCACTGCCCCACCGCTGCCACTGCCTACAGTGTGTGAAGAGGAGAGAAGAGAAGGAGGACGAAGGGGAAGAAAAGAGAAGGAAGGAGGAGGAAGAAGAAGGGGAGGAGAAAGAAGAAGAAGCAGAAAGAAAAGGAGGAGGAAGAAGAAGAAGGAGAAGGAGGAAGAAGGATAAGGAGGAGAAGAAGAAGGGAGGAGGAGGAAGAGAGGAAGAAGAAGGGAGGAGGAGAAGAACCTCGGCCCGACGACATTCCACGTCGTCCACGTCGTTCATCCAAGCCATTCATCCACGTCGTCATCCCCGCCCATCATCGTTCGTCCACGCCGTCGTCCCCACCCCTCGTTGGAGAAGAAGGTAAAGCCCTAGGGTTGTTGGCCATCATGACATTTATGTGACTGACGGCCTTCGTGTTAAAATTGTTGATGTGTGGGCTATCGTGTCGTATATGTGTTCGTCGGCCATCGAGCTGGCTTTTTTCTTGCAGGTTCTGGAAACCACCTCGTACAGGGGAGGTTCTACCAAAATTTACAACTTTTACATTATTGTGTTTCTTCTTTTGCAGAGTAGTGCATGTCGTAGGGGACATTGAAGGACCCTGATCGTCTGCCTCGCCTTGCCACTGCCCCGCTAGCCTGTCTCCACCACCACCCTAGGTATAAATCACCTCTCTTCCTTACCGTTGTTGTACTTAGGTTGCGTAACCCAGTTAGGCGTCTCCCATCCGAAACAGATATGGTTGTAGGTATGTAGGTCTCTGCATATCTGTGACCGTATCTGTTTCGGATTGTCCACATTTTTTGGATAGCCCACGGATGCGTAGATGGGTTAGCTTCCATGTTCTGCTCCCGTCCGAGTAAGAGTTTTGGCAGCACCTCCCCGTTGTTCTCCGGATATACACTCTCCCTGCAGGGACGTGTATCGAGAGAACAACGGGAAGGTGCTGCCAAAATTCTGACTCGGACGGGGGCAGAACATGGAAGCTAACCCATCTACACATCCACAGGTGGGATTAGGACATATCCTTCACCTATTAGATGGTAGGAACGCCGTATAGATGCAATTACTGGTTTATTACTCGCTTGCGCATGTGTATGACAGAGGATGGATAACTGTGAGTGGATGTAATTCATGTAATACTATATTGTTCTTATTATTACTTTGTAATTATGTTTCATTCATTTTGAATCTCTTTATAAGTACTTATCGATTATTTATGCTAATTGGTTTAATCTTTGTCTTTGTCATTGCAGGCACAGGACAAAATGTAGGGCGGCAATAGACGACCGCGACGATGGGTCGTGTTGGTCTACCAGACGACCGAGGTCGACGAGTAGGCAGTGGAGGAGCCACCATTGGTGGAGTCATCGGCGAGGACCAGCTCACGTCACTCGACGACGAGGTTAGCTATTTTCCACGGACTACGACGTGCAGGACGAGGAGGAGGGCACGACCAGGACGGGGGCAACCAGCACAGGGATGACCAGGACAGGGGCGACCAGGACTGGGGTGACCAGGGCGGGAGCGAGGAGGACTAGGGCGACCAGGGCGAGGGTGAGGAGACACCAGGGGAGACGGCTTCCTTAGGTTCGAGCAAGGTCTACCGGCACGGGATCACGCGCCTCCCTTCAGCGCCGATCGCGGAAGACCACCGTCCGGTGATTCGACCTAACAATGACAAGTAATTGTTTATGTTTTCATGACTTATTCATATGACATATTTAAAATTGAACTTTATACTAACAATTCTTCTTAATGACTCGTGCAGAAGCTGGAAGCTTGTGCAAGGGGTACCTAGACACCATCCTAATAGCATGCTGGGCCTCCTGATTAAGAAGCACTACCCTGGCCTTGTCACCCATGACGACGGGACCACAGGTCCGCCCTGGCATTGGCAGGACTTCTTCAAAGTCAAGGACGCATACGAGGTCCCCATTGTGACCAAGATCAAGATGGAGTTCTGGGTGAGTCTTCATTGCATTCATTGGACGTTCTTGAAATAATGAAATGATACATGATATCTGTATGCAGGAGTGGTACATGTGCGAGTTGGGGCGCGAGGTCCAGGTGTCGGCGGTGCAGGACAAGGTTGCAATGGGGCGACTCAAGGACATGTACCACGAGGCGCACATCCAGGTCCTTATCACCTACTACTCCAATGTGCTTCGCCTGTCGCTATCGAAGAAGGAAGCTAGGAAGATGATCCTCTACCTCGAGACCGACATTGCCAGGGAGTTCTACATCCAGGTAAGTAGGAAACATTAATTCTGATTCCTTCCATAAAAATAAGTAGGAAACATTAATTCTGATTCATCTTCTGACATGTCATGCAGTTTCCTGCTAATTGGTGCAAAATGCACATGGACTGCTGGGCGGCCATTGTGGATGACTGGAGAAATCCGGATTCGTACGTGGAGCGTCGCCATAGAAGTGCATATGCCAAGGCGAGGACAGGGCCGGCACACCACCAAGGGAGCCGCTCCCTCGGAGGGTTCATGGACGCATGGGTATGCTTCTGTCGATTTATTTATTTATTTATTTATTTAATCTCATTACGTATAATCATCCTTGTGTTTTCCTCACACTCCCAAGCGCATGAGGGGCAGGTGATCAACGAGTACGAGGGCTATGCCTTGTTTCACAAGGGCAAAGTGATAGGCTGTCGGCAGGAGTTTGCCGGCTACTTTCAGAACATTCAGATCTCTGGCGTTGTCATGCCTCCGTTGCCTACCTCGATGTTCGCTCCACCACCTCCTCCTGTCCCTATAGGGACTCCAGTGAGTATATAAGTTTGTTCATTGTTTTAGCTTGTGCGGCCATCATGTAGGTACTAATGAGATCGCTTCTCCTTTGTGCAGGCACAGTCAGCAGGTTCGAACCTGACTCCTCGAGATGGCCCTTCTCCAGGCCATGGGTGGCCGGTTCTTGCCCCTCAGCCACTTCCCGTGGCCTCCGGGACTTGCCCCTACGCAGCATGGGACCTCTGCGTGGGCAAGCTACCCTCCTCCGACTACCCAGCACGCGCTCTCTGGGTTGGGACACCAGTACCAGTCGGCGCCGCATGGGCTCGAGCCAGGACAGTCCTCGTGGTCTTCGTGGCCTTCACACCATGATGGGGATATGGGCGGCGGGTCGCAACACGAGTGAGGCCTTTGTATGAATTTGCGAGACTTTGTTGGACTTTGTGATATATTGTTGGACATGTTGGACTTGTTGGATGCGTTTGTTATGGATGACATGTGATATATATGTGGATTTATGTTATATATGTATGAATTTGTGTTATATATATTTGCCTCCAGTTATATATATGAAAAAACAGGAAAAAAAGAAAAAAATTCCGGTTTGCCGAACCCTAAAACCCTAAAACCATAAAACCCTAAAGCCAAGGCAGTCGGCAAAGCTGGGCACCGAGCTGCACATGCACCAGCTTTGCCGACTGCCGTGGCTGGCAGTCGGTAAAGGCTGTTTTTAAAAAAATTAAAAATCTTTGCCGACTACCATGTCGGCAGTCGGCAAAGAAGACACCAGACGACACGGGGGTCGCTTCTTTTGCTGACTCCTTCTTTGGCAGTCGGCAAAGTCTTTGCCCCACGTGGCAGTCGGCAAAGAATCCTTTGCCGAGGCTTTCTTTACCGACGGACCTTTGCCGACTACCAGCGTGTAAAGCAGTCGGCAAAGGCTTCGCCGACTACATTCCGGCCTTTGCCGACTGCTTTCAGCAGTCGGCAAAGAACCTGTTTCCCATAGTTTTTGTCAACAAATTTGTTGTTGCTGGTTCTGCACAGCCGTTGAGGGACATGAGCGTCTTAGGAAGCCAAAGCTTGAGGTGACATATGACGGTTAGAGGTGTCAAGCCTAACAATGCATGACGGTTAGAGGTGTCAAGCCTAATACTAAGACATATACAACATAATGATATGACAGTTCTAAAGTACTACTGTCAAATCAGGAAGGCAGGTTGATCCTAATTCTGTGAGCTATAAGATTTTGCTGCTATGTGAGAGGAAGATGGCAGTATGGCATGCGAAGATTGAAGGGATTCTCAATTCTGGCAGTTTTGTTCATGGGTAGTCCATGCCTATTGTCATGAAGATGTATGTTAATCTAGGATTGCTTGATTAGGCAATTGCATTCTTTGAGAAGCATTGCTGAGGTAATTAAAGGGGTCCCATCTAAGAACTTCAGTGCAACCATGGATGCTTTTGTAGAGAAGGTCCGTGGAAAGAAGCTAGCTATCATATCTTTTGCTCTGAAAGAGGAGTCCGGAATCAGAAGGTCATTGTGGAATATAATGTGATGATAAAGGCTTATGGTCAGGCAAAGCAGTATATCACAAAGTCTCTTCTCTGCTTGAGAGCATGGAGGAATCATGTGTTCCATTAGATGAGTGCACATATAATTATTTGATTCAAATGTTTTTGTTGGTCGATTAATTCCACACAGAGCTAAGAAGTTCTTAGGTAAAATGAAAGATGAAGGGTTTGAACCAAAATGTGATACATAAATTGTAAGTTCTTGTTGAATTATACATAGATAAATAATATATTGGTTTATAGGTGCTATATGAATCCGTTTAAAAGAATCTCCTCTTATGAGGTTATTAGTTCTTCACAAATAACACTATGATATATTAACTGAGATGTGCAAGTTCATTTACTAAGGTTATACTAAAGTGATAAATTTGACCAAAATTGTAGGTTAGGAATTAGGATAATTTACACTGTGTCAGTTACCGAGAGTAGGGATAACCTAAACCTTCCTTGGTTTCGGTTGAACCCCGAGTTTACACCCAGATTAATCTCACGCAACCAGACCGTACATCCTCGACCCACCGGGCCCATCGGCAAAAACACACTGGGCCGGCCCACAACAGAATGCTTAACTTCTGACGTAACCCTCGACAAAACACTGACGTCACCATCTGACCCTCGACAAAACGCTAACGTCACCAGTTGATGATCGCTCGAGATGGGGGACCCCTTGTCAAGTGACGAGGCCCTGGCGGGACGGACGCCTCGACACGACAAGGGTCGAGCCCCCCTTGATCCACCGATTCCCGGTGCGTCCGATAGCACATTTAATGCAAAAACTACCTAACCTCATCAAATCGTATGGCTATAGTGTCCACACAGTGGTCGAATCCCGCTTTACTGCCCATGCTGAGGACGTGCATCGGTCTGCACGGCACTATTACGCTGTATTCAGTGCCGTTAGGCAGCTCGAGACCCCCCTCGATGCGCTATGCGACAAGCAACCGACATCGAATTCCCTAGATTCGATCTTATCCGCTCAACCACTACGATCGAGGCTACCCCTCGACTAGGCCTCGAGTACGCATCGACGCCCTCCGGTCAACCTGCATCGACCTCGAAAGCTACATCAACAACTCCCGATACGACCCCAATAGGAACTCGCACGTCCTCTACAGGGGATCACGTCTTTCACCGGTCAGCAACCACGTCTTCGAAGGACGCCGGTCAACTCCGAGCCACGCTGCTAAGAATAAGCCATGCTCAGCGCACGTCTCTACAGAGGCCTCGAGTTGACCGCCATGACCCACGACTTCACCGCCGCGTCATCGAACCAGAACATATGTACCCCTGCGCCTCCCCTTGGCCTATAAAAGGGGACGCCAGGAGACCCAATAGGGAGACGAAAGAACGACTCTAGACAAGGATCTCACGACAACCGAACACACGCCTAGGCAGACTCCTAGACTCCGAATAACTCTCCCGCTCTGTACTCGACCCCTCCCTTGAATCCTCTCCTCCGCTTGTATTCGCCCCTGTACAAGCACTTAGGTGTAAGATAATACAAATCTTCTCCCCCCGCTGGACGTAGGGCCTTCTTTGCCCGAACCAGGATAAATCGCAGTGTTCTTCTTGCATCACCATCCGGACGGGTTACACACACATACGATTACTCGTTGGCTTAGGACGCCCCCGGGTTCCTAACGCCGACAGTTGGCGCGCCAGGTAGGGGGCCTGTGTGTCAAACCATTTCGTTCGGATGGCGGACCTTGTACCATCGCTCCCTTTCAGCTCGGTGATCTGGTTTGGGAGTCTGGAGTTCATGTCGCTCGGCACGAGCCATGACATGGTCCTGCTCTCAATCGGGCACCCGAGCAGGGGCGCTTCAGGGACTCCGCGAGGAGCCCCGCATCGTCCTCACCACCACGCTTCCCAATCAAGAAGGAGACATGGATCGCAGGGCGGGCGGCGCCGCCGTGCGACCACGGTCATCACATCCTCTTTGTCTTTGATGGATGACTTGAGCTCTCTGGCCCGGAGGCTCCCGCGACTACGCGTAAGGCCTGACGTGGGGCAGCGCTCGCCAGGGTCAAACGCTTCTCCCCAGGCGAACGCTCCCTTCACGTCTACGGCTCTCTTGCCCCATGAGCAGTTTGCCGCCCGACCGGCACTGCCATTTGGGCTCGACAATGCTGCTTCGGCATACTCCACTATCGTGCGCTCGGGTTTCGGAGCGGACAGGGAGCGGACTGGACCCCCCAAGCGCAGCAGCGCGCCGGGAGGTACCGGTACTGGCCCCGGAACGCCCGATTAACCCTTGCCCACGCGGCGCATGCCCTCGCGCGCTTCAAAGGTGGCTGGAAGTGGAACAATTTGGGCTGATCGTCGTACCCTGCTCGCTCTACTCTGACTCCGACTACGACTCCAGCTACTATGATCCCACGCGAGAGTGTTTCCACGTCGACATAGTCACCGCATCGGACGACGACGACACCGATCCCGCAGAGACGTCCACACCATTGGCTGCAACAGGTGGGCCCCTCCTGGCGGGACAGGAGGAAGGGCCCCCTGCTGCGACCAATGACCCGCGCGATTCACAGGGCGCTCGCGTCGCCCAGCTCGCACAGGCCCGGGAGCTTCGGGCCAAGCTCGACGAAGACAACGAGCGACTACGCCAGCTCGAACGTACCCTCGAGCAAGACAATCGCAACCCCTCGCGCGGAGGAGCTCGGGCTTGAGCGCGGCAAGTGCAGCGGCAGATTGTGGGTACGGATACGGTTGCACGTCCCGCCTTCAACCGAGCCAGCCAGAATGTCGTCGCAGCAACCATGCTCCTTCGCAACATGCCGGCCCCCCCGAATCCCAAAGCCCAGTGAGTCCAACAGGAGATCAAGGGCCTTCTCGAGGTGGCCGCCATTCAGCAGGCTGAAAGTTCTGCTTCGAGGCATCGAGGTGCGGCCTCAGGGCAACACCACGAACCCTCGCGGCATGAGAGGCAGGCTTCGACCCAGCCGGTAGACTCCCCCTGCTCGAAGGGGGCAGTCCCGGACCACGATCGCGTTCGTGACAACCGCGAGCCCCGGGACGCGCATGACGACATCCACGAACACCGCAGGCGCAAGTGTGGTGATGCCGAGGCGCGAGGCTACAGCGCTCATCGGGGCGGACACTACGACAGTGACGAGGACCGACGTCGATCCCCGGATCCGTCGGGACCTTGAGTCTTCACCCGTGTGATTCACAGCACGCCGCTGCCTAGCCCCTTCAGACCCCTGACAAGTCTCGTCAAATACGATGGTGAGACAAAGCCTGAGCTCTGGCTTGCCGACTTCAAACTGGCGTGCCAGCTTGGTGGGGCCCGTGATGACAACACCATCATTCGACAGCTCCCACTCTTTCTCTCCGACACCACAAGACGGTGGCTCGAGGAGCTTCCCCCTAACCAAATCTGTGACTGGTCCGACCTGGTCAGGGTTTTTGAGGGGAACTTCAAGGGCACCTATGTGCGTTCGGGCAACCGGTGGGAACTCTGAGGCTGCAGACAGAAGCCTGGGGAATCTCTCCATGACTTCACTCGATGTTTCTCCAAGCAGCGCACCGAGCTTCCCCACGTCACCGACGAAGAGGTGATCCTGGCTTTCATTGCCGGGACCACCTGCAAGGAACTGGTTCGGGAACTCGGGCGTACTCCCCCAAAGACCGCCGACGAATTGATGGACATCGTGGCCAACTTTGCTGCCGGAGAAGAGGCCGTCGGCGCCTTCTTCGACGGTAGCAAAGGCCAGACGCAGGCCAAGGCAGCCAACCCTGAGGGTTCGAACCAGGGCGGCAAGAAAGGGGGCAAGAAGAAGGAGAAGAACCCATGAGGCAAGCGCGAAGATGCCCCCGACGATGACCTCGTGGCGGCTGTCGAGCGCAAGAAGCCTCGAGGCCCTCCCGAAAAGGGCCTCTTCGATGAGATGCTCAAGAAACCGTGCCCGTATCACAAGGGCCAGGCCAATCACACCCTCAAAAACTACCGGATGCTCAAAAGGCATTTTGGGGGTACGGTTCGAGGGAAGGAAGAGGAAAAGGAAGAGCCCGATGACAAGAATGATGATAAGGTTGATGGGTTCCCCGAGGTGCAGGACTGCTACATGATATACGGGGGACCTACCGCCCGGCTCACACCTCGACAGCGTAAGAGGGAGCGTCAGGAGGTATTCTCCACTCAAGTCACCACCCCTCGATTCTTGGACTGGTCCGAGACGGCTATCATGTTCGACCGTGATGACCATCCGAGCCATGTCCGAACCCGGGGCTCTACCCACTTGTTGTCGACCCTGTCATCGTCAACACCCGCTTCTCCAAAGTCTTGATGGACGGAGGCAGCAGCCTCAACATCATCTACTCCGAGACCCTCGACCTCCTCAGAATGCCAAGGGAAAAGCTGAAGCTCAGTGCCGGGGGCTTCCACGGCGTCGTGCTAGGCAAGAAAGCTATTCCCATCGGGTGCATCGACTTACCGGTGTATTTCGGTACTCCCTCGAACTTCTGAAAGGAGACCCTCACATTCGAGGTAGTCCTGTTCCGAGGCACATACCATGCGATCATCGGGCGACCGGGCTACGCCAAGTTCATGGCAGTTCCCAACTACACTTATCTCAAGCTCAAGATGCCAGGCCCCAACGGCATCATCACCGTCGGCCCCTCCTTCGAGCATGCATATGACTGCGACGTCAAGTGCGTCGAACACGTTGAGGCCCTCGAGGAGACGGCGATGCTTGCAGCCACTCTCGAGGCCCTCGCCGACAAGATCCCCGAGCCCAAGTGACATGCCGGCAGCTTCGAGCCTGCCGAGGACACGAAGAAGATCTTCCTCGACCCAAGCTGCTCCGAGGGGAAGGCGCTGCTCATCAGCACCTCTCTCAACGCCAAATAGGAAGCAGTGCTCGTCGACTTTCTCCGTGCGAACGCCGACATGTTTGCGTGGAGTCCCTCTGATATGCCGGGCATACCGAGGGAGGTCGCCGAGCACGCCTTGGAGATCCGCCCCGGGTCTAAGCCGATGAAGCAACGCCTGCGCCGCTTCGACGAGGAGAAGCGCAGGATCATCGGGGAAGAAGTCAACAAGCTCTTGGCGGCCGAATTTATCAAGGAGGTTCACCATCCCGAGTGGTTAGCTAATCCTGTAATAGTGAAAAAGAAAAATGGGAAATATAGGATGTGTGTAGATTACACCGGCTTGAATAAAGCATGTCCTAAAGTTCCATTTCCCTTGCCACGCATCGATCAAATCATTGACTCGACGGCGGGATGTGAGACCCTCTCCTTTCTCGATGCCTATTCCGGCTACCATCAGATCCGGATGAAGGAGTCCGACCAGCTCGCGACTTCCTTCATCACCCCCTTCGGCATGTACTGCTATATTACTATGCCCTTCGGCCTTCGAAACGCTGGGGCAACGTACCAGCGGTGCATGCTCCACGTGTTCGATGAACACATCGGCTCGACGGTCGAGGCCTATGTCAACGACATCGTGGTCAAGACCAAAAAAGTCGAGGCTCTCGTCTCTGACCTCGACGCAGCGTTTAAATGCCTCCGGGCGAAGAGCATCAAGCTAAACCCCGAGAAGTGTGTCTTCGGCGTCCCCCGAGGCATGCTCTTAGGGTACATAGTCTCTCAGCGGGGCATCGAGGCCAACCCGGAGAAAATCTCGGTGATCATCAAGATGGGGCCCATCCGAGACCTCAAAGGCGTTCAGAGGGTCACAGGATGCCTGGCAGCCCTAAGCCGCTTCATCTCCCGTCTCGGGGAAAAGGCGTTGCCCCTCTACCGCCTTTTGAAGAAATTGGAGCACTTCGAATGGACCCCCGAAGCCGAGGAAGCCCTCTCAAAGCTCAAGTCTATGCTAGCCTCGCCCCCGATCCTAGTACCTCCTCATCCGGCTGAGCCCGTCCTCCTCTATGTCGCCGCGACCACCCAGGTGGTCAGCGCGGCCATAGTGGTCGAGAGGGCAGAAGAAGGGCACACCCTGCCCGTTCAAAGGCCGGTCTATTTTGTCAATGAAGTGCTCTCGGAGACTAAGGCCCGCTACCCTCAGATTCAGAAGCTGTTGTATGCTCTAGTCCTTACGCGGCGCAAACTCCTACATTACTTCCAAAGCCACCCGATAACCATGGTGTCGTCCTTCCCCCTCGGGGAGATAATCCAGAATCGAGAGGTTTCAGGGAGAATTACCAAGTGGGCAGTCGAGCTGATGGGCGAGGCCTTCACTTTCGCACCACGAAAGGCCATCAAGTTACAGGTGCTGGTGTCATGGCCGAATGGACCAACGCTCAACTACCGCCCGTACAGATCTAGGCCGAACTATGGACCATGTACTTTGATGGGTCGATGATGAAAACGGGAGCGGGCGCGGGCCTGCTCTTCATCTCGCCCCTCGGGGTTCACATGCGTTACGTAATTCGACTCCACTTTGCAGCCTCGAACAACATCGCGGAGTACGAGGCCCTTGTGACTGGACTACGCATCGCTATCGAGCTCAGGGTTCGACGCCTCCAAGCTCGGGGCGACTCGCAGTTAGTCATCGATCAAGTAATGAAGGCATCGAGCTGCCGTGAACCAAAAATGGAAGCATACTATCAAGAGGTCCGCAAATTGGAAGACAAATTCCATGGCCTCGAATTAACACACATTGCTCGGCGCTACAACGAGGCCGCGGATGAGCTCACAAAGATCGCGTCAACCCGAGGCACCGTGCCACCCGACGTCTTCGTAAAAGATCTCTACAAGCCATTAGTTGACTTCGCGGGTGAACACGAACATATGTCCAAGGGGGTCGAGCCTCAACCAACCCCAGCCCTCTCGACCGGGGCCGAGGTCATGGACCTCGAGGTATCACCCCCTCGAGCAAGCGACAAAGCCGATTGGCGTAAGCCCTTCCTCGAATACCTTACTCAAGGGGAGCTGCCTAATGACCGGAATGAGGCTCGACGTGTTGCGCGAAGGGCCAAAACCTATGTCCTCTTCGGTCCAGACAAGGAGCTCTACCGACGGAGCCCGACCGGAGTTTTGCAGCGTTGCATCACCATCGAGGAAGGCAAGAGGTTACTCAACGACCTACACTCGGGGGCTTGCGGTCATCATGCTGCACCCAGGACCCTCGTCGGGAACGCTTTCCGACAAGGCTTTTACTGGCCGACCGCTGTCTCTGACGCCGTCAGCCTCATCCGCTCATGTGAGGGTTGCCAGTTCTATGCCAAGCAGACACACCTCCCTGCGCATGCTTTGCAAATGATCCCCCTCACATGGCCGTTCGCCGTATGGGGGCTCGACCTCATTGGTCCCCTCAAAAGGACAACTGGAGGCTTCACCCACCTACTCGTTGCCATCGACAAGTTTACCAAGTGGATCGAGGCCTGGCCTATCGGCAATATCCGCTCCGAGCGGGCGGTCGATTTCTTCACCAACATCATTTATCGCTTCGGGGTCCCGAACGTCATCATCACTGACAACGGGACACAGTTCACTGGCAATAAGTTTTTGGATTTCTGCGATCGCCATCACATTCGCGTGAACTGGTCCGCGGTTGCCCATCCTCGAACTAATGGCCAGGTCGAGCGCGCCAATGGCATGATTTTGCAGGGACTCAAGCCGAGAATCTTCAACCGCCTCAACAAGCACGGCAAGAAGTGGGCCATCGAGCTGCCCTCGGTCCTATGGAGCCTAAGGACAACACCTAGTCGAGCCACGGGGTTCACCCCATTCTTCTTGGTCTATGGGTCCGAGGCCGTCCTCCCCACTGACCTCGAGTATAGTTCCCCTCGACTAAAGGCGTACAACGAGCAAAGCAACGAGGAAGCCCTCGCAAACACCACCAACCAACTTGAAGAAGCTCAAAACATGGCCCTCTTCAACTCCGCAAGATACATGCAGAAGCTTCGACGCTACCACGACAAGCATGTGCGCAAAAGGGACCTTCGAGTGGGCGACCTCGTCCTATGACGGCGACAGAGCAACAAGGGCCGGCACAAGTTAACTCCACCATGGGATGGCCCCTTCATCGTAGCAGAGGTGTTGAAGCCTGGAACCTACAAGCTCGCTAACAAAAAAGGCGAAATCTTCACCAACACATGGAACATCGACCAGCTACGTCCCTTCTATCCCTAAGTCGATGCCTCCTTCTTACATTTTCGCATAACGGAATGCTTTCGATCACAAGCTTAATTTCCTTATACATGCAAGAGGTAGCCTCGACTCTGCTCCCTCAGAGTCGAACCTCCCTCGGGGGCTATAAAGGGGGGGAACCCCCCGAGTCCCCAAAAACTCGATTTTTCAAAACTCAAAAAGTCTATTTTCTCCCACGCACCTCGATACGTTCTAATACTTAGTCAAAAACGCCATGCGAATGTCCCAAGCGTCGAGGGCTGTCGAGCCAGGAGACCACCTACGCCCCAGGGCTACGGTACCTCCACTCGCTCCCCGACGGGGGGGCACGAACATACGTCGAATTCACGCTATCAGGAACGCGAGAAAGAAAAGGACTTAAAAATCATACACTCTCTAAGTCTCGAGGTCCACTCTGCCTCGATATGCCTCGACATGGGTTAATACTAAGTCAAAGACGACACAAGAAGGTCCGAAAAGTCGAGGGATGTCGCGAGGGGAGACCACCAACGCCCCAGGGCTACGGCACCTCCACTCACTCCCCCCTTCGAAGGGCACGATCGTGTGACGAAATCGATAAAAGTAGAGACCCGATCAGGCAGTAGAGACAGAAAAGACTTAGAGCACACTTAGACATAAACGTACGAATATAAATGTACATTGGCTCGAGGCTTCGCGACCTCGAGAACAAAAGATTACAAAATTTCTCACAAAGGCCTCCTTGCCCAGGCTTGGCTCACAGGCCATCATCCTCAGGAGGCGGAAGGACCTCACGCTCGAAGAGGCTCGCGAGATGACCGCCAGGTTCCTCGGTAGCGTCGACCAACCCCATGAAGACGGCTTCGTTCTCCTCATCAGTCTTCGAAGGGTCGCTGACGAAGCCGTGGGACACAACCTCCATGTCGTAGATGTAGCCGGAGCCGATGACCGCCATCGCCCGCTTCACGCCGACATGAAGGGCACCCCTCACCTTCTCCTTAACCACGCGGCCGAGCTCGAACAGCCGGTCAAGGAGAGGCACCCCATGGACGTCATCCACGGCCGATTCAGGACGAGAAACGCTGAGGCCGTCACAGACCATGTCGAGCATACTGCCGAGCTCGCCGGTCAGCTTCACCTCGGCCGTGTATGACTTCTAAAGCAGGCCGAGGTCATGATGAGCCCGATCCAGCTCCTCCTCTAAGGCTGAAAATAAACAAACGGAGTCAGCGACGCTTAAGAAAGAAGACCAAGGCAGAAAACTCTTCGAGAGAAGAAGGAAGACTCACCGATGACGTGGGTCTCGAGCTTCGTGTGGGTGTCTTGCAGAATGAGATACTCGTTCGCAAACGCCTCACCAGCGCGGACCATCGACGCGTTCTCCTCCTTGAGCTTTTTGAGGGCCTCGCCTGCCAAAATGGCATTCCGCCTTTGCTCTCACCAGGCTTCGGAAAGCCTGGTGTTTTCAGACACCGAGACCTCGAGCTCCTTCCGCACCGCCTCGAGGGCTGCGCCAACCCTTGCCAGCTCGTCGCTGGCCTCGGACCTCGCCCGCTCGAGGGCCCTCCCCGCTTCCTCCTTCGCCTTAGCCTCGGCCTCCTTGGACTGGGCGGCCACTTCTCGGGCCGAGGCGATCTCGGACTTTGCCTTCTCAAGCTCACTCTGAGCGGCAGCGGCCTCCTCCTTTGCCTTCGCGGCCTCGACCCAGGAAGCCTCGTGCGTGGCTTCTAGCTCGGGGATCTAGTTCCACTTATCCTTGGCGCCATGGATAAGATAGGACTTGATGTTCGAGCGCTTTCTCAGATCCTAAGAGCAAGAAGAAGAAAAGACATCATCGACAAAGCAAATACGCCCCGAGTTCCATAACTTCGAAGAAGGACGCTTACCCTGAGGCGCTGGTGAAGGTTGTTGCTGACGAGGCCGAACATTGTCTTCAGCGAGCTCTGAAGGCAAGAACGCTCCTCCTCGATGGCCCTCCAGCACTTGAGCTCTGCGGGGTCATCCACCTCCCATGAGGAAGCATCGTGGCTAGTGGTGTCGTGGACGCGGATAGGCTCTGAGCCCCATCCCGAAGTCTCTGCCTCGAAGCGCCGCCGCGCCGCCTCGGCTCCGGCACCCTCCGCTTCGATGGCCGCGACTGCTGCAGATCGTTGCTCGGGAACCGCAGGGGGAGACTGACCCTCCCACGGCACGATGGCCAGCAAGCCGGCCTGTGGCTCCTCTCGCTTGACAAAAGGGTCCACCAGGGCAGACACGGCGACGCTCGCCTCCTCGACCGAAGCACCCATGGGGGGCCCCGCCTGACGGGTCTGCTTCGGCACCCCTGGACTCAACGACCCCCGACCTCGGTGATGACAGGGGGGCACGGCGTCTTTCTCCTTCCCTCTGTCGACGGAGGCCTCGCCCTCCTCGGCCTCGAGGACGATGGGTGCCGCCACCGAAAACCCCAGCCGCGAGTCATCCGAGGGGCCCTCCGGCACGCTGCTCCTCGGTGCCTCGACGGCCATCCCGGCTCGGGGGCTCGACGCCACAGCCACCGTAGGCTCGGTGGCCGCTTCAGCTCCCCGGGCCAACGCCGCGTGTGCGGCCTTGACCCAAGCGACGACCCCCGCGTTCGATATCGACGGAGGAGTCGACCCGGCGCTCGAAGGGACCGTGCCCGCAACCGGAGCCACCGCGACCGCCCTCGCCTCCGTCGCAACCTCCGTCCGAAGGCGCTTGGCTGGGGCAGGCCCCGCCAGTGCTCGCTCGTGCTTGAGCCTGTAAGAAAGGAAAAATTAGACGTGTGGAATCGAGACACGAAAGCTGCTCCAAGGTTAAGAACTTACCCCACCGGGAACCTTCCCGGGGTTCGTGAGGCCCCCGTCGACGGCCGCGGAAGGCTTGAGGCCGCCACCGATGCGGCTAAGGCCAGCGCCACTGGCCCGGCCCCGAGGGCCGGGTGACTTTCATGGGGCCCCTCCGTGGGCCCCTTAGGACCAGCGGTGCCCTGCGTTGAAGTGGCACCGGCCGCGACCCTCCGGGTCGAGAGGTGCTCCTCTTCTCCGCTCCAATCCTCCCCCGATTCCTCAGGCGAGGACCTTGCGACGGGCCCCACCTCTCGTCTCTGCTTAGCCGAGCACTGCTCGCCGGCTGAGAGGTCGAGGCTATGCATCCGCCTCTTCTTGCCCTCCTCATCCTTCATCTTCTTTGCCGACGGGGCGCCGAGAAGCCCCGTCGGACGAGCCCCGAAATCTTCCCTAACGGGGGGCAGCGACAGCTCATAGTCGAGCTCCCCCTACGCGCAAAAGCCCAAAGAATGTAAGGTGAAAAGAAACAAAAAGAAGGGCTCGACAAAGTAATACACTTACCAGTTCGGGGCAACCAGGATCCGGCCGCATCGGAAGACGGTTGACATCCTACGCCGTGAAGGGGCCCGACACCGTGCCTCGAACCCTCTTGGCGATGCTCTCCGGAGTAATAGCCTCGGCTACCATCCGGCTCCCCCTAAGCTCCACTCCAGCGACCATCTGGCTCATGCGAAGCGAGCGCCGCATCAGGGGGAGCACCCGTCGATGGTGGAAGGCCGAGGCAACGACCCTGGCAGTTAACCCCTGCCCTCGAAGGGTCGCCAGGGCGTCGAGGAGGTCTTCGAGCCTCCCTTGATGGTCCCACACTGGGACGCCCCAGTTGTGGGGACGCGACTCGATGATGCGCCCCGTGTACGGAGGCAGCAGCCCCTCGTCGTTCCTGATGTAGAACCACTTCGAAGGCCAGGGGCCGTGGCTCGAAGTCAGGCCGATAGGGATGAAGTCGTCAGCCTTCCTCATGGTGAAGTTGCAGCACCCAACCCGCACCAGCCTCCGCACCCCCTACGACGCGCTCTTGGAAAAGTACTCCACCCGAAAGAGATGGAGCCAGAGCTCCCAGTGCGCCTCCACCCCGAGGTAACCCTCGCAGACTGTGGTGAAGATGGCGGCATAGGAGATCGCATTGGGGGAGAGATGCTGAAGCTCGATCCCATAGTAATGAGTGAGGGCGCGCATGAACCGGCTCGGCGGGGCACCGAAGCCCAGCCGGTGGAACTTGACGAAGCTGACCACGTAGCCCTCCGGTGGGTTCGGCTCATGGTCCCCCTTCGGCGGAACGAGCCATTCGGGCTCGTCCTGTTGGTGATGGGGTGAAGAAGGCCCTCCGCCACCAACCCCTCCAGCTCCTTCCTTGTCACCTTCGAGGAGAGCCACGCTGCGGGCTGGAGAATCTCCGGCGGCGCCATGGCAAGAGCACGGAGCTCTTCGGTGGACGGACGACCCGGAAGATTTCCTATCTCCGTAGGGAGGCGAGCGCGAGGAAGGAAAGCGCAGGGAGGCGAGCGCGAGGAAGGAAAGCGCAAGGAAGGCGAGCGCGAGGAAGGCGAATGCGAAGACGGCAGGAAAGCAAGTGAAGAGCAACGGTGCGCGGAGTCCCCGCATTAAATGCACCAAAGCACTTTCCTCTCGATTCCAGTGCGTCATGGACAGGGCCGTTTCGCATTCACCCCCTCGACTACCATCGACCACGAACACATGTCAAGCATCCACGAACCAGGCGTTATGCTGGCCCCACCACAACCGTGCCGTTCCGACTTCCGTGATATTACGGCCGCGCCGTTTCAAATCTTTTCTTGAAAAATAAGAACTGACAGTTATCCTCCTCGAAATGCGCTTCAAGTACAAGAATCGCCCACTACCGCGCCGCTCCGGCTTCTGCGTAAAAAGGCACGCGTGATGGACAGGAGGAGTCATCCACAGACGGATCTTCCCACGACACGGGATACGGGCCCAGGCCCTCGAAATCTCCAGGGAGCGAAGGCTGGCCCTCGAAAAGGGTTCGACAGCCACCCTCGAGTACCGGAGTTAGGGGTGACTGAGGGGGGCCGACGCGAGTCCCTTGCTCGAGAACAAATTCTCGAGGCCCCCTCGGACATATTCAAGGCAAAACTAAGGGACCACGACAGAATCCCCTCGAGGGGAGGCATCGAGCCACCAGACCCGATCGAAAGGGTTTGGCATCCGCAGGACCCACTATTTTGCTCGAATAAGAGCGCCTCAGGGCCACTAGTCGACCCCTATCGAACGGGGCACGAGCTCTTACTTGAAACTCCCGATAGTAGCTCACCTGAGACGTTGATGCTCGCCCGAGCATGGGTAGCACAATGCTTCTCCCCCCTCTACCCGATCGAAAGGGTTCGTGAGGGTCGAACGAAAAAGACGAGCTCGCACCTGACCGGCTTCAACGAAAGAAGCTAAGGAGCGGACTCGCAACTGGGTGGCCTCGACGAAAGAGGACCCAACCACCCGGGGGCTCGGTCACTCGAGCATGCATCGACCAAATGAAAAATAAAAGACCTCGGGCGAGTATTCTACTCACCCGAGGCCTCGGGGGCTACACCCGAAGGGTGCGCTCGCGCGCACCCTTTGGAATACGACCAACACTCCGAGTCCATCTGACTGAGCCTCCGTGTAAGTATCAACACTTACACGAAGCCTCGGGGGCTACTGTCGGTTACCGAGAGTAGGGATAACCTAAACCTTCCTTGGTTTTGGTTGAACCCCGAGTTTACCCCTAGATTAATCTCGCGCAACCAGACCGTACATCCTCGACCCACCGGGCCCATCGGCAAAAAACACACTGGGCCGGCCCACAACAGAATGCTTAACTTCTGCCGTAACCCTCGACAAAACACTAACGTCACCATCTGACCCTCGACAAAACGCTGACGTCACCAGTTGATGATCGCTCGAGATGGGGGAACCCTTGTCGAGTGACGAGGCCCCGGCGGGACGGACGCCTCGACACGACAAGGGTCGAGCCCCCCTCGATCCACCGATTCCCGGTGCGTCCGATAGCGCATTTAATGCAAAAACTACCTAACCTCGTCAAATCATATGGCTATAGTGTCTGCACAGTGGTCCGTACAGCGGTCGAATCCCGCTTTACTGCCCATGCTGAGGGCGTGCATCGGTCTGCACGACACTATTACGCCGTACTCAGTGCTGTTAGGCAGCTCGAGACCCCCCTCGACGCGCTACGCGACAAGCAACCGACATCGAATTCCCTAGATTCGATCTTATCCGCTCAACCACTACGCTCGAGGCTACCCCTCGACTAGGCCTCGAGTACGCATCGACGCCCTCCGGTCAACCTGCATCGACCTCGAAAGCTGCGCCAACAACTCTCGATACGACCCCCACAGGAACTCGCACGTCCTCTACAGGGGATCGCGTCTTTCACCGGTTAGCAACCACGTCTTCGAAGGACGCCGGTCAACTCCGAGCCACGCTGCTACAGAACAAGCCATGCTCAGCGCACGTCTCTACGGAGGCCTCGAGTTGACCGCCACGACCCACGACGTCACCGTCGCGTCATCGAACCAGAACATATGTACCCCTGCGCCTCCCCTTGGCCTATAAAATGGGACGCCAGGAGACCCAATAGGGAGACGAAAGAACGACTCCAGACAACGATCTCACGACAACCGAACACACGCCTAGGAAGACTCCTAGACTCCGAATAACTCTCCCGCTCTGTACTCGACCCCTCCCTCGAATCCTCTCCTCCGCTTGTATTCGCCCCTGTACAAGCACTTAGGTGCAAGATAATACAAATCTTCTCCCCCCGCTGGACGTAGGGCCTTCTTTGCCCGAACCAGGATAAATCGCAGTGTTCTTCTTGCATCACCATCCGGACGGGTTACACACACATATGTTTACTCGTTGGCTTAGGACGCCCCCGGGTTCCTAACGCCGACACACTGAATGTTCGACAAAATAAATACTCTTTGTTTTGCAGGGTTAGGTAAAATTTACGCCACTACATAATCTACTTATTCTGAATGTGAGACATAAACTGTAAGTTCTTGTTGAATTATATAGAGATTAATTAATTAATTGGTTTATATGTGCCATATGAATCCATTTAAAAGAATATCATGTTCTGCAGTTATTAGTTCTTCACAAGTAACACTGTGATATATTAACGGTAAGTAAGCTAGAATGTGGCAAACAAAAACAATAAATATTTTTTAAGCACGTGCGTGTCGCACGTGCATTTTAACTAGTTGGGCCAAGCAAGATATACGTGTATATGGCATGCCTTATCGATCTGGAACTTTACGAAGTGCTGAAGGACTCCTGTTTGCGTATGGCACGAACGGCGTCGTGATATATACATGGAAACATAAGCAGGAAAGAAACACATGCGTTGACGTGGTCACCGGACCAGCGCGTGATTTGACCTTGGACAAGCAAAATAGGAGACGTCATGGTTACGTGGCCAAATTAGCTATGAATATTATATTCAGATTAGCATGCATGTTAGATATACAATATCTTTGTATACGTGGGGAAGAGTCTTGTTCCTGTACGCCAAGTCCAGCAGCCCTATAAATATAAAGGGTCACGGCACATTGTACTTTTATCTCTCGATCAATCAACAACAATTACTTTTATGGCTCCGTCCACCCCTTATGAGTAGGAGTAAGGTAGATTCGGGAGTTCTTCATCATGGCTGAGTGCCATCCAGTCGACACAGGTCAGTTATGCCTCTATCATGTTTCGAATGTCATCCGGTGGACGCAGGGCTTGGTAGATCATGACCGCGTCTTGTTAGGTCAAGACATCAATTCTTGCTTGTTTTTAGTTTGTTAGCTTAAGCTTAACACCATCCGGTGGACGTTAAGTTCTCGGTTAGATTGGGTATCATCCGGTGGAATAGATCTAACTTTGGCTTGCTAAGCTAGAAATCAAGTAAGGGTTAGTTATCCGGTCATTTGTTTGCCTCTAGATTGGCCTAGGTTTGGGAACATTGATTCTTGTTTATGCTCAACGTCATCTGGTGGAGGTTGATGTATTAAGATAAATTGGGTGTCATCCGATTGAACAGGTTTAACCTGAACAAGGATTAGTCGACTTGAGCTTATATCAAACTAAAAGTCGAGCAAAGGCTAGTTATCGGCTCTATTAGGCTTGGCATCCTAGTAGATTCATTAAGTTACCGATATTGTTTGCTCTTTTAGTTATCGGCTCTATTAGGCTTGGCATCCTAGTAAATTCATTAAGTTACCGATATCGTTTGCTCTTTTAATGATTTATTTATTATAACAATATCTTTGTCCAGTCAAGATTGATAGATTTGGCCTTAGATCTTACTGAATTCAATCGTCTTTTATAATCAATACTTATTCTTGCCATGATGATTGATTTTCTGCTTTTATTGGCTAAATTCATTCAATCTTGATCGTTACATGTTGTGCGTTCCGTTGCTTGTTTACTTATGGATAGATCTAAAGTTGATTTAAGCTTAACCATGTTTGCTTTGATCTTAGATTCGTTTATAATAAGATAAGTAGCTTGTTCGTGCTTCATGGACCTTGTATCAACTAAATAGCCAATGTGGTTATGCTTTCACGAGTAGCCTGCATATATAGATTTATTTATACATGCATGCTTCCTATCCTGTTCGTATCGACTAAGTTAGATCGACTAAGGGCTCTTTGCTTGATATGCCTTTCAAATAGCCATTTTAGCTTAGTCTTTACGTTTATTTATGATTATCATGCTAAAGCGTTGACTTTCTAGTCAATGGCTTCTATCACTGGCTCTCGAGCCGTATATTGGAACTATATGGCAACAAAAACGGCATGTTTCACCCTGTGTTACTAATTTGTCATCTCCTCATCAATTGTAGGGTTAAATTGACTGACACACCTATATTCGAAGGATCCAATCCAACCCGGCGACAGAGGTTCAAGGAATCTCGGAGCTCCCTGCTTCAATACTTCTGGTGGGCCTCCAAGTGTGTTGGTCGTGTGAACCAATTTTCATGCCAACAGGCCCCTACAAATCAATTAAAAAACAAAAAAAGGGGCCTGCCACAAGGCTCGCTAGCGCCCGACCGCACGTGCTCGGCAGCGCCCTCGGCCGCCGCTGCCGTTGCCGCTGTCGTCCGCCCACCCGCACTGGCCATCGCCGCTGCAGCTGCTGCCCGCCCGCCCACGTTGGCCATCACCGCTGCCATTATCGCTGCCCAGGGACATCGCTGCTGCCGGTCGCCCCCCGCATGGGGCGCTGTCGTTGCTGCTCGTGAGGCCCACCCCTAGATCTGGTGTTGTCGGGCCGCGTGGGGAGCGGGAAAGGGGAGGGGTGATGTGCCGGTGGGGGAGGGGGCGCCGCGCTGGCGGCAACACACAGATGGATCGAAAAGCAAAAGAAAAAGGGTAAAACTCACTCAAATGACCAAAAGCCAAAGAAAAGCTGAAACCGGGTCATTTAAAATGAGCAAAGCTTGGTCCCCAAAGACATGGGCAGGCTCAACACAACCAAGCAAACATAGCTAGTCCTCAAGAAGAGACAAAACGAGCTCAATACCACTAGCTAAAGCTTCGGAGCAAAACCATCAAACTCAGAGCAAAACAAAGTACCCTAAAGCTGCCAAAACCAAAGTTAGTCCCTCCAGAAGAGGCAAAGACTCAACACAACTAACCAAATGGCCTCAAATGCACAAACTCTCCCTGAACTGATCATATCTCACAAATGTATGCACGCTCAACTAATTCACCCCATGAGCTCTAAATGGAAAATCTCTTCCCCCATTTGATACATGCACACATCAAGCAACCAAAAAACTGGAACTCCCCCTGAAAATATGCTATGAATATCCGTGGGATGAAGGATGCAAGAGCTTCAGGATTAGATCATTCAGAATGAAAAAATGCTCTAAGTGATATTGTCACATGTGTGCGGCAATAAATCCATATGCTAGCAAATGCTCAAATTGATCATATGATACAATTGTGAATTGCAAAGCATTTTGAGCACATTTTAGTCTTGAGAAAGTGTTCACCATAGAATTAGCACTTAGCAGATGCAGGCAGAAGATCAAATAAGTGCTACCAAACCTATGCAGCATGAACTACCTCAAGCAAGTGCCAATCAACATGCGAAAGATGAGCTCAAACTTGTGTTTTTCAACAGATTTTCATTCAATTCTTTTGACACAAGTGCGAGGCAAATCATGTGATTGCGAGAAGTTGTAAGCATTGACTTACCTTACTTTTCAACTGGGCGAAGCCTATGTCACAAAGACAATGAAGCTTAAAGCATCAGTTTTGGTCATACACTACACTACTCAAGTACAATGAGAAGTAGCTCGATACAGTCAGGTGTGACAGTGCAAACTCTCTCGATCTTTCTGTTTCTTTTTATTTTGGAGTCAAATTTTAGCACAAATTTGTCAGAGTATATCCAATGAAAATGAAAGACTCCAGGATTGAGACATAGCAACCTAGCATAAACATGAAAGCAAAAGAATCTCACACATCCTACACATGCTAGGAGCCAAGCTCGGTGGTCAGTGGCGGACCCAGGAATTGTCCAAGACTAGGGCCAAATCTAAACTGGCCAAAATTCGAAAGCTACGGACCATACATACATATTTGTCATAGAAAACAATTATTCTCAAAAAAGTTTGCAATCGAAAGAAGTTCTTCAGCTATATAATTAATGAAAAAATAAAATCAACTAACATTGGGAACTAGGAAATTTGCAATCACAATTAGTTTCAGATCGAAACCTTGCTCGGATGCTCTGCTCGCCTGCAGGGAGGAGCCGGAGCCTGGTAGCACAATAGCGGGCGGCCGGTCAGCGCCAGACTGAGGAAAGGGTCGTGCGCGCCACGGAGTGTAGAGTGGAGGGCCAGAGGTAAAGGGGCGACGCCGTGAAGCTGGAGCAAGAGTGGACGACCAGAGGAGGTGAGGGGTGGCTGCTGGCGGCCAGCGCCCCGCTAGGCAGAGTGGGCGAGGGTGGGTCGCCGCTCAGCTTGCGGCGGCTGGCACGAGTCGTGACGAGACTCAAGAGTCGCGAATCAGACGGTGAGAGGACCAAGCGACTGAAAGCAAGCGATGAGCGGTGTGTTGCCCTTCCCCTTCGCTGGCTCTCAGTATTGGGTTGTTTGATGGGCCAAAACTGAAGACCTGCTCCCTTGTTACATGGGCCACGACTAGGGCAGCGGCCTAGGCTGCCCTAGTGCTAGGTCCGCTAATGTCAGTGGTGAACTAGTTTTTAGATTTCAATAGTTATTAAGCAAATTCACCTTTGAAAACAAACTTATCAAAAGTGTGTCATATAAGCAAAGTGAGCCTATGCTTGCCAAAGCACCATCATGTACCACACAAGACATCTGTCACTAAGAGCATATCTCATTCTAAGTGATATACACATGAAGCTCAGAAATGCCCTATAGTACATGATGCAATGCAAAGCATGTATGAAACAAGAACCAAAACAAATCTTTAATATAAAAAAACCAAAAACTAGTATATGAGATCCAAAGCTTCCCTCCTCTAAAAAGGGAAGAAAAACCAACTCCTCCGCAAGTGATCAAAGGTGGCTTGGTCTAGGGGTTTTGTGAGGATGTCTGTGAGTTGGTTCTGGGTGTCTACATGGCAAAGATCGATGTTGCCTTTTTCATTGTGGTCTCTTAGGAAGTGGAAGCATACATCGATATGCTTAGTTTTGGAGTGGAGTATAGGATTCTTTGCCACGTTGATTGCACTGGTGCTATCATATAGAAGTGAAACTCTCTCACAGCTCAAGCCAAAGTCTCTCAAAGTGGTTGTTATCCAAAGAAGCTATGAGCAGCAGCTAGCAGCGGCAACATATTAAGCCTCGGTAGTGGATTGGGTTACGCTAGACTACTTTTGAGAGGACCAAGACACCAAAGACGAACCCAAAAACTGATAGGTACCCAAAGTGGACTTACGATCTAACCGGCACCTAGTGAAATCAGCATCAAAATTAACCACACAAAGATAGAGTCCAAGAGGAGTTAGCTTTGTCTTGGTGACTAGCTCATCAACTTCTTGAGGAGCCTTTGTTGTGAGCTCAAGGCCTTGACTAGGAAGCAAGACTTGATGACCAGGAGCATATCCTTTGTGGAGCTCCAATGTGGAGTAGGTTTGGCTTAGTGTCAACCGAATCATGGGATAAAAATTCTTGTGCCAAGTATGCATCCTCCTAACCCACTTCTTTATGTTTCTGCATTTCATACTTGCAACTTGTGTGCCTCTAGCTTTCTTAGAGTAGTATCTTGATAGGCTCTAGGTTGTAAAACTATTTGTGGGTGGGAGCAAACACATAGTGGAAACCTAGTTGGAATGATCTAGTTTTACTTTGTTCAAATAGTTGGCAAAAATAGGATAAGGTTATAAGTTGTCTAATTCACCCCTCCCCTCTTAGGCTATCATATGAGCACCGATTTCTTTCAAAGGTACATGTCTAATTATATCTATTGGATCGATAGTTCTAGTTGAAGCCTATCTGTCTAATTCTTTTTGTCTATTGGATCCATTGATCTGGTTGACATATATCATTGCTAAACTCTTACAGATTAACGCAGAAGGTTTGCCTTGTCTCACGTTGCCCTAACCTTAGGAACTTTCTCAAGACTAAAATTATTATCATCAAGTGGAAGAAATGGCCTATTATAAGAGTTTTTGGTATAAACCATTATTTCAACATCACCGATTATTACCCCATCTTCTTGTTCTAATCTGAAGGTGCAATGTTTTCTATGTCTACCACTAGCGACCAAATAGAAATACTGGATGTTATCATTATCTGAAGCTGCGATGTTTTCTATGTCTACCATTTTATTTCCTCTTCCCTGAATAAATGAACTAATCTTTCTTTAAGGTAATGTTTCATATCAGTTTCTTGGTCAAAGAGAGCTATCATTCATCTCCAGCTTTTGTTCAAAGCATCAATCATAGAGATTAATTTCTTCTTTTCTTTCTTATTCTGGCCTGCTGCATTTTTGTCCCATCATTTCAAAAATTACTGAAGGGATTTAATTTTATTCTGCCATTTTTCATAGTAATTTGCCTCTGTTTTCTGGTTGCCAAACATTAGTGGCCAGTTCATAGAAACCATCTCTTATCAGCCAGCCTCAGTCAAATTTAAACAATGGCTGTTGTTTATTATTAGAGGAAGCACCTGCGCTTATAATAAAGGAGTGTGATCTAAATTACTTCTATCACTGGCATGCACAGTTCTATCTTTGTGCAGTGCTAGTGAGTTTTCCCCATTTCTTTGTTCATTCCTATTGCGGGAGCCATGCCTGGAGTAAATGGTGAGTCAACCTTAGAAGTAAATGTTCCCAGCTTTTCATGCCGCAGTCGATCCTACTCCCTCTATCACAAATTAGATCCCAAATTAGATGACGTTTTGGTTTTCTCAGATACATTATTTTTACTATTAATCTAGACATAGTGTATATCTAGGTGCGTAGCAAAATCTATATATCTAGGGAAGCTAAAACGTCGTTTATGACGGTGGGAGTATGTGGCAACGATTCATCACCGGAAAGAACGGCCTTACAAGACTAACAACTTCCTTTATATTTTGCAAAAGCATGTACCATATGCGCATATTCCCAGGGGAGGTAGCCATTCACTACTACAGAATGAACTATCACCGCCGCCTACATCACTGCCGGAATTTTAAAACCGACACTGATAGATACATCACTGCTGGTTCGTAAGGAAAAAGACTTTCACTGTCGGAGTTTTATGCGAACCGCCACTGATCATATTATCACTGCCGGTGTGTAATATAACCCGGTAGTGATGTTGATCACTGTCGGCGGTGGTACCAGCCGGCACTGATGGATAGGCGAACCCGCAAACATCTTCTCCTCCACTCGTTTTCTGTGCTATTGCTGCGCTCTCCAAGATTTCCTCTCCTCGGGCCTGCATGGTTCCTCTCCTCCCGCATGGCTACATGGCCACCGGCTCCTCCCCCGGTTCCATCTCCTCCAGTCCACCCGCATGGCTGCTCGCTCCTCCCCCGATTCTCTCTCCTGGCGGCATCGATTACTTCCCAGCTCCCGGTGGCTGCGTTCCTCGGGGCCGCAGGTCTCTTCCATGGCCGATCCCAGCCATGATGGCTCCCATACTGGTGGCGGTAGCAACAAGCCAACGACACCTGCGTTGTCACCTTCCCTGGATCTGGCAGTCCCTGCACCCTTCTCGTTGCTCAGGCAAGGGCCTCGACGGGGCTTGGCAAGGGCGGTGCTGTGGAGACGCTGGGCGGTGGCGTGACCTCTCCACATCCAGCGGCAGCGAGGAGGAAGAAGGTGCCCGGTGGATCCAGATCTAGATTCATGTCCAGGTGTATTTCTTCTTAATCCCATGAACATCTTCATAGTTCTTCTTTGTGATGTATGAATCTTTCTCGTGATGTACTGAATCTGAGATGTACAAATCCTTGTAATGTGCTGAATGTTTCTGTACGAATCGATTTGTGGTTGAGTGTGTTGAATCTCTCCTTTCTATGTGATGTACGAATTTTTAATGGATGAAATGCGGTAGAGCGGTGCCGTTAGCAAGCGAGCATGACGGTGACGTTAGTGGCAACAGTAACAAGCATTCTCGCTGAAGCATGCTATTCCTTTTCTTATTTTTTTAAAAGTCTATCACTACCGGGTGAAATACCGACAGTGATGAGGCGACTACATCACTGCCTGTATAGTACCGCGGGTTCAAAATCCGGCAGTAAAGGAGTTTTTGAACCGGCAGTGATATAACCAACTGGATTAGTGGTATCTGGCTCGTGAGTACAGGTTCATTCATATAACACGACCGACATGCATACATACAACACATTACGTACGTACACAAAAGCACAAGATATACCGTATACATATGAGCGATCGAGTAATAGCCTACAGAGAATAGGTGAACAAAAGTACGTATATACGTGACCGCCACTTATTTTTTTTCTCTGCAGTACTTGTGATTCGAAGCCTTTTTACTTGCGCATCCAGAGCATGCTGGCCTGGGGCAGGAAGTGGCACACTGGCACGGTCCCCGGCACCACCCCGAGCTTCTTGAACGTCGGCCAGGAGAAGCCGGGCGACGCGTCCTTGTGGCACGCCGTCCCAGCATCGACCTTGGTTCTGTCGGCGCCGGCAAGGGTCACCGTGTACAAGGTGGCGGTGGTCGTGTGGCACAAGAAAACGGCGTAGGGGTAGGGCATGCGGTGGCAGGCCACCATGTCCCCGCCGGACACCGGCATGGGCTTGACAGACTCCACCACGTACACTTGCCTCGGGGTCGCCCCGTCCTTGCTGAGCTTCGTCACCGTCGCAGCGCGGACGTCTCGGGTGCCGAGGCAAGAGGCGGCGAAGTCGGCCATCGACTCGAAGGAGTCGACGCAGCGCAGGGCCACCACGCCGTCCAGGTGGGCCTCGCACTCTTTCAGGGTGGAGCGTATGGCGGCGGCGGCGGGGGAGTCGGCCGGGATGGAGAGGCGGGACAGGATTTCCGGTATTTTGGTGGAGGTGAACGGGATGGATTCCGCGTGGACGCGTGGGAGCGCGGGTGCTCCGGTGGCGGCGCCGGTGAAGTGGAGCGTCATCTTGGAACCCGGGTACAGGTCATGGAGGAGGAAGAAAGCTCTGCCCACCGAGTCCTCCTGATCATACACAGCTGAAGCTATCACGGCGCCGACCTGCTTGCACATGCACAAGCAATCCGCGTTAAGAGAGAGAGTGTGTGTGTGTGTACACGAAATCTTGGACATAAAGAACAAGCTAAATCACGAAGGTGTTCTTTTTCCATGTTGTAGCATAACTTAATTTCTTGAATAATGAATTAATCATTGGCTGCATGCGCATACGGCTCACCAGGAGCAGCGGGAAAGCTGCGAGTGACCTAGCCATCAGAAGCTTAGAAGATGGACTGGAGCCTTGCTCTGGGGTAGAAAGCTAGCAGTCGATGGCCGGTATTTATAGGGGAGGAATCGATCGATCGAGTGGGACGAAAACTATATATATATCCAGTATGTATTGGGAAAAAAGGAGCTAGCTGTTTACAAAATACTTATATAGTAGCAATTTAATTTTCGCATCTCTGGCACTTGGCATGGAGATGAGATAATTGTGTGTGACCTGACCTCACCTCGCAACCTGAACATTGATAGGCGAGCTGGAATACCCACCACCGGTAGTAGTGGGATGCATTTTGGCCTAATATATGCACCGCCGTAGCCCGCTCGCAGGTCTCGTGCTTAATTATGGCGTTCCATGTTTGAGGAGGATATTTCTATACCCTAGTAATGTGTCAAGGCTTCAAGGTTAGTAGCTTTTAAGATTGATTGTTTCATCACAAATTCCTGCCGGCGTATCACTACCAGCTTCTTTGGAACTTGTAGCGGTAAGGTACTACTGCCAGTTTATTACATATAAGCCAGCGAGCAGTGATAGGCTATTTGAATATCCCTGCCGATTCATAGGTGAATATAATGAATGTTTCTATAGTAGTGAATCGGATGTTCAATAATAATAAGGTGGCTTGTGACAAACAACAATGAGTACAGTTATGTGGCCGGAGACTGATAATCAACCATCGGTAAAACCAACCAACGGAGGGCAAAGGCCATCGACAATAGAATGGTATTAGTCTTCTATGAGATGACATGTTTGGTTTTACTAAGATTGCCTCCTCTTGGTCAACAGATTAACTCTTCACGTCCAAAAGATCACTTCTTCTTCTATTGTATTTTTTTCATTTGTTTCTTATTGAACTTTTGGTAAAGACTAATTGAGCCCCCGAACAGTCGCTCACTGCATCGAACCTCATCCTCATTCTCCACTGTGTTGAACCCTTATCTTTTGTTGCGGATACAAAAACTTCACTGTGCAATATTCTATCTGTAACACCCTAAGTTTCAACAAACATGGAATTTATGGAAATTTTAGAGGGTCTGCTCAAGTAAATACAGGCATCCACAATAGGCAAGTCACAATCACGATATGGCAATAATTCGGGAATAATAAATACAATCACGACATAATAAGATACCTAGATACCTAAGTATAGATATTCAACTAATTGACTAATCTAGCTGAGGAAGGAGACTAATTTAACATTATAAGAACTAATTATGTGTGAATGGTAGCACGCTTCTGCTAGGTTGGTTCGGTTGTTACTGGTAGACCACCTAGTGCGCTAGATGCACATTGCTTGTATGAAAAAAACTCTCTTCTTCTTAATAGCAATGATACGTAAATCTTTTATGTATTCAAAAAAAATAGGTGCCAGTTCCAGTTCCCATGCATGCCATCAACAATGGTACCTACATAGAAAACAAATAGGACATAAAATACAAGTTAAGTAAAAACACTCAACAAGTCCACTATGAAACTGATGAAAAATACAAAAAACATTCGCATTGAAGAACTGAATAAAAGACAATCCTTTACATGAGAAAACAAAACCATCTATGAATCAGTAGTTTTCTCAGAAACGGATAACATGAAAGTGACATCCTGAGAATTTACACCGTTCTTTTTATATCCACCTTTTCCAGTGCTCCGATCTTTCTAGTGTTGGTTGGAAGTGCATGGTGAGCTGCGACCATTCATAGTCCCTTTATCTACTTGGTCCACACTTCTAAGGTTCATTTTTCTTGCTTGAGAATCGTCCATATGACAAAATAAACAAAATATGAATTCAAAAGTGACAACAATTTTTCTTTTGCTATTATTATGCTGTAATGAAAAGTTTGCAGGCCAGTCGTCAGTAAGAACTGAAGTCTTGGTCATGTAGCACTTGTACAAAATTCAATTACGCTCTCTATACCAAATTATAAATTGTTCTAGCCCCCTCACTATTGCAAAATTATAAGTTGTCTTGGCCCTTCTCAATACATCATGCTTTTGTCTTTACCTAAAATGCCCTCGCACTTTCCGCCTTTGCACTCTCCACTAGTCACTCCCCTACACGCAAGCTCCACAAAATCCAAATCCCCCATGGTGGCCGTCGGCCGATTGCTGGCGCACACCGGCCAATGACGCCATGGTGGGAGCAGCTAGAGCAGGAGTCTAAAAATGCCCAGGCACATTGCCATCCTCTCCTCACGCCCTCCCGGAGCCACCGAGCCCTTGCCTCCGGCGCCCAGGTCAAGGTTCACATGACACCGACAAGGTTATTAAGCACAGGGTATGAAGCCATCATTGTGGGCTTCGACACTGACCGTGGCCTCCAATCCTAAGCCCATTACCCCCACTACTGGAAACGCCAACTTTGCCGACGGCTTAAACATTTGCCGACAGCCAAGGAACGAGCCGTCGGCAAAGACACCTCTTTGCCGACGGCCAGGTCACGCCGTCGGCAAAGAAGTCTATGCCCAAGGCCGAGTCGTCGGCAAAGAAAAGCCGTCGGCAAAGACAATCTATGCCGACAGCCGCGCCGTTGGCAAAACCTAGCCGTCGGCAAAAGAAACCGCCGGGCTGTCGGCAAATACAACCGTCGGCAAAGGTCACTTTGCCAAGAGTTGTATCGTTAGGCTGTCGGCAAAGGCCAAGCCGTCGGCAAAGCGTAGCCACATGGCGGCCGCACAGCCTGCCACGGCCACCGCCTTTGGCGACGGCCGCGTGGCCAGGCCGTCGGCAAAGGAGCTTTGCCGAGGGCCATTCCTATGCCCTCGGCAAAGAATTCTTTTTTTTGGTTTTTTTTCTTTCCAATTTTTTTCTGGTGCCTTCCTACACCAAATACAACCCAACTTCAAAAGTTGGGCAAATTTTGAGTTTTTTGCTATATTTCGTTATTTATTTTTGTTTCTTTGAATTTTTTCGGCAACTCCAAGTTTGAACTGCAGGTTTATGAAATAATGGAATTTGTTGATTCTAAAAAGTATATTCATGATGTTCGGAGTATGTAGAGACCGTATCCAGGGCCTCGCATCAAATTATGACCATATTGGTGTCGTAACATGATGAGTTACGTGCGTGAAAAGTGTTTTTTTATTATATAAAATCCAAACGAAGTCCGAAAATCACGGAACTTAACGGGGTGTCATGTTATCGCATGTGGAGGCTATGATAAAAATTAGAAAATGTTTGGAGCAAGTTACAACACCGGATGTCTAAAACTCGGCAGAGCCCCTATGCCGACGGCCTAGCCATGCGGCCGTCGGCAAAGGCGGTGGCTGTGGCAGGCTGTGCGGCTGCCACGTGGCTGCGCTATGCCGACGGTCATGACCGTCGGCAAAGGCCTCTTTGCCGACGGCCATCACCGTCAGCAAGGAAGTTATGCCGACGGCCGTCACCGTCGGCAAAGTAATTTTTTTTAAAAAAAGGAAACACCCACCCAAACCCTATCTGATCGCCCCCGCCCCCCGCCCGCGCGCGCGCCGACGCCGCCCTGACCCGCCCGCGCGCGCCGCCGCCCTG